>CM056449.1:26701022-27278522 GCA_029783895.1 Triplophysa bombifrons
TCTCCCTCTCTCTCTTCGCTCTCTCCCTCTCCATCTCTCTCTCTCTCTCCCTCTCCCTCTCTCTCCCTCTCTCTCCTCCTCTTCCTCTCTCTCTCATCTTCTCTCTTTCTCTCTCTCTCTATTCTTTCTCTCTCTCTCGCTCTCTCTCACATCACTCTCCCTCTCACACTCTCTCTCCCTCTCCCTCTCTCTCTCTCTCTCTCTCTCTCTCTCTCTCGGTCCATCTCTCATCTCTCTCTCTCTCTCTCTCTCTCTACAGGACTCTGTCTGTTCATTCAGAGTATCTCATGTGAATATGTTCTGATACGGGAGAATAAGACTTGGTTCCAGGCACAGGTTTACTGTAGACAGCATCACTTTGATCTGGTCACCGTTCAAAACAATGAAGACTGGACTAATGTACAGAGAGAAGTTCAACCACCATTGACTTCAGTCGTCTGGATTGGACTCTACAATAACATTTCAAGCTGGCGGTGGTCATATCAAAATGAAGACATTTCATTCTCCAGATGGTATGAAACTCAACCAAACAACGATAATAGTAAAGAGGAATGTGCTCTTATATCATCTATTGGATGGTATGATAGAGAGTGCTCTGCTGAACGTCGCTTTTTTTGCTTCAAAGGTATGAAATAAGACCAACACGTGTCAATCACATGAATATTTTAAGCAATTAATGAATGTATTGTTATTGCATTTAATTCAACTACGTAATATGATTAAATCCACTCATTGACCAAAATGCATTAAGCAGACCCTCTAATGTGAAAGATTTGAACTTACAAGAATTATTAAACAATGCAGTGATATGTTGTACAGAGACTGCAGATCAACAACTGCTTATACCAAGTTACAAGGAACAAAACCTGTTGAGAGAAAATGTTGATGGGTGAATAAAAAAGCAGTCACTGCATGTGTTCCTGTCAAATATTCACAGAAATAAAATTGAATGTTGTGAGAGATGGTTAACAGGCCTGACTTTGAAAAGATCAGTCCAGCAGTGAGGAGATGAGCATTAGTGACTTAAACTTCATGCACCTGCAACCGGAAGCTACTGGAGGGAGATTAAGAGTTGTGTCACATGAGATGTTTTGGACTTCTGGAAGACACAGAAATGCTGTGTTTTGATATAATTGAAGTGGTTTAAATAACCCATGCAGAGGGCTGTTTCTTAAAAGTCACTTAGAAAAGTGTTGTTGAAATGAAAGAGAGAAACTTTTAAAAGGCAAATCATGCGCTTGTTTAGTGTTGCAAGTTGACATGACAATTTCTGTTCTCTAAAGCACTTGATGGAGACGCTCGACACTGGATGGAGACCCTGCCAACAGTTTATCTTTTGTTAATGTGTGTTTCCCTCCATTATCTGGTGTTAGTCTCCACCCTAGTGCCCATTTTCCAGTATTGAACTCTGTTATTCCATACACGCACACCTGCGCAGTGTTGATTTAGATCTCGCTCGACCTGCAGCATCAATTTCAGTTCAGCACACAAACAATCTTTGCTTTGGAGAAAGATATAGTCTGCCTGTAAGTTTATTTAGTATTATTTAGTATTATTTGCATATGTATTTGAAACAGCCCTCAGAAAGACCAGGAAGACGAGCATTGCATTAGTCCAGTCTAGAGATCACAAAGGTCTGGACCAGAAGTTAAGCATCATGCTCTGTGAGATAAGAACCGGTCCACCAAACAAAGTTCTTAAAGCTAATTATCAAACAATCAGAAAAGATCAATTCAATTGTCCAGCTTGTTTAGTGATGTTGAGTGTTGATCTGTTGATATGAATAGTTTGTTGATCGTCACCAGTGTTGAGATTCATAAACTGATTCTTTGTGTCTGTCTGTCTAAACTATGAGATGCAAATGAATAGTTAAAAAGTTAATTAAACTCACATGAAAATGTTATTTCTTTGATGTTGTCCTCTAATGGTGTTTTTCAATCTCATCTTTCTACAGAGAATGAAACAGGAGCTGACAGGTTTGTTTTTGTTAATATCTCAATGACCTGGCATGAAGCTCAGAGTTACTGCAGACAACATTACACCGATCTTGCCGTCATTCACAATCAAAATGAGGATCAAGTGCTGCTGCAGATAACAACGCAAAACATTTCTCATTCATGGATTGGTCTGTTCAGAGACTCATGGAAGTGGTCAGATGAAATAAATGTTGTCAACGTGTCCTCCATTAACTGGATGACTGGACAACCTGACTTGAGGAGCCGGAACCAACCTTGTGGTGTTTTACGTCCTGATGGTCTTATAGATGATCAACTGTGTTCCAAATACTTTTCCATTCATCTGCAAGACACGTAAGTTTTTGTGTGTGATCATAAACTACTCACAACACAAACATCATAAATACACAGAATGAGAGAAGAGACGTTAGACAAACATAGCTATTGTTAGTCAAAATAAATAGTTTGATAACAAATGTACTGTTGAAAATATTGATTTCCATTTTGTATTAAACATCAAAGACAGTGAGAAAAACTGATGAAAAACAGTCATATTGATGATCATCTGATGTTAAACAGTCAGGGTCTAATAAAGCAATAAGTCGTATGAAACAGTGGGTTACAGTGTATTTTATAACAGCTAAGGGCGATGTTGTGCGACATGAAGCGGAGTCAATTAATCCACATTAGCTGTTTTAAACTGCACTGTAACACACTGCTTCACACGGCTTATTGATTTTATAAAACTGTTAATCCATATGTGTAGCAAGGTTTCATTAAATAAAGTAAATAAATGATATTTAGGCTATGAAGTGCAGTCAGCTGTTATAAATCGGGGTATTTTATATATTAAGTCTCCTCGAACAACAAGTCAGCACAAGAGAAGAAAATCCTGTTTTAATGTCAGATGTGCAGCTATTGTTAGTGTTCTACTGTATTGATCTGATTTGTTCTTCTGAAATGTATTTTTGGTTAAAACATTGAAGGATGAAGGAGTGAAGAAGGAGAAATGAAATAAAAAAAATCATAATAAAGATTTATATATGAGCTCTGATTTTATTAATCTGTTTTTTTTTGGCTAGTGGAAGTTCCAGCAGAAACATTCGGGAGACAATATGATGAATTAATGATTATTATTTAATCATTTTCTCTTAGTGTATCCTAAAGAACAGTTGCTATGAGAACAATATGAGAAGTTGACAAATGATTATTTCCATTTGTATGAAACACATGCAGCTGTTGTGATAGAAAGATTGACTGTATATTTGTGTAACTGTTGTGATGTTGTGTTATTCACACTTTATATGAGTTGTGAATTAATACAGCTTTTAATCTTCCAGAGTCCAAGAAACAGATTGTGAGATTTGAGGTGAAATCTGGTCAGAATGTCAATGATCCTGCAGTGATGGAGACCATCTTACAGTCGGTGAGTATTCAACTATTTGTGTTGAAAGTGTGTCCTACACAACACAATGAGCTGACACACAAATAGTAGAGTTTTTCAGACTCAACCACTAGATGTCAGTGTACCAGACGGTTTCTTTAAATATCACAAAACAACAGTAGCCATTGAATATTAATAACTTAATATTAACGTAAATAAAATTAAATAATTATATTATTAGACGATAGCCAGACCGATAAACAAACACAGACCGGAAGTTAACTGCAGTTCAAGCACAAACGGAAGATAAAACAGTCGATTCATGGCTCTAGTGAATATTTAACCCCCAGAGTATAAATTCTGTCATCATTCACTCACCCTCAGATTGTTCCAAACCTGTTTAAATGTATTTATTCTGCTAAACACAAATGAGGATATTTAGAAGAATGTCTGTAATCAAACAGATCTCATCTCACATTGACTCCTGTAGTATGTTACAGAATGTTCCCTATTATGGACATAAATGTGAGATGAGATCTGTTTGTTCATATTTGGCTCTCGTTTGTCTGGTGTCTCAGAGGCAGTGTGTTAATGTGATTGACACAGCGTGAGGTCATATTTATTTTTTAACGTGCGCAAATTTCGCACTCAATGTGCAATGGGCTTAAGAGTGTGTGTCATGATTGTGTGTGTTGTGTAGATTCAGCAGAAACTGACAGATTTGGGCGTACACAAAGACACAACAGTGACCTGGAGAGTGCAGCCTGATGGAAATGTTTTCACACCAAAACATGAAGATGAAGAGAAACAGAAAGTGTGTTCAGACTTCTGACCGATCACGACACAGTCGTTGTGTGTAAAGACGTCATTTTCATCACTTGAGAGAAACTTTGAAATACATGTTTTATAGGATTTGCAATAACATGTAAACGTTTATATTAACTTCACTTTGTCTCATTATTTTGTTATCCAGTCAAATATATTTAGTTATTCTTGATTGATCTTATAATTAAGCTTTGAAGATGTGTGTTATTTATGATATTATAGTGATAGTAGCGTGACGATCCATTAAACTACAATCTAATGATTACAGATTAAGACAATGACATGTGACAATGTGAGTTAAATGTTTATATTCTGTGTGTTTTATCTTGTGTGTTTGTGGTTGGTGAGGTGTGTAGACTGTATCAGCTGAACATGTAATGCTTTTAGATCAAAACTTTTACAACATACAGTAGTAGTATCACAACATATAGTAGTAACCATGTGTGAAGGGTAATTCAACATTCTGAAAAACTGTTTTGAATCATTTGGTTGTTTGAGAACATGAATATAAATTAAAGCTTCTTTATAAACACTGAATAGACAAAATGATCTGTGAAAATATTTTGTTGAAGTGAACTGTGCAAATACATAAATAAATAATAAAACATGTTAAACATATTGTTGAATGATGTTTTTCTGTGTCTCATCAATCGCTTCTGTCTCTCAACAACACAATAAGATATTTGTATATTTTGTGTAGTCGACTCTGTGCTGGTTTGTATTGGCCGCCTCCAATTTTCCTTTGGTTTTCCCTCCAGCTAATGCTGTGATTTTATGTGTGACGTTGACACTAAAAGGGTCTTTGGTTTACTTCATAATTTGGAAAAAAACATCTGCAAACTTAATTATTGAATAACAGAATTATATTAGTGAGTGTTTTTAACGGGGTCCAATATTAGATAAAAAGATAATATTCGTAACACAATTATACTTATCATATAAGGCGACAAATATATCCCAAATAAACACCTAAAGCTTGAAAATAGTCTGTGGTCTTGTGCATGAGCGCGGTGGTCTTAATGTTTCATTCAAATCTTTTTATGTGTTATTTTCCATTAACATTTATTTAACAATGCAATCTTAGATTTTTCTTACAATTTTATAATTTTGACATGCCCGGTTCCTGCCAGGTGTAAAAGGGTGGGCTAGGAGATATCCTGTGTGGGTATTCACACAGTACTAAGACGCAATTAAATTAAGACACCATTTAAAAAAAAAATCTGATAAGAATGTGTTTTGGTAAATGATAATATTTGTTTATTTCTCTACAATTCTGACAACTTTTTTCCTAAATTCCATTTAAAGATGTTTTATTTTTAAACTGGAGAAAATAAACTGGAGAAAAAAACAACTTCATATTTAGCTTTAAGCAACACAAAACTAATGTTGGTAAATTTTAGAAAAAGTATGAAAATAATGTGTTATGATATAACCCAGATGTTTTTTATTCAATTATTATCATGCTCTCAGGCTTTCATAAGTTTTGCTTTTGTTGGAATTCAACAAACACTGAAATATATGACTGCAATACATGCAGGATTTAAAAGATTTAGGATGTTAAAAATATAGAAAACACGCATTCATTACTGAAGACTAAAATTGTTAATTATTGTTGATTATAGTCCTTCATATAGTAATTGTGTGTGTGTGATTTTACTGATGTTTTAAGCATTAATAAAGTGGTTATGTAAACTGGACATAAACAGAAGCCTGTAAAGTGGGCTCAGAACAATCTCCATCACTGGACGATCACTGCACAGTAAAGTCTCTGGTGTATAAATGAGTCCATACTGTAAGAATCTTACTTTTTGTCCCCTGGTCTAGGTATTAATATTCTAAGGTTGAAGAGTCTAGTCGATGGAACAAACAGAGTTTCAGTTCTGGGAACCAAGAATGACACAGACACAGAAGTGCAGTTCAATCTGAGTTCCCAGATCTGAAACTCTGTGTGTTCTTAAAGTTTGGGGCTAGTCTGCGAAAGGGGGGAAGACCTCTCTTTGAACCAAGAGATCAAAGCATACCTGAGGCAGGCGAACTGATGATCGGTCACGGACCTACATTAAAAGGGGTGAGTGTTTTTTTTATATTTCTGATGAAATATAACGCTTACCCCGTAGAGTGTTTACTATTTCGTAGAGACAAAAAAGGTTTTTTTCAACTCATTGTTAGTGGGATTTGACTTCCCATTGTTGTGATAGTGCTGCTGGCAACAGTAATTGATTAAACAATTATTAACGAACGAGAATGAATGACTATACAGTCCTGATCACACTGTAATTTGGGATCGCGGTGTCAGCTTTGGAAATAGGCTTTGAAAAATCTGTTTGATGTTTATTCTGAAAAAGATTAATTTATTCAAAGGTTGTATTAAATTGGGGAAATATATTATTGATATCAATATTACTGTATGTTATTCTGGCGAAATGCCAGTCGCAATTATGAACAGAAACAATCAAGAGTTTTATGTCAAACCATATGTTAGCAACCTCGCAGGATGGTCAGAGGGACTGAAACCGCAAATTCTGCCCCTTGCCAAACCCAGAGTTTTCCCTCTGCACCCCTGCCGACGGCAGAACCCAAAATTGTTGCATAACTTAACACTACAGGTCAAGAATCTGACACGAGTACAAAACGTCAAAATTCAATGGTTTGGGTAAGAGCTGGAAACACGGTAAATGTGAGACCGTTAAGAATGTCTGACATGGAAGCAATTTGTAAAAGTTTTCATTCCCCACATGAAGCGGGAAAATATGTGTCGATCTTGCAAACTCATACAAAATATGCACATTTCACTGGTAGCGATTTCCGAGCGGTGACGTTAAGAACACTTGAGAAAGATGTAACGGAAGAAATGCTGATTGAAAAGTGTCCCGCATTATAATTGACAATGATAAAATTACCTACAGTGGTACAGCAGCAAGCCAAGCACTAAACAGGGAAAGAGAGAATCAGCTGCTCAATTCTTTGTGCGTTTTAAGAAAGCATGGATTGAAGATTCCAAATTGCCCTAAATAATAACCACTTTCAACTTGCATGACATGACTCTAGAGGCTAATGGAAAAAAAATTAGGGAACTGGACGCGTCTGGTGGTTTCACTGTCAAAGTTGAAAATGCAATGTTTACAGGCTATGCAGAAAAGGGGAACGCTGGTCACACTTCTGTGAATCCGCATCAGTCGCATCCTGGCCAAAGGAGGAAGTCTGAAATAATACGTTTTCACTGCGGCAAGAGGGGCCATTATAAACGAGAGTGCAGTCATGGCATAAGTTTGTGTCACCTCAGCCGACTTCTGGTGACGCACGCACACCACAGCGCAGAAATGAGAACTCGGGTACTACAAAATCAACCCAATGGCACTCAAACCAAGCATTGGGATGCCCGCAGAGTGATGTCAGTTCTGATTTATCTATGATGACCCTAACATTTTCAAATAATGGGGAGGATCAGACTTATTTTTACCTTATGGTAAATGGGCAGCCTCAAATCTTTCTGCTTGATACAGGCGCAGATGCTTTGTCTATGACTTCCAACAGTTATGTGGGTCCCATAACTAATCAAATAATTCACGCTGTGGGAATTTCCGGAACTGACATGCCTGTGCTGTGACACCTCCATTAGAGGTTAAAGCCTCTGGTATTAAAATTTTTTTCCACAAATTTACGATCAATCCAGGTAACCCATTAAATCTATTAGGTTGTGATATGAAGCATAAATTAGGAGTATTAATATTGATATTAAGTTTACTGATCATAATGTTGTTTTATCTTTTCTGTCCAGTTTACAGGCATCCGTCGATCCTTTGACAACAGGTGGACTGCCAAGCGGTTCACAAGCCCCTGCCTCCGGGTGCAGCTCGCCTACATGGGTAGACTCCATGATTAACCCTTTGTTGTGATCTCAGTTCAAGGATGACACTGGTTTCATTGACATGGAACCTTACAGGGCTAAACTTAAAACAAACAAACCTGTCTATATTAAACAATACCCTTTGTCTAAAGATAAGGAAGAAGGTATTTAGCCTTTGATCGAAAATTTTGTCAAGCAGGGTGTCCTCGAACACACACATTCACCAACTAACACACCAATTAATCCTGTTGTGAAAGCTGATGGGAAAACTTTGAGATTAACTCAAGATTTAAGAGCAGTTAACCAGTTAATCATACCACTCGCACCAATTGTACCAGATGTTTTGACTGTTATGAATTCAGTGCCACATTTGCACAAGTATTTCACAGTAATTGATTTGTGTGCAGCTTTTTTCTCTATACCTGTGCACCCAGATACTCAGCCTTTGTTAGCTTTTACATTTAAAGGACAGCAATTTTTGTGGAAACGCCTTGCACAGGGCTACGCAGACTCACCCGTTGTCTTTTCTGCACTAGTGCACAGAACTTTGCCCAAAATGACTGATCTGCCTTCATCAGCTTGTGTTCTTCAGTTTGCAGATGACATCCTTGTGTCGGGGGAAACGGAGGAGGACTGTGAAAAAGCATCTATAATTGTTTGCAATGTACTTGCTGAAACAGGTTTCAAAGCTTCAAAAGAGAAACTGCAATGGGTCAGAACTGATGTGACATATTAAGGACATGTGCTGATGCAGGGTCTCAGAGCAATATCCACAGATAGAGTCCAGCTGATCAGAAATGTTAAGTCCCCACGAACAGTGCAGCATCTCCAAAGCTTCCTGGGACTCGTTAACTATTGTAGACAGTGCATACCTGACTGCGCGATTCACGATAGGCACCTGAGTGGTCTGAGCGATCACAAAACGCCGGCAAACACACCACTGAAGTGGACTGCGGAGGCAGACGAACATATCAATGCCTTGAAAGCAGCTATCACAACCGCACCAGCATTGGGGCTACCGGACCACACAAATCCTTTTCACTTGCATGCTAGAGAGGCAGAATGTGTAGCCGTTGGTGTCCTTTTGCAAGAGCATGGTTCTACATATAGACCAATAGCACATCTGTCTAAAAAGTTAGATAACATAGTCACAGGTATGCCAGCATGTTTTCAGCTGCTCTGATTGTACAGGTGGCTGAGAAAACTGTTCTGTCACACCCATTAACATTGTATGCATCACATCAGGTAGGAGCAATTTTACGCAACATGCAAACGCTCAGGTTACGAGGCTACTCTGCTGGCAACAAAAAATCTTAGCATTCAAACAACAGCAAACATTAATCCTGCTTTTCTGGGTATTTTGGGTATGGAAGACATGTCAAACTTGAATACATGAATGCATCTTTGAACTGACCACCTCTTACTCTTCTAGGTTCGATCTGTTGGATACGCCCCTAGAAGGGGGAGAACACATTTATGTTGATGGGTCTTGTTCAAAGCCCTCTGACGGTGTCTACCTTTGTGGCTATGCTGTGGTTTCCGACTCAGGAGAGGTAAAATAAGCTTTTGCTCTAGATTACAATTCGGCTCAAGCAGCAGAGTTGATAGCATTAATACGGGCCTGTGAGCTGATGATAGAAAAGCGAGCAACAATTTACACAGACTCTAAGTATGCCTGTAGTGTTCTTCAAGATTATGCTAAAATGTGGGAAGCAAAAAGTTTCAAAACAGCTGATGGTAAGATCATAACACATGCAAATTGATAGGACAGTTAACCGAAGCAGTTCAGCTTCCGCTCGAAGTGGCCATAGTGAAGGTCAGAGGTCATGCTTCGGGGTAAAAATAAACAGAGTATAGGTAACAGAAGGAGTGATGAAGCCGCAAAAGCAACAGCCCAAACTCAGATTAAATCACCATTTCATCAGAGAGATGGAACACAGGAAGCTATGACAGTACACATAAGGAATGTACCTGACATTGACATCAAAATCCTGCAAATTCAACCAACACAGGGAGACTTGGAGTATTGGAGCAAAATTGTTTGCGCTCTGGAAAAAGAAGAGATTCTTAGGGATGAACAGGGTAGAGTAGCACTAGCAAAATTAGGATTAATTATCCCAGACACTACCATGGGTGTAATCAATTCTATTGCACTGCTGATGTAAATAAAACCACTAAACTAGTTTTGGACGCATGTTTAACATGTGCTCAGGTAAATCCGCACAAATCAGTCAAGCATGATGTGTTGCCACATCCAGAAGCTCCGTTCCAACATGTGCAAATTGATTTCACGAACGATAGGTAATCTGATATATCTGTAAAAATCCTAACTAAGTAGATAATACCTCGACATGGGATCCCTAGCATGGAAAGTTATAACGGGACCCGTTCACGTCAAAAGTGAGACAGCTCTTATCAAAAACGTTGTCTATTGATTGGCATTTAATGATTAATTTAATCGGACACTAAAACCCATCTTCCACGACAAGATTGTCACCTTTTGAATTACTAATGGGTAGACCTTTCCCGACACCGTGGGTCAAAGGCCGGGCAGGTATTTCTTCCTTAGGTGATGTGGAGGTGATCCAGGAGGACTACTTGACTTCCCTAGTCGAAAATGTAAACTCTATATGTGCTGATGTTTCTTTCATCTTCACTCAGAACACTCTACTCATAACTTTGTTCCAGAACAAAAGGTCTTCGTGAGGAATTCCAAAGCCGATCAAGGTTGGAGAACCAAAGTACCACGGACCAGCGACTGTGATTGCCGTAACTCGGACAGGAGTTCTGACGGACTACAAGCCACAGTGGATACATTCTTCCAGACTGAGGCTGTGTTTTTCAGGAGAGCAGGCAAGCTCCAATTTAAAATATAATCTCAACTGGGGATTCACCTTACTACACCTCAGGGTGGAGAAAGCACTGACTAAGCTGAGGAAAGAACTACCGTTTGTGAGGTGGGGGCCTCCCGAAGCAAGAAGATAGACGCACCATTGAGCCAACGGTGTAGACTCCGTAATCACCCCTGTGTGCACTGAGGGTCAAATTATTGTGGATATATTAGATATCAATTATTTTACTGAGTGCAGGATTGCAGAAGCACTTATTGTGTTTGGATCAAATGTTGTTACGCTTGTAGGATCTTGCATATTCAGAGGTCACCATTTGGACATCTAACACATCCTGACCTCAGTAGGGGTCGCACCAGTGATTGCAGACCCGGGTGTCGAAACAGAGAAAACCCTTTTGGGACGTCGTAAAACCGCTGAGCTCACAGTAAGGGGTCAAACGAAATCAACAGATTTAGGTTTTTGTTGAAATAAAGAGGACCATTGAGAGTCGTTAATACCCATGAACTCTTTGTGAGACCCTAATCGGCGCCAGCAAGTCTGATCCAACTGTCCTTTTGTAACGCATCCATCAATTAACCAGGGGAAGCCCCAACCAACACTCGTGGATTTCATTGACCTCCAACAGGGAGGATGGGGTGTCTTGTCACTATAGATGGAGACCAGATGTGTTAAACAGGAAAGAGGGCAAATGGTCAGACTAGTTCGATTGTTCCCTCTTTTTAACCACACAAGAATAGTTTAAAACGGGTTTAAACCTACATCTTCACATTGTATCTTTGTCCCCATGTTAATCGGCCTCGCCTATAATCTCAAAAGCATGTGTGTTTAAGTGTATTCTCTTTATATTGTCATTCTTGTACAAACTTCAGGTCAATGTACGTATAACCATGGCATGTTTTATATCTAAATGTTTCTCTCTTCATTACTGGAAAGATGATGTATAGCACAATAACGTGTTTTCGATCCTATCGATTTTATGTCATTCTAAGAGTGTTACAGCACCAAACCTCTAAGTGATCCTGAATGCAAATGAGCTACTAAAAGAAACAAAGAAACTTTGTTTCCCTCCAAAATCAGCTCATCAGATTGGATAACTCACTTTGAAGGGCGTGAACCCGTCAAGATTAAAACAGCCGTAAACCGAGCTATCGATGCTCAGTTTCTTCCGTGTTCGCGCGCTCCTGTTCGAACCACCTCCTGAGTCCTGCCTCTTTTCGGAGACAGATTTTCTTCGGCAGAATTACTTCGGCAAAGTTCGTTTCTGACTTCATCCGCCAATCCGGCTACCCGAGAGAAGCCGAAGGCTCGAAACCATCAAGACTTTGAAAACAACCTTCCACGGCACAAAACCTTGTCCAGGCACATTCGAAGGAGATCAATGCAAGAATTAGAAATTATTCTATACAGCTGCGGTCAAGCGTAACCCCTTTTTAAAGGAGATTTGTCTGATGGTTCATGCAGATGTGATTAGCCGTTTTGTAATACTGTCATTCTTTACTTTGTCTATTTCTTGCTTTTCTTTACTGCATTTATATTTCATGTTTGTTTGTTAGCATTTGTTATTTTGTTAGTCAATCGTTTGTTTCCCCTTTAGTGTAGTCAATAAACCCGCATTTGTTTTCTACAATTTAACTGTTGCTGTGTTTTGTTTATCGCATATTAACGTCACTTAAATTGCTTGATTTCGTTATAAAATCTGGAACAGTACTGTATTACAGTAAGATTGTTATGTTTCCAAGGCCAGGAAAGTAATATTTCTTAGATTTGATATACGATCTGCTGATCACTCGCTGGACGAGTGAATCTAGTTTTGTCGCTATTATTAGGTCTGCTGAATCCGAAAAAGAAAAGGTGTATAAGATAGGTATAATTAATCATCATTAATTATCCGTATTTTACTGTGATCAAACTCATAGTTTTCCCCGAAATACACTACATAATTGGTGGAGAATGCGCGGGCAGTTTTAAACGTTGTTTGTGAGGAAAGCCAGTTTCAGTTCATTTGTGTCTGCATTTGCGTGTAACGGTAATGCGCGCTGAGCGAAATGTAAAACTCGCTCTTTGTATGAATGAATTTGAATAGTTAAATTACTGCGCCGAAACATACTCTGAGTTTCAATTCAGGAAATTCCAGTCACTGTTGATGATGAGCGAGCTAACTGCTATTTCAAATTTGACCCTATATCACGAGGAAACCTTTTATAGCGAGTCACGAAATATTGTTGTCCGCCCTAATTTGAGCGAAGAAATCCTCTTTTAGCGCGAAGGAAATTGTGGAACGGATCTCTTCCCTATTTCATGTATACGGCCGAATTTGTGTATGTTAGACTGATGTAAAGCCATTGATGCATTTTCCAATGAGGGTTCAGCTAAATATACACCGCTTCCCGAAGTTGAACCATTAGCCTAGCTAGCTAATGCGTGCTTTTTGTTTCCTCGTAAACAAGGCGTAAGGATGTTGTTTTTGTACTTTACTTTACTGAATGTTGTGGAGTTAAACAATAGATGACGAACGTTAAAAGGGAAGTGTTTTAGAATCTTGATCAAGTTAATTGTACGACGGCGAAGAAATCCCGTTGTGTGTTTGTTTTGTATGACTGTGTGTTTTAAACTCAGTGTTTGGGCAGCGAAGAGAACCTGCCGCACGCGTTCAGTTAGTGAACTGACGCGTAGCTTAGATCCGCCGAGATCGAACGTCACCATCCGTGACGCCCCCAAAGCGGGCGATTTGATTTGAATTTATATCAAGCTGACGTCAAATTCTGTAACATAATTGTCTTGTAGACCCAGTTAAGAAAGTTATTGGTTGACTTGTGTTTTGACGTTTATTTTAGATGTAAATTCTTTTCTACAGCAATCGCCGCTTGAATGTTCAAATTAAAGTGATTGTTAAAGTCTTTTTGTAAACGAGATGGTAATCACGTTGAAGGCAGAGGATATGGTGTTACGACTCACTAACACCAGAGGGCAGTGTAGCGTGTGTAGGTGACTAACACTTTCCTAGCTCCACCCCTTCCTCCCTGACTTCCTTTTTGGCGTGGCTCGACCACGCCCACCTTGTGGGTCCTTTCAGTCAGTCTCTTCCTTTCTGAACTTCTCTTATTTCCATTTTTCTTGTTTTGGCTTCTCAGTTTATTTTAATTTATTTACTTATTTGATTTTGAGTTTCGCTTTAATTAATTATTATAATAATAATAATTAGTTTTCAGGGTACTTGTTTTTATTTTTGTTTTCAGTTTTCAACATTGTAGGTTTATTTGTTTTTCATTCCTCATTACTCCCTATAAAGCCTCACGTAGGAACATCATTAATTTAATTTGATTAAAGTATCAAATGTTTTAATTTATGGATTGAATATTTGACAATTTGATTTCAAATTAATTCACAATTTGTTTTTAATTTTTATTAAAATTTGATTTAAAGAGTCTTTCGCCTTTTACAATTTGGTTTGCTCATCTCTGTGTAGTTCTAGCTATGTCATTAATTCTTCCCCTAGAGCTGCCTGGGTAGTGAAGTGACGGCTCTCCTCAGTGGACCTGGTGAGCGGATCCGACTCTCTTGGCGTGTCTGGCACTGGTGGTGGATTTCTCAGATACCTTTGTCCCCGGCTCTAGGTGACGGCACGCAGGGAGACTTTCAGCCACTGGCACTCCTATGTTTAGTGGGGGCCGATGGGTGGTGCACTGCAGTAAATTCTGGGGTATATAACCCCGGGAAGTGCCACTTAGCGGGAAGAAAAGCCTACGGGCTATGTCTGTTGCGAGTGGCACCCCCGGGTAAAATCCCAGGTTTCTCTGTGCCCACCAGTCGGTAACCCACTCGGTACGGTCAGGTTGGGCTGAGAGTTGTGACTGTTTGAGTGGTCGCACCTGAGTGGCGTGTAGGGCGAGGGGTCTGGGTGATTGCTGCTGTGTGTCCGGAGATGCTGGAGAGTTGGATTTGTTTACCTGGGACCCATCTGGAAGCCCTCATTTCACGCCAGGTCTATGCAAATAAGGTACAGCCCCTACGGATTTTCTATAGAAAAAAAAAGGAAGTAGGAACGCTCCTTTCCCCCGCTTTTAAACTGTAGTTTTCCCTGCTGTTTTGAGTTTAGCTGCTTCCCTAGGCTATATGACACCATAGTGCCCCCTACCTGCAGGCCCCATCATAACCCTAGGATTGCCAACCAGCGGAGCCAAGTTAAGCAACCCTCTCTTATCCCTTTTTGCTATATTTACTTTTGTTTTCGTTTTTGGATTGATTTAATTTTGTTTTACTTTTTGTTTTCTGAAAGACTGAGACTGCATGAGCCATCAGGGAATTTTCAGTAATATGTTGATGAAGTAAACTTCGCTGTTATTGAGAATAACACCCTAAAGTTTAAACCCATCAACACATTTACGCAAACTCGTCCCTGTGCCCACACACACTCACTCACACACCTTCTATCCACCACGCCAATTCACCGAGTAGGATAAATAGGTGTTTGAGTTACGCCACTGACTGTTCACCCAGTTAGCTGCACAACACATAACATATAAGTGTTATAGAGCTCACTAAACTTGTAAGGACTTGCATTGGCCCTTTGTGCTTTTCTCTCTCACCCTCAGTTTGCCAGTATGTCCAGATCGCCTAGCCCTGATGCCCACTGGGACCAGCTAGAGACCTGGTTGAGCGCAATGACGGATGCGCTCCTACCCGAGGCGACTAAAGACATACAGGGTCTGAACCGTGAGCAGCTGGATGACAACTTGGACCAGCTGATGGCCCAAGATCCAACACAAAGCTACACCCACAAGGAGCTGGCCAAGGCCATGGGTAGCCTCGCTCACAATCTCATCGCCCAGTTGAAGCTGAGCGACGGAAACGTCACCCTCCTGGAGCAGGAGACAACAGCATTAAAGCTTCAGGCTGAGGAGGCCCGCAGGAACCAGGCAGACGCCCAGAAAAGCCTAGATCAACTAACCCTAGAGACCAAGGAGCTGGCAAAAGAGGAGTGCGACTCCGAGCTAAAGGAAGAGAAGGAAAAGCTTCAGGACGCCTTGACCGACCTCCGTGCAGACATAGAAGCCCGAGAACGGTTGGAAAAGCAGGCCCGCAATGACCTAGAATGCAAGCTCCATGAAGCAGAGACTCTATTACGACGGGCTGAAACCGAACTGAAAGAGAGGGAGGCGAAAATCAAAGCCTCTGAGAGACACTTTCAATCAGCCCGAGCTGAAGCCCAAAACTTGGCTCAGCAACACGACCAACTTCAGTCTGAATTTGATACCGTGCAAAGAGAACTAAAGTACGCATACATATTTCAAGCTGAACGAAAGGGGGAGGGTTACACTACCGACCCTCCCCCGGCAAGCAGGATCAGACTTCCCAGCCAAGCACCCTCCGAGAAAGAGGAAGCTGATAGCCTGCGGTTTAAAACATCACCTGCCAGCATCCGAGAGCCTGTGACTGCCAATGAGGGATGGGAGCGTCAGCAGAGAATCCCTACAAACGGCGGCATGGCTCCCAAAGACCTGGACAAGCTAGCCAGAAACATCCCCACGTTTACACCAAACCCTGCAGGAGGACATGACATACACGCCTACCTGCAAGATATTAACTTTCATCTGCAAACCATGCCAAATGTTCCCACACGAGACAGACTGTATCTGCTCAGGATAACATCCAGTCGAGAGGTGCGCAGTTTCCTAGACCGGCAGTCCGAAACTGTAAAAGGGGATTACAAGCAACTGCAGCAGGCTCTAATTAAGGAGTTTTCAGACCCAGAATCTGAACAGGGATTGGTTGCTGCCATGGACCTTAAACAGGGCCGCCTCGAAACCCCACAGGCCTATTACAACAGACTGAGACGAACATACTTTGGTGCCAGAAATGAGCCAGAGATGGAGGAGGATTTTAACTTCAGAACTCTTTTCCTGCGTAACCTGCATCCTAGCGTGAGCCACCACTTAGGAGTCACGGCATGCCCCCGCACCATGACAACTCAACAGCTGCGGGACTTAGCCCATAAGGCCTATGTCAAGGTAAAGACTGCCTCTGAAAAGACTATGAAAAATCCTGTCATTCTTCCTGTCTCTGAGCAATACCCCGAGCTCACTTTGGAGGGCTCCCAACCACGTCACGATGCTAGGCCTGTCCACAGAGAGGCAAGGGATTTTATTGGCACCCAAGAACGGCGTGACCACGCTGGTGCTCGACCTAAGCGTCAGACAGGATATCCCGAGAGGCCCTGGAGCAGGACACGTTCATGGGACGATCCAAGGGGCGGTGCTGCATGGGAAGGTAATCGCCGACCTAGGAATCACCGATCGGCAGTAGCAAGGGCAACCAGCCCAAACCGTCACCAGAGGAATGCACCTCAACACCCCTGTGATCAGTCCAAACCTCATTGTTCTCCAGAGCAGAACGGCACAGAAACCTCAGAGTCAGCAGAGATCCTGAAGATACTAAGGGATTTGATGCACAAAGGGCCTATCAAGCAAAACAAGAAGGATAAGCCAGATTCCTTGTGACTACGAGTGGCGAAAATCAACGACCCTTCAGAAGGCTCTCCTCCTAAAGACAATTCACAGATCTCTGCAAACACCCCCACCAACTCAGAAACAACACTTCAACCGACGGCCGAACATCCAGATTCAAACAGAACATTTCAGTCAGCCATCAATCAAGATCCCCAAATACCCGAGAGTGCTGTGTTAGTTATCTGTCGTCATTCCGAACAACCAGATACCACCCCTAACTGCCTGTCAGTCACCACGCAGGCCCCTGTACCAAGGCTTTTGGGAAATCTGATTGAAAAGGGAGTGGCCAGGAAACTATATCTAGCCATCACGCTGGAAGATGAGGTGAGGTTAGAGGCCCTTGTTGACACTGGAGCTGACCTCACGCTAATGTCATCACAGTTGTTTCACAGACTCATGGGAGAAGCTAAGAAACAGAATCGGACTCTCCAGCCGCAGAGGTGCGCATTGAATGTTCAATCATACAGCCAAAATGAGGTCCGACTGGAACAAATAGCTCCCATACACTTGACCATCGGTCCCATGAGCCTGGTACACCCGGTGTACATCTCACCAATGGACACTTATCCTCTCCTCATTGGCAAAGACCTGCTAGATCGCTTCGAGCCACTGATGGATTTTAAACAGCTAAAAATCTGGGCTCAAGTGCGAGAACCGCTGCCTTTTCCCGCAATCAACTCAGTCAAAGTGCATTGCCAGGTCACAGAGGTCAATGGCCAAAACCCAGCCGGTCGCGAGAACACCGACTCAAGGTCAACCCCAAGTTCAGGAACTCCACTCTGCTCCCTAAAACCAGCCGAGGACCAAGACAGCTACTTTCCTCTGGTCAAGGAAGCAATCTACCTGAACGACATGGCAATAACAGACACTGTTTTGGCATTATGGGCAGACAATTCAGCCATCAGCCCCACGCTGTTTAAAGCACTCACTCTACACACACCGGACATTCCTTTTGTAGCTAAAAGCACGCGATTCCCATTGGACTCTCACCTGTCAACCATGGTAACTGCTAAAGGAGTCTGCGCTTTGAACTTGAACTGGAATGGCCGGTCTTTAACCCATTACTTCCTTGTGCTTCATGATTCACCACACGATGTCTACCTTGGGGCAGATATCCTAGTCCGCCTCCAAGCTCACATAGACACTATTAATGATGTGGTGTGGGCACCATTGATCTCACAACCCCCAGGGGGCCCCATTGATCATAGACACCTTGCATCAGGTCAGACCATCCCAGAAGTCTGTACCCTGGTAAATGAACTTGAAACTGCAGTACCGGCCTACACCAAAGGGGTCACTGTTCGGCTCAACATGCGGTGTGGCCAAACTCTCAACCACACACTGGCCTATTTCCAGCCATCAATGGAGTGCACGGAGCTTGGCCTCACCCTGGAAGCCACACCCCTCACTGAAGTTACATCCCGTGCAGTGTACATCCTGTTCAATAACTGCACGGCTACACCTATTAAACTTCCCAAAGGCTACCGTGTAGGATGGTTAATGAGCCAAAATTTCCATGACTTTGAACTCACCGTACCAGTCATAGGCCCCATCCCACCACCACTGATTCCAGAAGGAAGCTTAGATAACACAGTTTACACAGCCCCCTTCCAGATGATCTCACTTGCCTCTGTCATGCCAATCGCCAAAGAACAGGTGTGTAGGACCGAGATGACTAAAGACTATCTTTCAGTATACACTGTCTGTAGCCAACCCATCTGTGAAGGCAATGAAGTCACCGCTCCTGTAACTGTCAACAAGACGGATGACGCAACGATGGAGGAGCCCTATCCGGGATTTGAGGCACAAGTTCAACAAATCCTGAAGGATGCAGATGCCATACAGGACATGGAAGACCTCCAAGAACTTCGACAGGTCCTGTACAAGTACAAAGCATCATTTGCCAAAGACTCTTTGGACTGCGGCCTCACCAACCTTCATATGGTACGCATTCCCTCGCACCCAAATGCTCCCCCCACGTTCGTCAGACAGTACAAAATCCCCATTGCTTCATATGAGCCAGTACAAGAGATCATCAACTCTATGCTGGAAAAGGGTGTCATCCGGCCCTGCAACAGCACCTACTCAGCACCCATCTGGCCTGTCCTTAAGCCAAATGGCAAGTGGAGACCAACAATCGATTACAGGAAACTAAATCAACAAGTACCTTTGTCACGATGGCCGATGACTCAGCTGGATCAAGAGATCCCCAGCATAAGGGGGGCTACCATCTTCTCTACACTTGATGTAGCCTCAGGATTCTGGACTATACCGGTGCACCCGGAAGATCAACACAAGCTGGCGTTCACCTTTGGAAACCGACAGTACACCTTCACACGGTGCCCCTTTGGTTATGCCAACTCACCAGCTGAATTCAACATCTTCCTCAACAAAGCGTGCCCGGATGCCAGAGTAAGAGGCAATCTCATCTACGTAGATGACGTCCTAATGAAAAGTAAGACTGTAGCCGACCACCTAAAAGAAATAGACCACGTCCTGGACCAATTAACCACAGCAGGTGCTAAGATTGCTCTTCATAAGGGACAATGGGCTAGAACCAAGGTGAACTACGTCGGACTACTCATAGGACAACATGGTATTGAACCCCAATCTAGTCGAATACAGGCCATACAGAACATTAAAACTCCTGCAAACATCACAGAACTGCGAAGTTTCTTAGGAGTGTGCAATTACTCACGACAATTCATTGAAAATTACTCTGACATTGCACGACCTCTAACTTTCCTTCTTAAAAGAGACTGCCCATTTCTGTGGACTGCAGCCCAGGACACGGCTGTAACTGAGCTCAAACGACATCTTTGCTCAGCTCCATGTCTTGCCTACCCGGATCCTCATAAGGAGTTCTACCTCGAGGCTGGATTCTCCAACCACTGCCTCAGCGCTGGTCTGTACCAACGACACGATCAGGACAAAAGAGTGGTCGCTTATGCCAGCAAAACTCTGCTCCCACCCGAGCTTAAATATTCAGACTGTGAAAAAGCCCTGCTCTGTACTGTCTGGGCAATTCAGCGATGCTCCAATTACATTGGAGCACAAAAGGTGATCATTGAGACCTGCCACCAGCCTGTCATGTTCCTCAATAGTCAACGTATCAGAGATGGCATCGTGACAAACGCACGCATAGCTATGTGGTTGATGGCCCTCCAAGGACGTAACATTGAAGCACGGTATGCTCAAAATCACAGATCTGCACTTGGCAATGGACTTGCCGCATGTCAAAGTTGCTCTGATGACATACCAAACGCAACGTTGGAGCCAATGGAAACCCAGCTGCAACAATCAACCAGTCATAGGTACTTTGAAGAAAATGTGTGCCAAGGCATGCCAACGGCCTACGTCGATGGTTGCTCATACAACCACCAGGGTACCCTAAAGGCTGGAGCAGGAGTCTTGTGGGTGAACAACAAACCTTGTCCACCCAAACACTTCAACCTGGGCCCACAGTCATCACAATGGGCAGAAGTGGCAGCCATTCTGATCACCCTCCAGATTGCATCGGCTAACGGCATCAAAGAACTCCTTATCTGCACAGACTCGAACTACGCCAGACTGAGCTTCACATGCCATCTCCCTAGCTGGACACAGAATGGGTTCAGAACTGCTAACAACAAGCCAGTCAAGCATCAACACCTGTTCCAATCATGCAACGCCATCACCAATGAACATGATATGCTTGTCTACTGGAAGAAGGTTAAAGGGCACTCGAAACAGCCTGGTCAAGACAAAGACTTGAATGATCAGACAGATGCCCTTGCGAAAGCAGGTGCACTCCATGGCGACCTGTGGTCGCCTCCAACCCCCCCACCCACCCCTTCTGTGGCAGCTGTTACACGCAGCCAACGTCTCGCTGACGCTGTTTTACCGGCATCACAAACTCTGTCACTAGCTCCCCAAATTTCTAAAGACGACATAGCTTCTCTCCAAGCCTCTGATGACACCATACAAGCTATGTTAAACCACCTTGCTGACCCCTCCACCTACCCAATCATGTCTGCTGACCTCGCTAAGCTACCAGGCCTCAAACGACTGAGTGACATACAGCACACGTTGCGCGTGACAGACAACATCCTCTGGTACGTCCCTGATGAACTCACAACACCTAAGCTCGTGGTTCCCCAGTGCCAAAGGGGGGTCATGCTAATGTATGCCCACGACACACCGTGTGCCGGACACCACGGTATCAGAGCCACCTATGAGACACTAAAACAGGTAGCATACTGGCCCGGCATGCAGCAGGATGTTACAGAGTATGTCAGGGGATGTCTGGTTTGCTGCCAGTTCCAGCCGGCAAACCCAAATCACAGAGCCCCACTGCAACGCAGAGGAATAACATTCCCATGGTCAGACTTACAGATCGACTGGGTCGGACCCTTACCTAGGTCAACGAGGGGCAACAAATACTTCTTGACGGTTGTGTGTCAATTTACCAAGTGGGTAGAGTGCCTTCCAGCACCCAACGACACAGCCCAAACAACAGCATACCTTTTGACGAACCACGTCTTCTCCAGGTTTGGATTGCCATTAAGGGTTAACTCGGACAGAGGAACACACTTCACGGCTGAGATTATGCAAGAGATGTGGAAACTATTGGGCGTGCGAGCCCAGCTCCATATCAGTCATCATCCAATCTCATCCGGCCAAGTGGAGCGAACCAACCGGACGGTGGTCGGCATGTTGAAAAAGTTTGTGGCAGTGAACCAGAAGGACTGGGATGTGAAACTTCCACTTGTGCTTATGGCTATTAGAGCAACCCCGAATCGGTCAACCAGTGTGCCTCCCTTCGAGCTGATGACTGGACGACAGATGACTCTGCCGTTACACCTGTTATACCAGCCCGGAGATTCCAACCTGGTCACAGCGTACACCACTCACCAGTACCTCGAGGAGCTGCACAGGCATTTGAGAACGGGGTTTGCATTCGCTCAACAGCAACTCCAGAAGAGTGCGGAAGGCCGGAAAGCATACTACGATCAGAAAGCATCACGAGAGGAACTGGATGTGGGTGATAGGATCTGGTATTACCGTTTCGCCAGACCATTGCAGACAGCCTCACATCGGCTATCCAAAAAGTTTTTGCCACACTGGGCTGGACCCTACGAGATTGTTGACAAACTCTCCCCTGTTGCCTACAGGATAAGGATTAGTCGGGGACAGACAGAACCAATCCTCAAATGGGTCCATCGCAACCAGATTAAAAAACACTCAGCTTCTGGGCGAGAGCAAGAAAAGGGGGGCCAACACTAACTAAATTTTACTCCCTCCTCAACGAATCTATGCCAGAGAACCCACCATTAGAGAAAGCTACGAACAAGGCTGATCAGCTAAAGAATGTCACCACTTATCCACTGCTGTCTTTCTTTTCTGTGTCACCAGGATGCTGCTGGGGCTTGCTACCCTGATTCTTTGCCTAACTGGAGGACTGCCCCAGCCGGACGTCGTGTCGCTAGGCCCTACATCGGGCATCGTTTTAAGGGAGCAACCTGGCCTTCTGATAACCAACTGCCGGACACACACTCAAAAGGTCTACGTCCGACTCAACTCCCGTGACGTCTATAGAGCACACTACCCTGTCGTAGCACCACAGCTTGGATGGGCTGGAGGGCGATGGACACAAACTTCGCTGGACCACGCGGAGGCCGACATCAGCCACATGCTCGCCCAACTTCAGAAGATGACCGTCACTCAAGCCGACCTGAGTGGGCAAAACCGGCGCAGCAAACGTTTCCTGGGAGCTTTACTAGGGGCCGCCGCCGCAGTCGGAACTCTGTTCAACCTCGGAATCACCAGTGTCAACGCCGTGAGCCTAGCCACTGTCAGGCGACATGTGAAGGAGATCCAAACTGAGATTCCCCAGCTAAGAGCACAACTGACAACTCAAAGTGAAACCCTGCAGACCATAGGCAAGTCATTAAAGGGCACTGTAGTGGTCCTCAACACCCACAGTGTCCTCCTTAACCAGACTGTAAATTCCATGAAGCAGCTCTTTTCGGTGATTCAGAAGGATTATGCACATGCTCAACTTGTGACAGCGCTGATGTCAGACATGCTGCGAGAAGTGAGCTCATCTGTGGACAGTCTCGCCATGGGCAGAATTCCTCCATACCTGGTACCGCTGAGCCTTGTACAGACTGTGTTGAACTCTGCCACCTCAGGACCAACCAACCCCCTTCAAGCACATCTTGCATACTCTCTGGGTAGTGCCATTCCTCTATACATAGCCCCCGAGCAGGGCGAGATAGCATTTCTGTTGAACTTACCCATTATTGAGTCTAACAACATTTACAGACTCAAGGACATGGTAAATGTCGGGTTTTGGCAAGGTAACACCCACATCCGGATTCACACCCCCGACGTGGTGGCCTACCACGACAGCAATGACCAGCTGTACCTAGCCCCGAACCTGCGCATGTGTACTCTGACCAAGGACATCCATTACCTTTGCCCGAGTAAGCCATTCCTCCGGGACAACACAGAAGGAATCTGTGGTATGCACCCCATGAGAAGCGACACCCGCTGCCCAGCGGAGGCTAAACCTCGTGTCCAAGTCACCTACACCCAGGCCGAAATTGTGGGAGACCGCTGGTTAGTCAACACCCCAGCTCGGGTAGCAACTCTAACCTATGACCAGCATGATACCGCTACTCGCATCAGCTTACTTGATCAGACTATGTGGATTCAAGTCCCGAAGGACGCAATCCTGCACATTGATGATTTGGCACTCTATCATTTACCCAGCGAAGAATACCACACCGAGCTGGAGATCTCTACCTTTTTCAAGGACTTTAATTTCACCCTCGGTCCTGAACTAGAGATGAGGATTGCAGAGGGAGGGCTCCAGTTGATCGATATCACCCCCATCGACCAGGCCTTACTGACTCTTGATCGGATGTCTGCTCTCACCAACTCCCCTGTGGTCCGATCCTGGACCGCTGCGGATACCGCACTATGTTTAACCACCACGTTAGGATATGCCCTTACCCTTGGCCTATCTTTTGTCCTTTACAAAAGGGTCAACGGAATGCAGGAGTCAGTAAACAAGTGTACCGCGGTGTTTCCTCGGACCTTCAAGCGGAGCCGCGAGAAGAGGGACACGCAAGCTGAACCCGAACCTAATCTGATCGAGATCGACCCACTGTCAGTGCATCACAGCACTGAGGACGAATAAGACCCACCTGTCACCTGGACTATTAAGATCCCACCAAACGTCGCCCGCCTAAGCTTCTATGCGAACCCCGTCGGCCGAAGGGGGGAATATGTAGGATCTTGCATATTCAGAGGTCACCATTTGGACATCTAACACATCCTGACCTCAGTAGGGGTCGCACCAGTGATTGCAGACCCGGGTGTCGAAACAGAGAAAACCCTTTTGGGACGTCGTAAAACCGCTGAGCTCACAGTAAGGGGTCAAACGAAATCAACAGATTTAGGTTTTTGTTGAAATAAAGAGGACCATTGAGAGTCGTTAATACCCATGAACTCTTTGTGAGACCCTAATCGGCGCCAGCAAGTCTGATCCAACTGTCCTTTTGTAACGCATCCATCAATTAACCAGGGGAAGCCCCAACCAACACTCGTGGATTTCATTGACCTCCAACAGGGAGGATGGGGTGTCTTGTCACTATAGATGGAGACCAGATGTGTTAAACAGGAAAGAGGGCAAATGGTCAGACTAGTTCGATTGTTCCCTCTTTTTAACCACACAAGAATAGTTTAAAACGGGTTTAAACCTACATCTTCACATTGTATCTTTGTCCCCATGTTAATCGGCCTCGCCTATAATCTCAAAAGCATGTGTGTTTAAGTGTATTCTCTTTATATTGTCATTCTTGTACAAACTTCAGGTCAATGTACGTATAACCATGGCATGTTTTATATCTAAATGTTTCTCTCTTCATTACTGGAAAGATGATGTATAGCACAATAACGTGTTTTCGATCCTATCGATTTTATGTCATTCTAAGAGTGTTACAGCACCAAACCTCTAAGTGATCCTGAATGCAAATGAGCTACTAAAAGAAACAAAGAAACTTTGTTTCCCTCCAAAATCAGCTCATCAGATTGGATAACTCACTTTGAAGGGCGTGAACCCGTCAAGATTAAAACAGCCGTAAACCGAGCTATCGATGCTCAGTTTCTTCCGTGTTCGCGCGCTCCTGTTCGAACCACCTCCTGAGTCCTGCCTCTTTTCGGAGACAGATTTTCTTCGGCAGAATTACTTCGGCAAAGTTCGTTTCTGACTTCATCCGCCAATCCGGCTACCCGAGAGAAGCCGAAGGCTCGAAACCATCAAGACTTTGAAAACAACCTTCCACGGCACAAAACCTTGTCCAGGCACATTCGAAGGAGATCAATGCAAGTATTAGAAATTATTCTATACAGCTGCGGTCAAGCGTAACCCCTTTTTAAAGGAGATTTGTCTGATGGTTCATGCAGATGTGATTAGCCGTTTTGTAATACTGTCATTCTTTACTTTGTCTATTTCTTGCTTTTCTTTACTGCATTTATATTTCATGTTTGTTTGTTAGCATTTGTTATTTTGTTAGTCAATCGTTTGTTTCCCCTTTAGTGTAGTCAATAAACCCGCATTTGTTTTCTACAATTTAACTGTTGCTGTGTTTTGTTTATCGCATATTAACGTCACTTAAATTGCTTGATTTCGTTATAAAATCTGGAACAGTACTGTATTACAGTAAGATTGTTATGTTTCCAAGGCCAGGAAAGTAATATTTCTTAGATTTGATATACGATCTGCTGATCACTCGCTGGACGAGTGAATCTAGTTTTGTCGCTATTATTAGGTCTGCTGAATCCGAAAAAGAAAAGGTGTATAAGATAGGTATAATTAATCATCATTAATTATCCGTATTTTACTGTGATCAAACTCATAGTTTTCCCCGAAATACACTACACGCTAAAGGCAAAATTGATATGGATATACTTTATTCATATATTTTTAAGTATGTTTTGTTTCTTTTAAGGTACACAGGATTATTTTTAAGACCGTTGGTCTGAAAGTGGCCATTGTGAGAATTTGGGTTTTGCCTCAATGATTATTGTACATGAATTATGTCTAATCTTACTTGAGTTTAAGTGCTGACCAAGCTAACAGAATATTCAGAACATTGTGCTGCCTTTTGCTGATAATATTAATGCACTTCTAAGAATCTAATAAGGAAGTAGCTCTCGAGAATAATATCAATATAGGTCTGGTATGTTTCCATGACATAGCTTTCAATGACATATTTACTTCCCCTTTTATGAATATAAGTTTTGGAACTATATTAAATAAACTTTGGTCTCTGATTGAACTGCACTTTTGTGTCATTCTTCGTCTCCAGATCTGAAACTCTGAGTGTTCCATCGACAGGATTCTTTAACCTTCTACCTAGACAAAGGGGACAAAAAGTAATATTCTTACACTGGCTCTCCTTGATATAGGAACCACGCATGTACTTCCTCTGCCTATGGTGGCTTCACCTGCAGCGCTCGTACTGGACCTTTGAAGACTGGTGGAAGGATGTTTGTGTTATACCAAAAACACTGGACATCACCAATGAAGGAGGCTATTGACAACCTGCTTGATGAAAATCACGGGAAGAAGGATATGCTTATAATTGTGGATCAGGAGTATTCAGCATGGTCCATAACTCCAGTACTGATCCCAACAGTTTGCTCCATCCAACTACAAAACTGCACATAGCTCAGTATGTTAAAACACGAGATCATCACTAAATACGTTATTAAACGCAAATAAAGTTAATCTGTAAAATATATATTTGAAATTAAGAATGTAATAATTTCATTTAATTGTAAAAAAAGAATTGTACATTGTACAATTGTAAGTAGTTTAAATATATATTCTCAAATATTTAGAAGGCGAAACGACAAAAGTTTACTGGAAGTAAAAATTTGTGCAAAAGTCCATCCCTGCAAGCACACTGCAAGCTGCCATCTTTCTAATGCGATATAATATTAAATCATATATTAAATATACTAATAACGCTTATAATAACATTTTAATGAACAAAACATATGAGTGACACAGTCGATTTTTATTGACCACCAAATGGCAAAGTAGAGAATTGTGTCAAAAGCTTGTAGGAAACCATGCAGTTTGTTGAAAAAGCCTCACAGACTCAGAAGGACGGTAGTTCTCCAGGAACAGAGTTGGTCACGTCTGCCCTGGGTGCTGCTTCTATCCTCAAACTGTGCATTGAATGTGTTCAGCTCAAGAATGACCCATGTCACAGGGTTTTTCATAATTATGTTTCCCCATGTGGTCTGTGATTAAGTGTAAACCGTTCTTCATGCATTCCACATCCAAGGATTTCTTCCGATGATATTATCAGTTGACATATTGATATAATCTGTGACAGAGTTAGTGTGTTCATTAATGTCTACGTCTGCTGCATCATGAGTAATCTGTGGATCTGTGGTTTTGAAGAAGTGTGAAGATGATCTCACTCATGTTCTGCTTTTGTTAGCATGCAGACAGAAGAAGAATGGAGAAGTGATCACCTCTGCTTGGTTAAAAGGACTTGGATGAAACCTTCATCATATAAACCCTGTTAAAGTCAAAAATCATAACTGAGCTCTGTGTCCAATTATTTTAAGACAACAGAAGTATTTTACAAATATCACCATTAAACTACAGAATGTGTTCTAGTCTATAATAGTGTCATGACTCAGTCGATGTGAAAAGAGGAAATGAGAAACACAGGAAGAGTTACAAATGTTCTCATGAAGAACTATAAGTAGATGACGAGAAGAGACTCAGTAAGAGAAACACAACATGACTGAGAAGAGTGATATATGTCTGCTGGGACTGATCCTTCTCTCTTCACTATTCACAGGTAAACTATACAACACATTTATTTCATCACATTTCATTTCATTACTCTCACTGACATTCTGACAAACATGTTCAGTTTCATCTCATGTCACATTTATCATAGAGTTCATGTGTCTTTAGCCACGTTCACACTTCAAGCCTTAATGCTCAATTCAGATTTTTTGCTCAGATCAGATTTTTTTGTTTGGCTGTTCTCAGTATTTTTTAAATGTGGTCTATATCAGATTCCAGTGTGAACTGGTGATGGTTATAAACTGAAGCTCATGCACAAAACAACAATAACACGTAACAGGCAGCATGCATTCATATAGAATTAAGGAAACGTTGAGTCAGCGGCTGTGTTTGATTTTATGTTGTGCTGAGTGGATTGTTCTCGCGGTGCGATTTTACAGCATTCCTCGAGCAGTCCGGATTATTATAACGGATTCTATAGTTATTAGTTGCATCGCATCGTGTGGCTCACGTGCGGTAGACAGTGCAGGGATTTATATTTATAATGTGATGCTTAATGTTTGGCAAACGAGCTGTAAAGTTCACTTCCGTCAACAGAATAGCATGTGAAGCTTTAAATTAGCTTAGCATTGAGACACAAGTCGATCTACAGTGACGCAAACGTCGCATGAATTCCGATATGACCGTTCAGACTGAGGTGGCATTGCGAAACATCAGACCTGTATCTGATTTAGGACCATATATGGAAGTGGCTCAGATCAGATTAAAAAAGATCGGATTCCATGTGGTTTTTCCTGTTCACACTGTCATGCAGTAAACAGATATGTAGCTTCAGCACTAGTTCTGCCAGGAAGACTCAATCCTGTATCACTCATTGCCAATCAACACCCAACCAATCACCTTCCAACATGAAACATAAAAGATCGCCACTTACCCCTTCCTATGTCCGCAGTCGGAGCAACGTGATACGCACGCTCGTTCAGCAGTTACGCAGGATGTTACACACACGAATTTATGTGTACACGGCTATTGCTAATTCATGCTAAGCTACTCTGCTGCGATTCTTTCAGCTCATACAGCAACTTGCTTTCGGGATTCAGACGTTTGGGATTCAGTTAATTCTGGTTGTTTAACACACTCGTCGCTCAAACCTCATGTGCACGGCAGGCGTTTCATCAACAACCGTGTCGGAAGCTCTCAAAAGTCATCTCTGGAATTATATACAAGCTTCTGCGTTATGATAGTGCTTTACATGAAACAATTTATGTAGCGTTTGTTCTTTTAAGCTATCACCAATTTCGTTACGCATTTAAACGCGCGTGCTGGTCTGTTTGCTTAATAGAGCATAGATGCAACGGCATCACAAATGTTCTGGCGTGTATAGCGCATGTTTACATCGGAACAACTGAGCAGCGCAAGGAGACGTAAATCGTCACACGTGTTTTACCAACTAATACAGGAAACAGGTAATGTATTCTTGCTTCTTTTGCTTTCCCTTTCTGGCGGGCGTTCAGCTAATGGCCAGCATGGTGATCGTGACAGTCGATCAGTCCGCAACTTCTCTTCCAATGGCATATTGTCTTGGCCTTGTCATCATGGCACGTTGAAAAATGCTTCCATGCATTAAACTGTGGTGTTTAAATATGACGGAGGATTAATAGCAAGATACGGGAAAACTACGTTTACTTCAGTGGCCACAGGCTTACTTTCGCCATCACAACTCCTTCAAATTACAGCTGGTTCAAAAACATTCCCGTACGCATCATCTGCCGGACTTCTACAGCCGAGCATATTACTCCCACATTAAAACACTTGCACCGGGTCCGGTGAAATCTCGAATTAAATTTAAGTCTTCTGTCTACAAAGCGTTAACAGCCACGGCTCCTCCCTACTAGAACTCCTTCAATCCCAAAACTCCCACTTGCACTCTCAGATCATCTCTGCATCTAATCTTATTCTTCCTCGAACATGCACAGCTATGGATTCTCGAGCTTCAGTCACGCAGCTCCCTACCTCTGGAACTCAATACCGCAGGATGCGGAAGTAGAAAAATTTAAGGTTGCAAATCTCGTTTTAAACATATTTTTAGGCTGGCTTTTCTGTGATTTTAATTGTGTGCTTATCCCATGTTTATATCTAGTTCATATTATTGTTTTATTTGATGACTGTTGTGACTATTTGCTGTACGGTCTCAAGTGTCAGTAAGGCGCCTGTAAATTTAGTAGTAGTATTTTCACGGTTTAAGTCGAGCGGTCAGTGATTAGATTCTGTGGTTGCCTTTTTTCCAGAAAATCCATGTTTGCGCAGCGTGCATTTTCACTGTTAAACGAATATATATATACATTTTGTCACAGGAGCAAAGAATGGTTACAGCAGTTGCGCCAATTGCGTTCGCTGCTCCATCTGTTTTTAGTCTCGTTTGCGTTTTTGGTAATTCAGTAGTTTGCTTTTTCAGTCGTTGCGAAGACAGAGATAAGTTTAAGGGGTGATGTGACACAGCCAGAAAAAAAGTTATCGTTGTTTTGACGTAATACAATCTGTATACATGATTCGATGTCAAGGTGCCGTAATTCCACATGCCATGGCGCCTAGGTAACCAAAACAGCTAGGCCAAAAAGAAAATATAACTCTGCAGTTGCGGTAGCTAGACTCATGCCATATAGGAAGTTACCTGGCTCTAGACACAGGCTATATGAACTCCATGCAGCCGGAATGAGTTTCAATCACAATAGGAACATAAGTGAACGAGTGGCGTGCCTTTAATCGGCATCATACACAAAGAAACAGAAGGACAAGCACACTCTTCACAACAAGCTGCTTTGTCTAGTGCTCTTGTAAAAAGCCGTATCGCACTCATGAGACCACGCAACACAACGAGAAGGATTCAACCTAATACGCTTCGGGGCTGTCTGGTGCAAATGATATTAACACACCTCTCGTTTTAGGTCAGTCAACAACAAGATCCTCGTCTTGTCCAAAGCGGATCGAGGATGCCTTCAAGATCAATCATGATTCTCTTCTTGATGGCAGGAGTTGGTACTCGCTTAAAATGGGAAGTCCGGAATCTGTACCGACATTGCTTCTCATTATAGCCTGCCACATAAAGCCTGTATGGTCTCACATTGTTTTATTCCATCGTTTTTCATGGCTTATTCGCAGTCAAGAGTCAATCGTCTTTCGTTGGAAAGAAGTTCCAAACCAGGCCATGATCCAGTTACGATTAAGACTTTAAAGAGCGGATTACGAACCTTTAACACAAAGGGCATCCCATGCATGACGTCATATACCAACAGCATTAATTCAAGAATCATGATGAACTTAAGTATATTTAACCCCATCTATACACTTGTAACCTAAGCGAAGTACTCATGACAGGATTTCAGTGCGACATTCTCGTCATTATTCCTTGATGGAATTAATTCATACATTGGGTTAAATACCCTCTGAGTTTTGGGAAAATGAAAGCATAAGTTAAACCCTGAATGCTCAGCAAACGCAAGTCACAATATACATTTTCAAGGATATACCGCTGGTGTTGTATATTTGCCACATATACACTGCAAAACACTCTTCTACTTAAGTATCACGGTAATATGAAGCTTCACCACGATCCGGTGAGTTTATGTTCATCTCCTCTTAAGTATTTCGTGCATCAACTGGTGGTGGTGGCGTTTAGTTTTCTCATTATTATTCGATCACATTCATTATCAGTCCCTAAAGCCTTTCGTTCTGGGTATCATGGTCCCATCTTCATGTCATGCCTATCCAAGCATCTGTCTATCGTCCCGGCCCACAACTTCACTGATGCTATATTACAGATGGTTGCATTATTCTTTCCCACTCTAATATTTTACTTATCAGAGCACCTGCCACCTAAGCTTGATTAAGAAAAAGCGATCTATCACCCCTCCTATAAAAGACAATACTTCGGGATCGGAGCAGCTACGAAGCTGCAGAGTGAGGATTTCAACAAAGCTGGTGCGCAGATGTTTGTCATCTGCATTTAAACCCTACATAAGACCTGACTCCAAAATCATCATGGAAGCCCAACAAGCTCTTTCATGTCAAGATCAAGGATCGGAGCAGCCACAACCTGGGCTGAACGCCGAATTCCAATGGAAAACATCATAACAGCTCAACAAGCCTCATCCGGTCAAAATCCAGGCGTCAGCTCGATGTGCGCCCCTCCTGTATACCGACACTCCTTCAGGATCAGAGCAGGTACTACCGCAGTCGAACGCGGAAGTCCAATGGGAACCATTAAACGGACTGGTAGATGGTCATCCTCTGCTTATGAGTCTTATTAAGACCGGACTCCTCTACCATCACGTCAGCTCAACGAGCCTATCCGTCTTATATCTAGGTAAATCTTGCAAATACTGGTGGTGGTGTGTCACGGCCTACCAAGGCCTGTTCAGTATCCTGGCCTACCAAGGCCTGTTCAGTGTTGTGGCCCAGCGGGCCTCGTCTCAGTGTTGTGCCCTACCAGGGCTGTGTTTCAATGTTGTGGCCTATCGGGGCCTTGTCAGTGTTGTGGCCTATCGGGGCCTTCTGTCACTGGGGCCTCTAGTCGGCCTTGTCAGTGGTTGTGGCCCATTGGGGCCTTGTCAAAAAGAAGGGGCTGTATGGACCTCATAATGTCGTGGCCTTTCGGGGTCTTGTCAGTGTTGTGGCCCAGCGGGCCTCGTCTCAGTGTTGTGCCCTATTAGGGCTGCGTTTTTATGTTGTGGCCCATCGTGGCCTTGTCAGTGTTGTGGCCTAGCAGGCCTTCTGTCACTGGGGCCTCTAGTCGGCCTTGTCAGTGGTTGTGGCCCATTGGGGCCTTGTCAAAAAGAAGGGGCTGTATGGACCTCATAATGTCGTGGCCTTTCGGGGTCTTGTCAGTGTTGTGGCCCAGCGGGCCTCGTCTCAGTGTTGTGCCCTATTAGGGCTGCGTTTCTATGTTGTGGCCCATCGTGGCCTTGTCAGTGTTGTGGCCTAGCAGGCCTTCTGTCACTGGGGCCTCTAGTCGGCCTTGTCAGTGCTGTGGCCCATCGAGGCCTCGTGTATATGTTGTGGGCTATCTGTGCCCCGTCTCAGTGTTACTCACGACCAGCGACCGGTAAATTGTTTTATCATTAACATTTGCATTTAATATCGTTCTGCTAGAGACTCCAACCAGCAGGTGAGTAGAAATCATTTCTTTTTCTTTTGGGGGGGTAGGCCCCGCTCCAGAGGTAAGCTCACGATCATTCTCTGGGGTTGGCTATGCCCCCGCCTTACCATCTCAAGGCGGGAAGTGGAGGACTTCTTGGCCCTCTGGATGCGAGCCAAGGACAGGGCCTACTCCAAAGAACTGTTACCATCTTTATTATAACCATATATATTCTGTCTATCAGCTGTCAAATAAATGTTGAATACTCAACTTTGGCCTTCCGAGTCTTTCTGGTAGAAAAACTAGCTTCAGCGCTAGTTCTGCCAGGAAGACTCAATCCTGTATCACTCATTGCCAATCAACACCCAACCAATCACCTTCCAACATGAAACATAAAAGATCGCCACTTACCCCTTCCTATGTCCGCAGTCGGAGCAACGTGATTCACCCCCCATCCTCCCCACCACCACCAGGAGGTCCCTGTCAATATAACCCCAGGGGGTTGGCTATGCCCCCGCCTTACCATCTTAAGGCGGGAAGTGGAGGACTTCTTGGCCCTCTGGATGCGAGCCAAGGACAGGGCCTACTCCAAAGAACTGTTACCATCTTTATTATAACCATATATATTCTGTCTATCAGCTGTCAAATAAATGTTGAATACTCAACTTTGGCCTTCCGAGTCTTTCTGGTAGAACTGGGTCTCATATGAGCAAAAATCCGATTTTGGTGGCAATGTAACGTTGCTTTATTCTCACATTCACAAGTCTAATGTCAGGAGTCAATGATAGAGGAACTGGATCACATCATCTTCTGTCAAAACTCAATGTTCTTCATGGTCAGTGTTTCTCTTCATTTATATGAACACATGTTTAACTTCAGATCACAGTTCTCTTTATCTCTTGTGTTTTCACTGAAACTCATGAGTACTGAGAGTGTGTTGTGTGATTTGTGTTTCAGTGTCTTCATCATCATCATCATCACAGACTGAGATAAGAGCAAACACACCTGTCACTCTCTCCTGTCGGCTGTATACATATGACTGTGATCATGTGTTGAGTTATGATGGATTTCAGCTGGTGTGGATGAATCAGACTGATGTTGATCTACAGACAGACTCCAGATATCAGATTAGATCAGATGAACTCTGTCTCATCTCTCTGACTACAACACTTGTGAATGAAGATGACAACACACACAGCAAACTCCCTGGTGTTAAATGTACACCCTGGTGTATATATGAGTTCATACCTACGGGTGTACAAACTTACACTGAAGCAGAGATTTTCTGGTGTGAAATGTTAATTTATTCATGCAGTTAATTAATAAATTGAGTTCACATTACAAGCGATTATTGATCATTAATGATGAACACCTGCTGTTCAAAACAAAACTAACTCGTCCCTCCCTTAAAGGTACAGTGTCTTGGTGAGTGTTTCTTTCAATCTTACTTGTGGTTCAGTTCAAAATGATGCTTTTATGATCACACTGTCACAAGATTTTATAATCCATAAACAATTTCTCCCAGGAAATACTCTCACATCTTTACAGAAAAAGAAGCAAGTGATAAGACTTTACTGTAATCATGTTTAAATGTTGTTTATAATAAACTCAAAGCAAGTGTGCAGTGCGCCTAAACATCCTTTGCACAGTATTTTTCTTTCTTCATATCATGTAGCTTCTCTGTTACAAACTAAAGCTGCTGTGTGAGTGAAAAGTGACGTTGGTTCCAGCCAATAGAAAAATACTGAATTTTTGGTGTTATTATTTTAATTCTCATTGGGTGGGCAACACATATGTTTAGGTGGGCTCAGCTCACCCATGTCTGGAGCCGGCTCTGTTAAGACAATGAGTTTGTGGTACGAGTCCCGTCTGTGGAACTCGTAGGCAGATTAAAAACCTGAAATTTCAGGAGAAATAAATACAATAAATGCTTTGTGTCTTTCTTCAGATGCGTCTGACAGTGTCTAAGGTAAACAGATGCACGTCACCATGACAACCCCTAAGCGCCTCATTATGGCAGATGCCGGTATTGCACAGTTTTAAAACTCAGTGTGCTACAGTAATAATTTAAACAGACTCAGAACACACATTAATAAAACATAAATATTTACAAATACACATTATAATGTAGATACGAGTATGTTTCCCACATTTGGTTGCCACTGGTTCAACATTCGATTGTTCTTCACCCACACTGTTAAATAATTGACAGGTTTTCAAAAGATTTTACTAAATATTGTATTTATTGTTAACACTAACATTACAGTATATTCCTGTGAAACAGTCATCTAGCTTTTGAGTTACGTTACACAGCAAAGATTAATGACCCACCCAGCAAAAAGTCGTCGGAAAGACGTCAGTGCAAGACGTCCAAATGTGGTCGAAAAGTGAAAGGTAAAACGACGTCTTTTTTTCGCGTCGTTGATAAGACGTCTTTTTCCGGTCTTTGAGATGACGTCTTTTTCGGGTTGTTGAATGACGTCTATAAAAAGTTTTGTCTTTTTCCAAAACTTGAATTTAACTTAATTTTAAGCATAAAACCATTTTTATGTATTCAATATTATATTATATATCTCAAAATAAGACAACTGACTAAAAGTACAACAAAACATTTATTTTCAGTTACATAACGTACATTTGAATATTTGAATAACATTCAAATGAACATTCAACATTTGATCGAAACATTTGAATAACAAAATGTAATAAGAACACTTTAGTTTGCACGGTGCCCGGTACCGCCAGATCGCCCAGGGGCATGTGTGGTCTCGCATGGCTTTGCCTGTGATGTGGTCGGTGGCCTTGCTGTTTCACATTTTGACTGCATCTGCAATGACAAAGAAAAACACATTTGTTCTCAGTTTGTTACTCAAAAGGAATAATTAATTTGTTGTAAAGATGGTTTAGTTCGCATAATAGCCTATATGAAATGCCTCGTTGAGGAATATAGATTTACGGCGCCTTCCGTACAATCACATTGGACCCGAAAAAGGTATTTTACTTTACGACAGCGGCCTTTAACATTATACGGTTCAGATGTAAACAGCACATAGAAGACAGGAAACCAAGTGTGAGCAGTTAATGCAGTACATCTAACGGAAAAGACAGTCCGAAAAATGTCGTGTGAAAGCGTGAAAGAAACTGTCCCCTCAGACTGTCATGTGTCCTGATGGACTTAAAACTGTCCAGCGTGTCCAAAAATTGGACTTACAGACGTTCTTTGCATAAAGTTGAAGTTTATTAACCTGAAAATCAGCGCTGGGCTGTCTCACACACAACTAACTCAACAGAGAGTCCCGGAGAATCAGCCCCGCCTAAACAGTGTTTTACATTTTTATATGTGTATGTGTGGGTGTATCTTCAAGCTTGCTTCAGTAGTTAGTGTCCAATCCCACGGCTCATGAGACATCCGCCGTTTAGTCTTAAACCAATGGAGAGATGACCGCTTGGCGCTTGTGGACAACCGCACCCTTCTTCTTTGTTCTCTTAGCATCTGTAAAACACCAAACTTCCCCCAATCTGTTCACCCAACGCTTATCTAAACACAAGATCTGTGGTATGTGTTTGCATGCTCTGCTTGGTTCAGGCCAGCTAATCTCTCTTGCACATTCCTGAGCTGATTTACCCCCCTTGGACGCACTGTTTCTTGTGGTCTAATATTCTCTCCTTCACAGAACCACAGTAATTATGACACTACAACATGATTATATTGATAACAAATAACTTAATTAAACAAATGCAATTAAAACATGGTAATTAAAACACAACACTCTTAAAGACTTATAAAACCCTTCAATCCCTCTCTTGACCTCGAAAGAGGTCACACATCTTCCTCATCATCACCGTCCTAATATATGTGATCACTGGACAGCAATGGCATATTCAGTGAGTGAGGGCCTGGGGGGGTTGTATTTATCATTGAATTGATTCTTGACATCAAACAATTAAATAGACATGGACCAACAGTGTAGAATGTCTTGTTGAGCCATTAAGTCGGCTACACCATATGCAGAAGTCCATATGCAGAAGACTTCTGATGGTGCAGAAGTCACTGCAGACGTCCACAATTCTTAACAGACATAACATTAGTCATTTGTTGATGCTTTTGCAGTCCAATTGGCATATTGCCAAAAAAGATTAGCATGTATTGGCTCAGCAGTTACACATGTTATGTGTACTGCTAAATATAAGATGATACTTAGACCAGCCATATCTGTTTATGGCTTGTTAAATTTTCTACTAAGTTTGGGGGACCAACCACCCTTGTTTAAATCCAATTATTGGGGGACCAACCACCCTTGTATAATTTTACACTAAGTTTGGGGGACCAACCACCCTTGTTTAATTCCAAATATTGGGGGACCAACCTCCCGTGTTCAAGACCGCGTGGGGACTTTCACCTCACGTCTTATATCTTCCTGGGGGACCAACCACCCATGTAAATTCCAGGTTTCGCGGGGTTGGCACGCGCAAGCAAGCAAGAAGTACTATTTTAATATATTTTTTATATATTACATTATTAATGTCTATCTATGGAAACATACCTTGCGTTATACTACTTAATGACAAAAAAGTACATACATTAGAAAAAAAATGGCTCTTTGGTAAAAAGTACACTTTCAAAATATACTTAAATTGCTCTTTTTCCGCGCACTAAATTTATATTTGTATTTTAAAAATTCTGCTTTAGTACTACTGTTTATAAGCCTCCTCAGAGACAAACTCTTAAGTTGAAATCGTTGCTATAGTAACAGTTCCGCACTATCTAGTAGTTATAGTTGATGTAGCGGAGCTTTCCAGCTCCGGGAGAAGTTATAGTTCACACTTCCTGTTTATTGATTTATGTTTGTTGGATCCTGTTTATTGGTTTATTGACTTGGAGATGGTGGTCTAGTGGGTTAAACCACTGAACTGGTAAATCAAAGGTTGCTGGTTCGATCCCAGCATCCACCACCAGTGTGTCCTTGAGCAAGACACTTTACTCCATGTTGCTCCAGGGGGATTGTCCCTGTAATAAGTGCACTGTAAGTCGCTTTGGATAAAAGCGTCTGCCAAATGACTAAATGTAAATGTAAATGTATGTGCTTTTAACATACTATGTATGTAGGCATATTTAAAATGTATTTAATAACCACCTGTAACTAAGTGGTAACTAAATAAAATTTTATCACATTTCATATTCGTGGTGTCTTAAAAAAGGGCCGGCCCAGCCTGTGTTTGTGCCCTAGACAAGATTTTAGATTGGCTGACTACACTTATGTTTTTAAGATTATCTGAAGTAGTCGGCTAATAGATCTAATACAAATTGTGTAATTACTAAAAAGTATAAAATTTGTGTACAAAAGGAGAGCACTATAAGTACATAATGTAAGTGTACTTTTTATCATCTGACTAGGCTAGATATAATTTTAATTAATACATTTTAGATTATGTATTTTTTAACATTCAGTAAATAATGTTTAGTTTTTATCACACACATTTCTTGAAAAATATTTTCGTATCGTAAATGGACTCAATGAGTCCTTTGCCCGGTTGTATAATTGTCTTATGTTCATTTTATAGATATGACCTGAAATAAAAATTGATTTCCTTAAGTAAACGAAAACATTTATAATTATTAAATATGAGATTTAAAAAAAAAAAAGTTGGACGAAATTTAGACGGACGAAAAAGACAAATTTTCGATGTCAATCTTTGGGCTAATTTCGACCAAATTTCGACGGACCAAAAAAAGACCAGATGCCGAGGTCGATTTTTGGGCTAAAAGACGGCCAGGACGGGCCGACCTGATTTAGCCCAGAAAAAGACGTCCAAATGACGTCTAGTGCTGGGTGGGATAACACTAACCAATGTGTAGAAGTAGAACTCTCTTAGATTTCCTGAGTATTATTTACTGTATTTAATGTTTACTTGTCTTTGCTAACCTGGACATATTGATAAGCCCAGCCCACAACATATTGTGTTGTCCGGTATGTAATTTGCTCTAACTTTTGACATTCTTGAAATCTTAAGTATTTAAATTAATTTTACTAGACACTAAGTTAATCATAATGAATAGATGTTTTGTCTGAAGAAAAGTTAAAATGATTTTCTCCAACAGTCAAGTTCATTGAAATTTTCCTAAACCAGTTTTTTTAAAACTATAATACACTCTTTAAAAAACAAGTGCTTCAGAGGGTAATTAAATGTCATAGAATAACCTTCTGGTTCCACAAAAATCTTTCTGTTTCGCAAAAGGCTCTTTTTGGCGAAACTTGGTTACTCAGATTATAAAAAGTAAGAAACAGATTGGTCTTGAAGAACCTTTTACTTAATGGTACTTTGGGAACAACAAATGGTTCTTCTGTTGTATCGCTGTGAACAACCTTTAAAGCACTTTATTTGAATGAGTGTTTTGCTAACAAAGCTGCATTTGGTTATCATTGCACCATAGTACATACAATCACTTCCTTAACAAACCTGATGATTCCAGTATCTGGGCACCCACTAATCCTCTTTCAATTGCCATTTCTTTTTTGGAAGTCTTGACATTTTGCAATGACATTAATGCATCGTAAGTGCATTAAAATACATTACATTATTGGAGTGTAATCATAACCACTGTGACCTTTATCCAACACTTGCAGATTTCATGTAAATGTTTTTAGAACAAAAAACACATTCTTAATATTAGAATGTTATAAGTAGTAAGCCATTATGATCACAATTGTTATTTGCATAACTCAAGGTTTTAAGAATATGTCAAGACAATGTCATAATTATGCCATTTTAAATCTACATGCAATAAAATATTGCTACCCCTCGAATAAGAGGGATTTCACTCACAGTATGTCAAAAAAATTGCAGGAATAAAAGTGTATGCTCACTATTTTCGGCACATTGCTTTGGCATTTTTCATTATGTGACTGAGGCAACAATGGACAACAGGAACTTCCAAGTCTGCCTTTGTTTCTTTTCCTGTGGTTATTCTGTATTAAAGGTCGATGGTATTGTGCAGATTTTTACAGACAAATGTTAAACATATTGCCTGCATTAGCACTATTGACCCATCACAGATAATCATCATCAAGGGTGACTGCATGGCTTTCCGCCCAAAACACTTTGCAACATCAGTTTGAAATGCCTCAAGGAAGTAGGTTACTGATGCTGTTGTGAGATCACAGGTGACATACGTTGCTATGGGAAAAGGGGAGGAGTTTTTCTTGGGATTCCTGACCACCAGCTCATACACGTAGATAGGAGGCGAGCCTTTCTCTTTTTTTAGAATGCTGCCTGTTGAATCAAGATAAACCATGTTTTCGCGACATCGCTCTTGATAAATCTCTATACTCCTTCTGGACCAGAGTAAAACACCTTTGGGGTGCAACATTACCTTCGGGGACATTGCTTTTGTAGGTCTTTGCCAATTTGTTCTCTGTCTTATGCTCAGATGGGTCTTCTTTTTAATTCCGTGCAGTTATGAATGCTCTCCCTGCCCTGAAACTCCACTGTTGCCTTTAGGTCCACACTATCTACAGTTACAGTCAGAGTGACTGGCAATCATCAAACCGGCAATAACCAAGGCACCAGAATTCAGGGCTTCCTTGTGTAGATCCCAAAGCCTTCAGTCTGTGCCTTTTAAATACAATAGAACAGTAGGGATGTACCGTTCTCAATCCTTGTGAAATTATGTTTCTCCACTGCAATCCTTTGAATCCTCTTTTTCCTATAAGTTTTTTTTTTTTTTCCCACTCACTACGATCAATGAAGAAGTAGACTGGTTTCTCTGGGACTTTTATTCTGAAAAATCCATCCTCGTCAAATGCGTCTGTCAGATAGCCCTGAAGAAAATGTAATCAGTGATAAAGTTCCATTTGACTTGTTACGTTAAACTTTTAACATGTGTGTTTTTTATATTGTATGTGCATGACAATGTGGATGCTCAGTCACACATTTATAGCTATTTTCATGCTGTATTTAACACAACTATGTTACTAATGACTTCCTCGATGTGCCCTTCGATACTGGAATCTAAAAATTCTTACTGATTCTAAAAATCTAGTAATTTCTTTGTAAGGGAAGTACATAAAAATGTTTACAACTATTTAGGAGGAATCTGGAAACGTACAGAGAGAGCTTTGCAGAGGTTGTTCTTCCACACTTTCACCCTCGCTGGTCTGAAGAGGAGATGGTACACATTCTGCTTGGACCTATGAAAGAAAGACAAGTAAAATTTACATTTACATTGTAGTACATGAGTAGCAGTAGCTGGAGGAAACCATGGCTATCCAACCAGGAAGCAGCAAGTCCCTCGAAGCCGGATGTCTAACTCATGCCTTAAAGGGAACAGACCTGATTGACGCTTAACCTTTGTTCTCTACGAGAACTCTAACAAAATTACCCTCCGGGGCTTAAACTGCACTTCTCGTGTATGTGTCGTTGCTCTGCCTGTGACAGCGATGTTGATGAGAACCTGTGACATAATCGTCAAGAACGAATGGACTAAATGTGAAAGATAAAATATATATACAGTATATATATATAGAAAATTAGACCCTTCATATAGTCCTGTCCAGACTGGACTACTGCAATGCGCTGAGGACTTCCAGCTTGCACAACCAAACCTCTACAGATGATCCAGAATGCTGCGGCAAGAGTTATCTTTAATGAACCGAAGAGAGCACATGTCACTCCTCTACTCATTAAGCTACATTGACTCTCTATAGTTGCTCGAATCAAATTCAAGACTCTGCCCATGACCTACAAGACCACCACTGGTTCAGCATCACCTTATCTTCACTTGCTACTGCAGACATATGTAGCCGCCAGATGCCTACGCTATGCAAACGAACAGTGTCTTGTGGTGCCATCCCAAAAAGGTAAAAAATCTCTCTTGCGCACCTTTTCCGGATCTGTTCCACCCATGTGGAATGATCTGCCTGCTGCTACAAGATCAGCAGATTCTGTAGCCATCTTTAAGAAACGCCTGAAAACACAGCTCTTCCGCCAACATCTGACTGATCTGTTCTAACTCTATTTTCTTCTATGTTCTTCGAATAAAAAAATTAAAAAATGAATGAATGAATGGTTCTGTATACTGTGTTAGGTTATATGAGACCAGTCCTCTTTTTTTGATTGCTCTTATGCTTTTGTTGCACTTATGCTTTCCCAATTGCTTCCATTGCCTACCCCACATGTAAGTCGCTTTGAATGAAAGCGTCTGCTAAATGACTAAATGTAAATGTATATATATATATAGCTTTTTTTTCCAGTATCCATTTGAGTTTGTAAAGTATCATATACAAAGTATCAAGTTTCATATTGATGGCTGTATTTTGTTGTCCATCGTTTAATGATTTATTGAAAGAATACATTAATTTGACCACAAGTTGTGGTGTTTGAAGAAAATATTTGCTTATGTTACATGTTTTTAATGTTTTGTGAGTTTAAGAGTATTTTGCTAACAAAATGTGTCATTTTGGCCATTGGGGTTCAGTTTTATCCTGTGTGTTAACTGTTTTGAAAATGTGATGTCAGGGCAAATGTGTTAAAGCAATCGAGAAAAACTGTAAATGTTGACCGTTAATAGAAACATCCGTAAGTTAACTTATGTTTTTCAGTTAAAACACTTCAGGTAAAAGGCCTCAAATTTTTATATATTTTATTCACGTTAATAAGAAAAGTGTATATTTGATACAATGGATATTTTTGTCACATGAGTTGGGTTGTATTTCAGGTCATATTGATGTAAAATTGATGAAAAGGTAAATAGTTTATTTTTTATACAGAAAACAGATTGTCTGACTAATGAAACTTTTAATGTGTTGCTGCACAAGGAAGAGATTTATGGACAATGTAATGTCGAATTTAAATACAAACCTTATTTTTCATTTAAACATGTAGATTATATATGTACTGAGAATCACTATTCTTGTTATTTTAAGAATATGTTAAGAATGAAATAGATGAACTGGAAGAGAGCTGATTATATGACTGAACTGTTAAATATGTTAATAAACAGACGCTGTTTATTATTTCAGGTAATACAATTTTCAGGTTTTTAATCTGCCTAGGAGTTCCACAGACGGGACCCGTAACACAAACTCATTGTCTTAACAGAGCCGGCTCCAGACATGGGCAGGGGTGGGAAAAATACTGTGCAAAGGATGTTTAGGCGCACTGCACGCTTGCTTTGAGTTTATTATAAACAACATTTAAACATAATTGTACAGTAAAGTCTGATTTATTTATTATATTGGGAGTTTTTGCAGATGTATTTTGTGCTGTTAACAAACAGCTATTATTTGGTTGCAATAGGCGACATTTTAACCTGTTGAGCGTGATGATTGATGATTAATGATGAACACCTGCTGTTAACAAACACAATCACTGAAGAAAGCATGAAATATAACAGTAGATGTTAAGATCACTATTATGGGGGACAGTGATCCTTTAGTTAATATCTTATTCTTGGACTATTGATATATGTTGATGTTAATTTTTTCAGTGTTGCTGTAATAAAGACACAAATAAAACACCATATTACACCTGGAGAAAAACTTTCATTACTGGAAAATAAGGATCAAGAGCCTAACTAAAGGAAACACTAAACACTATCAGAGTGAATTCTTATTGTTGATGTTTCTTCAGTGATTGTGTTTGTTAACAGCAGGTGTTCATCATTAATCATCACTTGTAATGTGAACTCAATTGATTATTTAACTGCATGAATAAATAAACATTTCACACCAGAAAGACTCTGCTTCAGTGTAAGTTTAACACCAATAGGTATGGACTCATTTTTACACCAGAGACTTTACTGTGCAGTGATCATCCAGTGATGGGGATTCTTCTGAGCTCACTTTACAGGCTTCTGTTTATGTCCAGTTTACATAACCGCTTTATTAATGCGTAAAACATCAGTAAAATCAAACACACACAATTACTATTTAAACAATAATTATTTCTGTTTTAATCTTTTAGTCTTCAGTAATAAATGCGTGTTTTCTATATTTTTAACATCCATAATCAATTAAATCCTCCATGTTTGCAGTCATATATTTGAGTGTTTGTTGAATTCCAACAAAAGCAAACCTTAAGAAAGCCTGAGAGCATGATAATAATTGAATAAAAAATATCTGGGTTTTTTCATAACACATTATTTTCATACTTTTTCCAAAAATTACAAACATTAGTTTTGTGTTGCTTAAAACTAAATATGAAGTCGTTTTTTTCTGCAGTTCATTTTCTCCAGTTTAAAAATAAAACATCTTTATTTGGAATTAAGAAGAAAAGTAGTCGGAATTGTACAGAAATAAACAAAGATTATCATTTACCAAAACACATTTTTATCAGATTTATTTTATTTTATTAAAAATAAAGTGTTTGGGGAAATGTTTCAAATTCAAACATCACATCAGAAGGACTTTCCTGTGAAAATTAGATCATCTTAATTCTTTTTGTTAACGTCAAAACTGTAAGAAAAACCTAAAATTGCATTGATAAATAAATGTTAATGGAAAACGTTGTGGATTAAATAACACATGAAATGATTTGAATTAAACATTAAGACCACCACGATCATGCAGAAGACCACACACTATTTTCAAGCTTTAGGTGTTTATTAGGGATATATTTGTCGCCTCACATGATAAGTGTCATGGTTTCACCTCTCCTTGTCAGGTATATCTTGGTCTAGAGGTGGAATCATACAGAATCCTTTGTTTCATGTGAGAGAGAGACGATTTCTTCTCTCTCTGGTCTGCGTCATCGTTCCTACCCTCCTGTTTCCTAGTTTGTGTTAATTAGCTTTCCTTTATTGTTAATCCCTTGCACCTGTTCCCTATTGGTTCCTCTCCCTTTTAAACATCCTCGTGTTCATTGTCCTGTGCTGGTTCATTGTACATGTACGTCTTACTATTGCATGTATCCTGTTACTTGTTATCCTGTTACTTGTTATCCTGTTACTTGTTATCCTGTTACTTGTTATCCTGTTACTTGTTATCCTGTTACTTGTTATCCTGTTACTTGTTATCCTGTTACTTGTTATCCTGTTACTTGTTATCCTGTTACTTGTTATCCTGTTACTTGTTACCCTGTTACTTGTTACCCTGTTACTTGTTACCCTGTTACTTGTTACCCTGTTACTTGTTACCCTGTAACTTGTTACCCTGTTACTTGTTACCCTGTTACTTGTTACCCTGTTACTTGTTATCATGTTATCCTGTTACTTGTTGTCCTGTTCCTGTTCCCTCATCTTAGTAAGTGTTTTAGTTTATATCAAGTGTTTGTGTTCTTAGTTTAGTAAGTCAGTGTCCTTGTCTATTTTCATATATTTTACCCTGTCTTGTTTTCCCCTCGTGGATTTTGTGTTGTCAGTTTATAGTGTTTTTAAAATATACAAATATCTTATTGTGTTGTTAAGAGACAGAAGCGATTGCTAAGACGCACAAACATCATTCAACAATATGTTTAATATGTTTTATTATTTATTTATGTATGTGCACAGTTCACTTCAACACAAATATTTTCACAGATCATTTTGTCTATTCAGTGTTTATAAAGAAGCAGAACTTTAATTTATATTCATGTTCTCAAACAACCAAATGATTCAAAACAGTTTCTTCTCACATGGTTACTACTATATGTTGTGATACTAATTTATGTTGTAAAAGTTTTTATCGAAAAGCATTAAATTTTCAGCTGCTACAGTCAACACACCTCACCAAACACACAAGATAAAACACACAGAATATAAACATTTAACTCACATTGTCAAATGTCATTGTGTTAATATGTAATCATTTGATTATAGTTTGATTAACTGTCGGTCCATATTTTGAGCAAAGAGAAAAAAATGCAGTATGCAAACTTTAACAGCTGTAACTATTGAATGCTTTGGAGTAGAGACATAAGGTTGGTCTCTTTTGAAAAAAGACACTCAGGATTATTGTAGAAGTTAAAAAATGAAACTGTCTAAAAGGTATTGGAATTTAAATGTATTGTTATGAAAATGTGCTGTAATATTTATTTTATGAAATATTTATTATATTTATTATATTATTATATTATATTTATTTATTATTTTATTATATTTAAAAATATTTTGCAAATTTTTTTTAAATGGTAAAAGCCATAGGTCGAAACTAGTCTTCAAATTTTCAGCTTCAAATCTGGTATCTGTAAGTATTTTAGGTGAAACATGGCAAATGGCCACTAGGAGACACCCTATCCATAAGATGATTCCTAAAGGTCACTAGGTTGCTTGAAATGACATCTGACACCACAGACCAAACACATACATACACAATACTTTTTTTTTACTTTTGTCATACTTTACATTAATATTTTCACTTTTTGATGCAAATTGTAATTGAAACGTGAACGAAAACAAAAATATAAAAATACAGGAAAACTACATGTCAAACTATGGATGTAATTTCAAAAAGTTACAACTATATACAAATCTTCACAACATCTGAACACTCAAAATTATTTACATCATGCCAGTTATTGAAGCAATCTCGTTTCGCTTGGAAACAAAAGTAGGCTGTGCATCCCTGGCAGAACACAGTTGTTTTCTTATGGCGCAATTGGCATCTTCGCCTGCAGTCATCACTTTTATCTGTGACGTGTTTTGGTCTGTGGCAGACAAGTCGTGTCATTTGAGTTGCTGGAGCAGGAGGAGCAGGCTCATTTTGAGGCATCCAGTCTGCCAGCTCCACAACCAAAGCTTCACGGAATTCTCGCTGTGGCTTCGCTCTTTGGTTATGAGCCGCAGCGAACTGCTGGTGCAGAATGAATGCATTTACCACTGCGATGTCGACAAAGTGGAAGAACAGTAAGCGGTACCACTTCCTGGTCTTTCTGAACACTTGATAATACCCAACAAGGTCATCGGAGAGATCAACTCCTCCCATGTGACTGTTTGAAAAATAATAGAACAATTCTAAATGCAAACATAACCAGGTAAATACAATTAACTCATCTTGACAATTTTGTACACAACAGCAAAAAAGAAACACAACTTACTGGTTGTAGTCATGCACTACATCAGGAATTGGTACGTGGTGTTCCGTCCATCCGTCAGCTCTCATCTTAACCCTCCTCTGTATAGTGCGATCTCCCTCTGCTGCATGGAAGGATGAGCACATATGCACCTCCCTTGTCATTCCATTGCACAAAGAGGAGGCTGTTGTCTCTAATCCACCGCATACTCGCACGGGGAGCATTTTTGGCCAACTTGTTAGCGGTGGTGTGTGGGAAGCCCACACACAGCGGTTGCTTCTAATGGTCCCACAGGCCCAGATGCCCTTCTTGAGGAGGTCTCTGAATAGTGATGGGCTGGTGTAGAAATTGTCTACATATAATTTTAGCCAGTTCCCAGCATCTTCTCATCCACCAGCGCCATCACTGATTCATAACTTAACCTGTGGTTTGTTCTTTTTCTCCTTCAGGGGATTTGCTCTCTTAAATAAAAAAATCCCATGTGTAACCAAGGGCTGAGTCAGCAAGAACAAAAAGCTTGTAACCCCACTTCGTTGGCTTCTCCTTCTGGAACTGCTTCAACACAATCCTTGCTTTGAATGCTACCATCCTCTCATCAATGGCAATATTTTGCTGTGGTTGAAAAAATGTCTTGCAGGCATCTCGTATATCCTGGTAAACTGGTTTCAGTTTACCCAGGCGATCATAGGCTGGGGTTCCTTTTTCATCAAGTTTCTTCAAGATCCATCTTTGCTAAAATGGCAACAAATTTCCTCCCTGACATAAAACTGGCAGGGAACTCCAACCTGTATAGTCTGGACCCAGTCCAGTAATTTGCAATTTGTGGTAGTTTTACCCGACCCATGTACAAGACCATTGACAAATATGAATACAGGTCCTTCATAGTCATGTCCTGCCATGGCTTCCTGTTTGTATCCTGATGCTCAGCTGAATAGGCATTGGAGTGCTGGATGATGATCTGACAGACCTTTGGAGAAAAGTACAGCTGAAACAATTCCAGAGCACAGTATATCTCAGTGGTTATAAGCTGAGGGCCAGGGGGTTGAGCTGGTCTGAATGCAACCCGAGATGGTGGGATGTCAGGTTCATCTGGGGTGTGCCATCTTGCTTCATTGACACCAGACAAAACAGGAGGTTTAGTAGCTCTTCCTTTTCCCCTCCGTCTGCTTTGCTCTCTCCCTCTGCCTCGCTCTCTCGACCGGCTCGGCCCTCTCCCTCTGCTTTGCTCTCTCCCCCTGCCTCGCTCTCTCGACCGGCTCGGCCCTCTCCCTCTGCTTTGCTCTGGACCGGCTGGGCCTTCTCCCTCTGCTTTGCTCTCTCCCTCTGCCTCGCTCTCTCGACCGGCTGGGCCCTCTCCCTCTGCCTCGCTCTCTCGACCGGCTGGGCCTTCTCCCTCTGCTTTGCTCTCGACCGGCTGGGCCTTCTCCCTCTGCTTTAATCTCGACCGGCTGGGCCCTCTCCCTCTGCTTTGCTTTCGACCGGCTGGGCCCTCTCCCTCTGCTTTGCTCTCGACCGGCTGGGCCTTCTCCCTCTGCTTTAATCTCGACCGGCTGGGCCCTCTCCCTCTGCTTTGCTTTCGACCATCTGGGCCCTCTCCCTCTGCTTTGCTCTCGACCGGCTGGGACCTCTCCCTCTGCTTTGCTTTCGACCGGCTGGGCCCTCTCCCTCTGCTTTGCTCTCTCCCTCTGCTTTGCTCTCTCCTTATACTTCTGCCTTCTTCAGAAAAAAACGCTGAAAGAAGCAGATGTAGAAGGCATAGCTGAGGCCGATGAGGCTGAAGCTTCAGGACCATCATCATCACCTTTACCATCTGAGCACCTATTACAAAATATAGTACAAACTGAACATAGTATACATTTACAATTATGCATATGGCAGTCGCTTTTATACAAAGTGAATTACATTGCATCATACTATATATTTGTTCTAAGTATGTGAAATCCCCTGGGATCGAACCCATGACCTTGGCAATGTAAGTAACATGCTCTAACCACTGAGCTACATTAGTATAAAACTTATATGGTTCATGCAACAATTGTGCAAACTGAAGGTTGTAAAGAATAATAAAGTCACATACCTGTCTGGGTTGAGTCTGACTCTGGAATTTCTTCTGGTAAAAGCAGGTCCGGTTCGTCATCACTTGATTGAAGATTTTGCTCCTCATCATTTGAATGATAACTTTGCTCATTATCACTCGACTTCCAAAGTTCTTCAATCACTTCTTGTACCGTAAAACGCTTTCAAGGCCTGTGTGAATCCATCTCGTAAAATGTGCAGTGTAGAATGAAAGTGGAGTTTGTGTGCTTACTTTCTGCTCCTCGTGTTTGTCAACTTCAAAAGCAATACCAAACAGGTGGTTGATTGTGATAATTAATCTAATTAATCGCACATACATACAGACCTACAAGAAGCAGATTTTTTTACCATTTATTATTGAATTACAAGCCTAAAACTCAGGTAAAAGGTTGTGACATTTTTTATCACTGACTGAACAAACCTATGAATTAGGTTAGAGTGGATATAGCAGTTGTAACTTATTAATCACAAACAAATGACATCAAACAAATGACATAGGTTATAATGGTCGAGACATTTTTAATAATTATTTGTTAAAACAAAACAATGTCTCTAGGCTAATGACCATGACAATTTCGTTTATTTCTGAACGCAATCTTATATGTTTTAAATTTCAATGGACATGACATTATTGAATAGAAGCCTGTCCCTTATGCTTCAATGGTCAAAATGTAACAAAAACTCACCTCAATTCTTATTTCTCTTTTAACCATTTGCTAAAACAGACTAACTTGTTAACATTTCCTGAGTTTAAAGATGCTCTTTTATTCTGCACAACAGCGCCAGCCAGTGACAAAAGTCTTTCCATTGGTACTGAGGTTGCAGGGGTGGCCAAATATTTGCAAGCTAAGAAAGACAGTGAAGCATGAGCTCCTGCATGAGCTGACCACCACTGTAGAGGACACTCATCCATTGCAATACTGGGCTCAGCTCTGTAACGATGTAAATCATTGCTATGGAGATTTTCTTCCTCTGAATCCGAGTCTGAACCCAGCAGGAGGATTCTCTTCTTCTTAGCTGGCTCATGTTTCTCAGAGGATTATGGAGTATCTGCGCTGAGTCCTCCTTCTTGTAGTATTTTCTCAAGGCTAGACCATACCTGATCTCTCTCTCCTCTTGATAGGCACTTTAAGTCCTTAAAACGTGGGTCAAGGGCTGAAGCAAGTTTTAACCATTCACCATTCATGTCAGCTTGACGTTCGGCAAGATCTTTGCTAAAGGCAGTCTTGAAACTTGCCACATAGGATGGATCTTCATCAGAGACCCTCAATACATTCTGAAGGTGGCAGAATGCAGGAAGCACTACAGAGCAGGAGACATAAGCCTCACCCCCAAGGAGTTCAGTGACATACCTGAAGTAGAAGATAGCTGATACCCATTAAACTGATCAACCTTAAACCTAATCTGGTTCACTATAGACCACTTTGGATGACATTACCAACGCTTGTTTAACACTACAACAGAAATCGAACACTTCAAGAATGGCCATAGCGGTCATTTTGAGCGCTCATACTAGACTGTACTGAATGGCATTTCTGCCATGCAATATTTAAATTCAAAGCTTCTATTGAGATAACATAATAAAACTATGAATGTCCGTTGTCATATATTATAAATGTCTGTTGTCATTTATTATAAATGTCCGTTGTCCTATATTATAATGTTATCACACTAAAAAGAATATACCCCCAAGTGCCAAGCGAACTCAGATGAGCGTACATTATATGATCGCTTAAAACAAAAATTTATTTTTCATTTTTGTATATATTTTGCAAAGCTATGACACCGCCCAAAGGTACCCTTGCTTTGTGTCCGGTAAGTGGAAGAGAAGTTTTTTCACGGCAGAGGAAGTCTAAACGGCAACAAATATGGATTGATGCAGAATATTTCGTTAGATGAAAACATGTTGTGAGTTTGGGAAATAATAACATCCATCCTTTTTCAACATGTTTTGACATTTTAAATGTACAATTCTCAGGGGCTATATTTGGATCACATGAATCGCACCCACCAATAGAATCAAAATTAATAAATGGATGTGTTTGTTTGTGGTATTAACAAACAGCAGTACATGAGATTGACACACAAATGCAAAAATGTATTAGTTCATCATCAACCACAGAACATATTGTGTAGCCTGCTTATTACATATATTAGTAGTAGATAAGTAAAATAAAACAAATGAGTATAAATACTACAAATTTTTAATAAGTAATAAAATCTTAACAGTTTGGAGTTCAGTGCATAGTAAAACCCCTAATAGACATGTATGGAAAGTTGTCAGTGGTTATGTTCCTCCCCTTCCCGAGGTAAGGCACAACCATTTTCAAAACCACACTCCCAGTCGCTGACTTGGGCTCCGCGTCTCGTCTTTGCCCAGATCGGCACACCGTTCACCATATATTTTCTATCAACATCAGCAGCAAGCCAGAACCTTATCCCAAATTTATCAGGTTTGTTTGCTACATACTGGATATAACTGTGGCGCAAATTTTAAGTGGGAAAGAGCGAAGTGTGTGTAATGCATACCGTCAATTTGACCACTTACAATAAAATATACACATATTTAAGAAAAGTCAGGTTACTGTAGTTCCATGGCGTTTATTTGAACAAATTTGTTTCATTGCAAATGTTAAAAATGGTCAAAATGACTGCCTTGGTAGTTCTAGTGTTAATGATGTAGATGTTGTTTCATTAATAAATGCCTTTCGCAAATTCATATTTAAAAAAAGTGCCTCCCACAAACTCGACTATGCAGGGGAGTACTGAATTTAGGTGCGTATAATGTGGAATGCTACGGTTCCATTGGCCAACCTATTTGTCCACCTCATTTCTCTGTCTCCTCAGCGCCATAACAATCATCTAGTAGCAACTCCTAAGCACTTGAGAGACTGTCTTAAATAATAAGGAGAGTAAAGTGATTCTTAGCATTAAGAAATTTGATGACTTGCTTTTATAACTAAGTGTGGTGGTAGGAGTAAATTTCATGAATTCTCAGCACTTCAGACTAAAATGGCACTTTCAGAAGATTGATAAATACGGGCACAGGTTGTTTCTGGGGTGGAAGCCAGCGGTAGTTGGGTTGTACATGGTACCTGAGACAACGATGTAGAGCAGTGGTCACCAACCCTGCTCCTGGAGATCTACCGTCCGGAAGATTTTAGCTCTAACCCCAATCAAACACACCTGAACTATCTAATCAAGGCGTTCAGGTTTGCTTGATAATTACAGACAGGTGTGCTGAAGCAGGGTTGGAGCTACAGTCTTCAGGACGGTAGATCTCCAGGAGCAGGGTTGGTGACCACTGATGTAGAGGGAGGGTTAAGGATCAAATATTGACCATTTCTAGTAATCTAGCTGCGTGTTGCTGCTGAAATGGGGAAAAATATAATACCAAATGTAAAAGATTTGGAATAAAATCACATGTACAGCAAAGTCATTACGGTAAAAAATAACAGTTTTCATATCAACATCTTAATGGAAATGCAGACCACGATCAGGGCATTTCATTTCCAATTTTGAAAATGTAATCAAAAGGAAAAGTTGTTTTCTATAAATTCTATAAAGTATAAATGTATTAATGACACAACATTAACATAATTTGTCATAATCTAATGTATACAACCTTCTTTGTGCACCAGATAAAGGGCACGCAGTCTGTACATGTCATCATCAGAACTGTTGCGCGTTCTCGTTTCGCTATATTAGATTGTCAAACTTGTAATTCTCTATTCCAATGGATTTGCATTATATTTGCGCGTTCTCGTTTTGCTGTTTTGTTCTCAATGGAACATGTGATTTCACACGCAAGAAGAGATTTATACTGAAAATCACATTGTATTTAAAGCAAAAATACTTGACTAAAGCAAATAAAAGAACTTCTTTTAACACCAGTTTAAAATGGGTAATTTAGAAATGTTGGAAACGTGTCTATCTATATCATAATGTGTTCTCTTGAAAAGTCTTTGTTCACTTATAAGTGTTGAATATAAACCTTATTTAAGGAATTTCAATTCTTAAATAAGGAAATCTTTTCAGGGATTGGTCCATGCCAATGTTGTCATCCAAAATCCCATTTGCAGCACAGCAAAGTGTTGTAAATCATCTCCAAGCCTGACACTTAAGATTTAGTCCTACACTTCTCTGAAATTACGACTGAGCTGCTTTATGACCAACTTTTAAGCGCAGCTTTAAACCAAGAATTTTTTTAATCTTAAGTCAATTCTTGGTAGTTTTCTTGTGCGTATTTCTCAGAAGCTTAATAAATACGGGCCCTGAATGCGTATTGCAGCTTGCTTTGCGGCGTTGAGCATTATAGCCAATCGCCCTTCAATTGATGGACAGCAAGTACTCGATACTGTTATGACAACTTAAATAAACGTTTTAGCTCAGCAGCTACTGGTGTCTTTCCTGCATTACACTTCATTCAGTCTACATGCGCCTACATGTACAACTATTTAATGCGAGTGTGGTTCAGGTTGCGATATGTATGTCAAACAGGTAGGGTCGGGTACCAAATTAAATTAGTGCTGATGTCGGGCGACAGGTCAGGTTTTTCTTTTAATTACTGTATTACCTCTCACATGTGAAGCCCTCAGATGGGAAACCACACACCCATGGTTTCAAGGGCTCATCCCCCTGTGAGACAATGCATAAATGCATGAATATCCGCATGGATACCTCTCCTGTGGGAAGTGATTTTCAGTGACCCTTATGTTGCCGGCCAGCTAACTCGGTACTCAGAGAAGCCAGACAGACAGAAAGTGAATGTCTTTGTTAAGACTGTAATCTCTGTTCCCAGATGGAGGGAATGAGATGTTTTGTCCCCCGGGCCACAACGCTGCTCTGCCCGCAGCTGTGCCTGGGAGATGCCTAATGTAACGTATTACAAGTAGAGACCATCAGAGACCATTAAAGGTTAAAGCGGGCCTGCAACGATGTGTCATGCATTCTCACTTCATTACAATGTTAGACGTGCTGTCTTCTCATGCTTAACATGGGCAACTTGTCAAAAAACCAGTGGGGCGTATTAGGTCATATTTCTGTGCTCAATACCAGCGATCGTACAGGTTTCAGAAAGTTTTTTCCAACATATAAATCTGTTTTGTAACAATTTTTCTTAGTCCGGTATTGGACGATTCAAAGTGTCACCCGATGCATTGAAATATTATATTAAATATATGAATAAAAATAATATATATACATATATATATATATACACTCACCTAAAGGATTATTAGGAATACCATACTAATACGTTGTTTGACCCCCTTTCGCCAATAGCATCTTGCAGTTGATGGAGATTTGTGGGATGCACGAAGCTCCCGTTCCACCACATCCCAAAGATGCTCTATTGGGTTGAGATCTGGTGACTGTGGGGGCCATTTTAGTACAGTGAACTCATTGTCATGTTCAAGAAACCAATTTGAAATGATTTGAGCTTTGTGACATGGTGCATTATCCTGCTGGAAGTGGTCATCAGAAGATGTGTACATGGTGGTCATAAAGGGATGGACATGGTCAGAAAATAAGAAAATAAGGCAGCAAGCATTTTGCATGTTTTGTAAAACCCATGTAAATCCATGTAAATTACGTTGCAAGACAAACTCACATTCTGTAAATGTAAAATTTTAGTGGTGAGTCCACAGAGACAAAAAAACATTTCAACTGAATCATGGCCAAGCACAATACACAATGTCATGGTTTTAATGGTAATTGTTTGGGTTTCACAGGAAATCATAATATTGTTTTTACTGGTATGTGATGGCTTCTAATGATGGGTTGTTATCAACAGATTAGTCCAATTGAAATAATGCCTGAAACACTTCAAAAAATATATTTTGTAATGGCTTTAATGGAAAAGGCTAAAGGTTGAAAATAATTTTTTTAGAATTTCATCAAAATCTTTTGGTCTCGAGTCCGACTCTTTAATCACCACAAAGCTGTTCTGGCCCCACTGGAACCATTAATGCATGCTCAGTGCCCACGGTTCCGTATGGCGTAACATTAAAACACCATTTTAATAGGTGGTCATTTGGCAGCCACATTGTGTCCTACCGTTTCAACCACAGCCAGTGGATGCTTCTCTCAGCGACTGTGGCAAGTTCTTTGACTACTGCCCGTTGGGCCAGTCCTCTGGTCCCCACTTCCTTAATCAGCCTTGTAGTGGAATTGGAAACAAAGCCCCTACAGCCCACTTACACCAGGAACACTTCTGCTGTCCATCCCAGATCTTCAGCCTCCTCTGCCAAGTTGGCATACCAGAGATTCTTTATTTCAAACGCTTTGTTAATGGCTTCTTCCAAAGGTACAGTCAACTCAACTATGAGGACTGTCCTACTGGAGCTGGACCACAGAACCATTTCCGGCCGCAGGGTTGGTCGCTGCTCTTCTTACACACAAGAATATGTTTAAGGTTTGCTGGAGCTGCACATAGCTGGCAGGCTGGATCCTGTCCACACCAAACATGCAGATTTGTTGGTGAGGGCAGGACATCATATGTAGCTCTTATGATAAAACTAGCCTGTACCTTTACATACTCCACAGCTCACTCCAAGTGATTTTGCGCCGGTCAGTGTCTTCTAACCTCATCCAGCTGGACTTGAAAGAGCTAAATTATTACTTGTTTTATAACACAACTATCGTTCAGCTTCACTGGAGCAGTTAAGATTACCCTACCAACGTTCTACGTGTTGTGAATGGCCTTAACATCAGCATCAACTCATTGGTATAACGGTCTTATAATGTTTTTAGAGACGGTTTCCCAGAGAGGGCTTGAGCCTAGTCCCAGACCAAGTTAAGTTTTAGAGCGGTCTAAACTGAAAACAGTTTGCACTGTCAATAATGTTTTAAAATACATCAGTGCCACTTTTTTTGTGTCAAGATTCTCAACGTTAATGTTTGTTTTTGATGCATGTACTTAAATATCAAAATTTAACTAAGGCCTAGACCTGGCGTAATCGAATGCCTGTGTGGGAAACCGCCCCTTAAGAGGATATTCTGCAATAAATAAAAAAATCAGTCATGAATTACTCACCCTCCCATCGTTCGACAACCCGAGGACTTCTGTTCATCTTCACAAATAAAAAAGATTTTTTAGTTTTGTTGAGGACTGAGATCTTTTTGACTTCCAAATGGAAGTTTTTGGACACTGGTTGTTATCTAATATTAAATGCGGTTCTATGCTAAAAATGTAGTTTTGTTGTTGTGTATTGACCCAGTTCCATAGTTTATGTAGGTGCACTTGAAGAGATAAACATCGCTATGCTCTGTGAGGCCATTTGAATGCAGAAACCAATACTTTAAACAAAACCTGAAATGGAAATCAGTGTCTTTGTTTCCAAACTAAAACATGTTTTGCATCAGAAATAAAAGCCAGGATATGGAGATTGTAATAGTCATTGCAGTTCAGCAACAATAGTCAGCACCACTTGATCTTCAGCTTGATCTTCTTTGTTGTAGGTATCTGTGAATTTTATTTTCATGTTATTATCTTTGTGAGCTCTTTTAATATATTTATTTTATTAAAGTGTGTTAGTCATGATTAAAAATGTTGCTTCAATGTTTCAGATTTCCTTTAGTAAATCCATCACCAATGGAGAGGTTGATTCATTTTCGACTTTTTTCAGGTCAGTGTTTATTAAGTTCATATAATTGTGTACTAATATAATACATTTAAAATAATAGATGGTCATTACACTGTTCAGTGTCCATGTGAGTGCACACTAGACTGAAAAACTGTTCACTGGAAAAAATATTACTTGAACTTTGCTTCAACTTAAAAAAAATTGTAACAAACTTGATTTGTTGCATTACATTTCATTAGTATTTTTGAAGTTGTATTTATTCTTTGGTCCAAACCTTTACTCTATATTTAATATGACATATGTACATAAGTTACCTTAGGTATACTCTGTACACCATTATCAAAATCCACAGCTTACAGCTAGAATGAAATGTACTCATGCCCAATGCTATCCAGAAATCCTCCACTGACCGCTTTATTCACTCCAAAAATATTCTATAGCTTTAAGAGCTGAGACCAAACAACATGCCTAAAAGCGCTAGTAAATAAATGGACATGGTAGAACTGCAAGACAGCGCTCTCTGAAGCAGCCTCATGGCCGCATAAATAACAAAAACAGAACACGTCAATCACCCGAAGTTTTGTTCAAATCGACGTACTAAAAGAGCCTTTAGACAACAAAAATAGCCAATGATAAATGGTTATATTCTTAAAGGGAAAGTTTAGTCTAGTCAAATCTAGTCTAGTCTAGTCGTTCCAAATCTGTATCAGTTTATTTATTCTATAAATTCTTTGGTTTAACACAGATAAAGACATTTGGACGAATGCTTGTAACCAAACAGTTCTTGGACCACATTCTTCAAAATATCTTATATTGTATTCATACCATATAAACAGATTATTGGATTAGTGTGTGTGTCTGTTGTTTTTGTGTAAAGTCGAGTATTCAGGTGATAAACTTTGTGGGCTCATAGGAATAAAGGGTTTTGACCGTTAAAGATTTCTGAACACTTAGGACGTTCCTCTCAACAGGACTTTGTCTGCTCACTCAAGCAATATCACGTCAGTATGTTCTGATCCAGGAGAAGAAGACCTGGCATGATGCACAAGCTTACTGCAGACAGAATCACATTGACCTGGCCACTGTTCAGACCACTGAAGACTGGAAAAATGTGCAAAAAACTATTGATACTCCACTGACATCAATAGCCTGGATTGGATTATACAATGACATCAATAGCTGGCGATGGAGTTACAGAGATGAGTATATTACATTCAAGCTTTGGGCAACTGGAGAGCCAACCAATGGAAATGAGGAATGTACTGTATTGCGGAGTGGTACATGGAGTGATTATCCGTGCAATTATGAATACAGCTTTGTTTGTTACAACGGTAAGAGATAATACAAACGCACGTCATTGTTGGTTGTTTTCTCTAGCTGGTATAAACACAGTAACTCAGTTGCTTTGTCTGAGCATCCCAACCAGGGGTGTGTTTCCATCATCACTGCTTAACCACCATGAATCAATATCATTGGAGAAGACAGCTAGTCCAGATTGAGTCAATTATGAGAGAAATTTCATCGTCTTTTAAACTATTTCTTTTAAGGCATGTAATACCCTGCTGAAAACTGATCTATAGACACAATTCTGTGTGTCGTCAAATAGAGCTGCACGATTAATCGTTAAAAGATCCTGATCTCGATTCGAACACCAGACGATCTCATAAATGAAAATCAACGATTCTCGTCTGTCTATTAATTTACACCTCGGACTAGAATAATATCGCTTCAATATTTTCTATTGCTGCCGCAGAAGTTAAAATTGTTATTATATGGTATATAACGACGTCACAAACAGTCTTTTCAGAACAGACACTATCATTATTTCTGTCAAATGACTACAGCACTACTGGGATTAAAGCAGAGAGTTGCCGACTCACAATCATGAGACTCATTTACAAATTCCTACTCTCCCAAATTAATCTCACACCAAATAACAGACCATCATATGTGACCCTGGCCAACAAAACCAGTCGTAAGTCGCACGGGTATATTTCTGACAAAAGCCGAAAATACATTGTTAGGGTCAAAATGATCAATTTTTATTTTATGCCAAAAATCGTTAGTATATTAAGTAAAGATCATGTTCCATGAATATATTTTGTAAATTTCCTACCGTAAATATATCAAAACTTTATTTATGTGAGTCGATCCCTTAATATCGCGAACAAAAAATGGTCAGAAACATGCCTACAAACTTAACTCGCTGCTGTCCGCTCTATGATAACTACCCATTCAAGTTTGGTATCTATGTAAAGTTAAGAGATTCCGCTTTCAAATGGATCTACTCTCTTCTATGTCATTACAAGGGTAAGCCAATAGAGAGTGTTAAAACAAACCTGTTTCCTCTTAGCAACGGCCTACTATAGCGTCTCACGTGCGCAGCGTACACAATCCGTCATGATCGCGGTTCAAAACATGGATTCTGATGGAAGCGCGTTTGCTCAATCTAAACGCTAATGACAGCAATAATTTAACGAACCTAGTAAATGATTGTTTCGCAAATCATTGGGAAGATAATACAGAATGTCCAGAGACCGGCTTGACATAAGAGGATGCCCCGGAAGACGACGAATTCAATTAATGTTTAGATCGCTTCGACTCCGTGCCATGAAGGAATACAAAGTGTTCACTGCAGACTCAGAATTCGACCCGCTTGAGTGGGAAAATTCTTCAAAGTTCAGGTCAGTCAGTCACATACGTTCTTAAATGCCTTCTTTACAAAGTAGTGGTTTTCATGAGTTGTTTGTCAAAGTTATGCAAATTTTGCTCTGACAAAATGTAAACAAAACATCATCTTAGCATGTTGGTCTGCCTCTGTTATTGATGATTCGTTGCCAGCTCAAGTGTAAAATTCAGGTGTAAAATTTTATATGTTCCTGGAAAATTAATTTTATGAAATTTTGTGTGTATAAAGTTTAAGCTGTGGTTAATCAATGGTGTAAGTTTCATTTATTTCCCATCATTAGTAATATGCGTTGCTAAGGACTACTTCTGGAAAACTTTAAAGGCGATTTTCTCAATATTTAGATTTTTCCCACTCTCAGATTCCAGAATTTTAAATGGTTATATCTCGGCCAAATAGTGTCCTATAATAACAAACTATATATCAATAGAAAGTGTATTTAGTCAGCTTTCATGTGGTGTATAAATCTCAATTTTGAAAAATGTACCCATAAGACTGGTTTTGTCATCCAGGGTCACATATAAAGTAAATACAGCCTGACAACAAAACTGTTCTTATGAGTGTCTGTCAGGATTGTGATACATTGTTCTGATTATGCTTCACATCTTAACCTGACATGTTTGAAACGAAACTAACGATTGTAGTTTGTAGCGCGGACAAATCCGAGTAAGCGCTTATATCTGAAATTATGGTAAAATACGTCATCAGAGCACCTATTACTCTATTAACGCTAATGGAGAAGCTGCATTATTAGAGCTGTTCGTCAAGTTGTCCATCATTTCATACTTTCAGGTTATTTTAAACTGTTTACAGGTGAGAATACTCCGTTGTTATGTTTATCAGTAGTGTCTTTCTTTAAAGACCCCTTCAAAACGTCTGTAGATATCAGGCAAATGTATAAAATAAAAAAGTGTCACCTTATGAATTTGTTTTACTGAGAAATATTTCACCTACAAGTTACAAGTTACAACTTTTCCATTTAAAGTAAAAAAACTTTAGTTTACTTATGGAATTTGTGGTTAAACATTTCTCACCATAGTTACTGTAGGTTAACCATATAATATGTAATAACTTTGAAGTAAAGTCCTACATATAACATAACTAAATAAACATTTTTTTTGTCAGAACCTCTTGTAAATTATGTATTACTTTTAGTCATCATTCAGAATCATAAAATAATCGCAATCTCTATTTGAAACAAAAGAATCGGGATCCTCAATTTATCCAGAATCGTGCAGCTCTATCGTCAAAGTTAAAAAGGACAAGACAAGAAATATTCATTCGTGCATATCTCTGATTAAATTCATTTGTGGAGTTTGACATCATGTGGAACAACCAATTGCAATGTTTTCAGCTGATATAATATAACAGATCATTCAATAGCTGTACCAAATCATTCAGACTTGATAAATACAATGTATAGCTAAATGTGTTCAAACCTACAGAACCTAAGAATCAACTTTCTTTCTCATTTTATTACAGAAAATGGAACAAATAAGTTTATTTTTATCTCTCATTTCTGGACGACGTGGTATGGAGCTCTGAGCTACTGCAGACAGCATTACACAGATCTGGCCATCATTCGAAGTCGATCTGAGAATGACCAGTTGGCATCAATGACAAAAGGTTATAATGCATGGGTTGGTCTGTACAGGGACTCATGGATGTGGTCAGACGGGTCAAAGGTCAACACTTCCTCCATTAACTGGTTGACTGGACAACCTGATGTTACTGGGCTGAACCAACCTTGTGGCGCGATACGAGCTGATGGTCTGATAGAGGATGGGCTTTGCTCACATGTCCTTCCTTTCATCTGTTTGACTTGTAAGTTTGATGTTACCTACTCATCTTAGATATTGTCCATCAGAAACACACTTTATTGTCAGTCAGTTTAGTGAGAAAGTGTCTTTATAAAGGTACGCTGTGGACGATTCAGCTTGACACAGTTGGGTCATGAGTCAAATTATTACAATATTCATTGTTTGTGTCCATTAGAGACACTGATTCAGTGTTGAAGTGAATAAGATAAAATGATCCAACATCATTAAAGGGACAGTTCACCCAAGAAAATGATTTCATCATTCATTCACCCTCTTGTCATTTCAAAGTTGTTTTACTTTCTTTCTTCCAAAAATATATTCTGAAATATCTTCTGACTGAACAAAGGCGGTATTGAATTCCATTACTTTTGTGTCCATACAATAGAAGTGAATGGGTACCGCAGTTGTTCCATTCCCAACATTCTTCAAATATCTTCTTTTGTGTTGTGCTAAAGAAGGAAACTCATACCGGTTTGGAATGATGAGAGGTAATGATGACAGAGTTTTTGTACCATTTAAACCTACCACCTTACTGAGGGACATATGTTCACATAAACGTAATGTGAAAGGAGGGCATGTATGGTGTTCCAGACTCAGAATTTGTGCTCTGCATTTAACCCATCCAAGTGCACACACAGCAGAGAGTAACACACACTGAGTGAACACACACCCAGAGTAGTGAGCAGCCAATGCTGCCGCACCCGGGGAGCAGTTGAGGAGAACGGTGCGTTGCTCAAGGCTCTCACCTCAGCCGAGGTATTGAAGGTGGAGGAGAGTGCTGATCATTCACTCCCTTCACCTAGAATCCCTGCAGGTACTGAGGCTCAAACCGGCAATGTTTGGGTTACAAGTCTGGGTCTTTAACCATAAGGCCACAACTGACCCCATTACATATTTTTCATCACTCTGAGTGCGTGATTCCATGACATGCTCTGGCGCCCCCCAGTAGAGGAATGCCACACACATTTAAAAAACACAGAATTAATAGATAGTCAAGCTATGTTGAGTCAACATAACAGCATTTATATACATACATAAACTATTATTATTTGTACTTATTACTATTTTTTACTATAATGTAAAAATTAAATCACTATAGTTTTTGATTGGTCTGACCGATATTAAGAAATAAAATCATAGTTTTTGTAAGCTTAACTTTCCTTCTTTACATTTCTAATATTCAGTGATAATACTAAATAAACCTTCTAAATGATTTTTGACAGATTCAAGGAAACAGATTGTGAGAGTCGAGGTGAATTCTGGAAAGAAACTAAATGACACTGGGGTGATGGAGACCATCTTGCAGTTGGTAAGTATTTATAATAGTGTTAAAGGAGCCAGTCTTTTGCTGTTTTAGAGGCTTTGATTATGTTTTTTGAGTGTTTAACAATAGATGTTCATGTTTTTAATTTTTAAAAACGCTTTATATTTCAAGTCTATTGTTCACCGCTGTCACTCTTCTCACTAAACGACTGGATTTCTTCCTGTCTCTATAAAGTCCCTCCTTCTGAAACGCTCTGATTGGTTACGCTGACCAGGTCTGTCGTGATTGGTTCCCTGCTTAGAGTGAAACTTTGGCTTTGAGCAATAAACAGTAACAATGATGTCAACTTCACTTTATCGGTTAAAAACATGCCGATCTTTGTTAGAGATCTCGAATACTTTTCCTACTATGGCGAGGGAAATGAAACCGGGCCGAATGGCGTCAGACCGGTTATATTAAAGGGTCAAATGACAAGGCTAAAATGAATATTATGTGTCACGGTTCTGCCTATCTTGGTTGATTAATTCCTGGTCTTGAGGCAGAACCAAAACAGAATCCTCTGTTTCATGTGGGGAGAGACATTTTGGACCTTTTGGCTTTCCATACTCTCCCCGAGTCTCGTCTGTGTTTCCCTCCCTTTCCGTCCCATAAGCTTCCCCTTAGTGTTTCATCTGTTTCACCTGGTCCCTAATTAATTATCCTGTGTTTTGTCTCCCTATAAGAGTCCTCATGTTTCATTGTCTTGTGCCGGTTCATTGTTTGTATGAAGTCCCTTGTAAGCCTGTTCTTGTGCCTTGCCTTGTTCTTGTTGTCCCACGTCTAGTAAGTGTTAGTTTAGTGTTTATCTCAAGTCTTTGTTTTATAGTCTTAGTTTTGTCAGTCCTTTTTTGTTAATAGTTTATCCTGTTTTGTTTACCCCCTCGTGGGTTTTGTTTTACCTTTTTGTCCTTGTTTAATAAATCCCTGTTAACCCCCTACCATCTTATCTTTGTCTGCCTGCACTTGGGTTCTCACTGAGTCAAATCCCTGACAATTATGGTTTGTTTAGGATGTGATGTAATGTGTATATACGATTTAAGGTTAAAAACGCTTTATTTCCACACACCGTGCATGTTTGTTTCTCCTCTTTGCCCCGCCTCTCTGAAACGTGCTGATCTTTATCTGAAATGGAAAAGGAAGATGATCAAGCCGATACTTCAACTTTGCCAGCGCGACTTGAGCAGGATGTAAAGGATTGGTAAGGTTTTATTAAACAAATATGACAAAAATAGTTAAAAACTATAGCTAACTCTAGTTGGAAAATGATTAAAGATTATTAGGACTTATGTTTTCTTTTTTTCACGTTGCGAACGTCTCTGCATTTGCAGATCACAAACTCAACTCGCGTTAGTCTGTAATAAAGTCTTTAAAAATGAAAATATACTTACAGGCTGTGAATTTGAAGCAACAGCTAAGTTGGAATGACCCCACAACCAAAGCTTTCACGCATAGCCAGTCTTAATCTCTCTCCCACGTTTCGAGAAGCAATCGTCGGTGAAATGCGCTGCACAAACATGAACAGTCTGATTGTACTTTTCTGGAACAGTGTTGTAAATAAAATGTAACCATTCGTTTTTAGTCGTCTCATCTTTTGGCAGGGCAAACAAAGAGGCTTTCTTTTCGCAATGAAACAGTGATGATCCATTGAGATTTAGAAGAACGCCCACCTCACTTGAGTTTACATTTGGGTGGTTTTAGGTCAAATCATGTTACGAAGTGACGTACATGCGACAGGGTGTGGTTACACGAGGCATTCCAGGCAGGTCTGGGTTTGCATTCGCTTTTAGATAGAGTGCATCTTTTGTTCTGACACTTTAATTTTAGCAATTTTACATGTCTAATACATGCATGTGCAACTTATATCACACCAAAGACAAAGAAAACGCATATTGGTGCCATTGATGGACAATTGATGTCCAGCGTGTTCAAAAATTGGACTTACAGACGTTCTTTGAATAAAGTTGAAGTGTATTAATTTGAATCAGCGTGCTGGGTTGTTCTCGACACAACGTCTTACAAAGAACCAACCCAGTGGAATGATTTTACAACATATTTATAGTGTGTGGTGACGTTTATTCTTGCAGAGCTCCACCTCGTCTTTCCTCCAATCAGCTTCATTCTCCTTGTCTGCAACACATCACATGACACGACACCCCCACATCCAAATTCTGCATAGCTAAGTACTCAGATGATATGTATGTGCATGCACTTCTTTGTTCCACCTTTGGTCTTTGACCCTTTAATTTATTGTCTGCACTCACATTCCTAGAGGCACCAATCAGCATTATCTGCACTTCTCCCAATCTTTGGTCACAAGGCTACACACATACATACCACATCCTGTAGCAAACTCATTCCAATCAGCCCTTGTCTCCTCAGAGTTAAACATTCTCATTAAAACACACACATATTATGTTCATCAAAACTGTAATAAACATTTAAACGTAATAAAACGTATTAAAAAACTCCTTCTCCATATGATCCCTTTAAAATATTACTTATAACAGAAGCATTAGTGTTGCCTTTCTATATTAGACCCGAGTCGGATAATATACAAAGCAGATTGATCAGAGGACATTTGCAAGCAGGACTTCAAAGGATGTTTCATAGAAGTGTTTAAGAGGTTAGCGCACACAAACACAATGTATTATAAAGAACAGCTTTCTGAATTCGTATTACCAGCTGTATGACTGTGAGGAAAATGAAAGTAGTTAAGCGCATAGCTCAGTCAAATGTTTATGATCTCTGATAAACAGGGGCGCCTTTCTCTGACCGCTCTGTGTCTGCGCTCGCTGCGGCTGCTTCCCCTCCCTCTCAAACATGACACCAGCTTTGAGTGTGACCGGCTGATGATTGGCTGTTCTGTCTTAAGTTCCGCCTCTCTTTTTGTGTCTTGTTGTGTACAACTGTCTTTCCCCCTGGCATTATTAAAGTAATTCTGATATTTAGCAAATTTAATGTTGTGTATTTTAACAACAGAGTTTGACTTATTTTCTGTGCGTTCCGAGTGTGTTTTAATACTTTTCTAGTATCACTGATTTAAATGGGAAGCTTTTTATATCTTTTAAGTTACACCTTTGTACACATCTGTCATTGTATTCATCGTTTTTATTGTTAAGGAACAAACCACATCCACCCCCACCGCACTTTTGAAAAGCTTGCTACACCCCATCGAAAAGCTTGCCCAAACACTGCTCCAGCGGCTCTTCAAGTTTCAATTCAAGTTTATTTATATACCGCTCTTCACAATGTGTATTGTTTCAAAGCAGCTTTACAGGGGCAAACAGGAAAAACAGAAAAGTTAAAACACAGCACAGTGCATGGTATTTATCTTCCCCTTCTCTAAGGAAGACCTCGCCCCATTTTTGCCGTATTCCTTTGGGTCGGAGGTTATTAAAAGCACACAGAATAGTGACATCATGTACATGGGAAGTAGAGGACTAGACTAGAGGAAGTATTTCTCTGTAGTCCTTGAAAAGCGAATCCTTTTAAAGACAATATTTCGCTTTGCACTGAACTTTGAGTTTTATCATTTTGCAGGTATTATTCATTCTCTAATAGCAACATTACACACTAAATAAAGGCTGAAAAATGGGATCGCGGGCAACGAGCTCTTTAACCTAGAACACATATAATCCTGAGGATCCTCCAGCTGTAAGAATGTTGCTTAAACGTCCTATTAAGTTACGTTTAAAATGCCCAGTTTTTGTTTTGTTTTATTATGTTTAAAACATGTATGTTCATACAGTGAAGAATGTTACATTCTATTCTTTTTCAAACTTTATTTCTTCATTTACCTTCCGTTTCCTATTAAAACATTAATTTTAGTAACAGTAGAAATTTACATTAAACTGCATTCTGGCTTTTTGTTTGTTGAGAAAGTATCTCGTTCTCTCACTCAGTTCTTCTGGTGGTTGTCATCTTCGCTCTTCCTCTGTCCTCTTCTCTTCCTGGATGAGCACTTAAGCTGTTGTAACTATGAGGTCTGTCTTGACACATAAAACACAAACGTCGAGTTCGGTGGCGGATTCCAATGACGGTTCAGCTGTTGAAAAGTTTAGCAGACTCAGGCCGTGCTGAGAGAGAGCTAGCTGTAGTCTCGCAGCACGAATTACATTTTCAATATCAAACTGTGATGAAAAAGACAGACTTGATGTCATAAGAGCTTCTGCGGTTGGTCACGCCTAAAGCAATTTCCATATTGAATCACAGAGCGAAGCTAGAAAAAGAACAGATCAGTCTTCACCAAAAAGAGGTGCAAAACATATTGAATTAAAGGTTTTTATTCATTATGAGCAATGTGTTTTAAACATTTATTTTATGATAAGTTAACCCTGTCACGCCATCAATTAAAAAATCTATATGTTTCTTTAAATGGCACATTTGCTCTTTTCTGGTTAATGAGATTTGTGCATTTTGTGCAGGTTTGTTTTTGCAGTGTTTATAATCACCCTGACTTAACAAATTCTGCTTGTTTCTGTTCTTTAGATTAAACAGAAAGCGAGAGATCATGGGATAGAAGAGGAGACCAGATTGACATGGAAAGTGCAGTCAAATGGAAATGTTTTTTTAGTAAAACATGATCAAACAGGTGGTGCTTGAAAAAAGACATGTAAATAGAACATGTTTTTATGATGATAAGTGATAAGATTGACTCTTTTATTTATGATATCATACATGTTTGGCTTTAAGTTGTTTAGAATGATAGATTTTAGGATCTTTGTTTCTTAAAAGCAACCTGCGTATGTGTAATTCTGGCTCGAGAGATTAGTGTTGAATTTCATTATTTCTTTATCCGTAATATTATTCTCTACTAATTTTACATATTTAAGTGATTAATTGAATTATAAATGATTTCATTATTTTGTTTACTTTTCTTTAAGCAAAACTCAGAAACGAAAATTCTGTCGTTCGTCAACTCCAGCTCCTCCGTTTATCTTCAGAACACAAAAGAAGAGTTTTTTTGAGGTCCGTGAGCTTCTGACGCTTGACGCGCTTTGAAGTTTGGTTCTGTTGCAGTCTATGAAAGAGTCAGAAAGCTCCCGGACCTCAACAAAACTATCTTCACTTGTGTTCTGAAGGGAAACAGAGGTCCTATGGTTGACGAACATCTTGAGGATAGTAATTCATGGAATTCATGGATTTTTTCAGCAGAGTTTCCTTTCCATATTGTTTAATGTTATATTGAGTTCTGTATTTGTAAAACAGTAATTTTCCACTGTCATGTTTGGTTTACAGTAATAAGCTTTTGAATCTGTCAAATTCTAGTCAGATGAAGATTATTCAATAAACAAATTTTATTCCATCATCACTTTGTCTCCTGTTCTCCTCCTTCATCTCTGTATCTATGTTTGATCTGAAGTGGATATTTTCAGCACAGACTGACTAGTCTTCCTCAGAGTAAAATTAACTCTTCTCAGAGAACATTTGGTCCCACTGTAAAGAGTGTTAAAGTAACTCTGAATCAGAGTTAAAGTGAATGAGATAATCATGTGATGAATGAAGTGATGATTGAGCAGTAGTGATGAACACCTGATGATAATGAGCAGAATCACTGAAGGACAGAGAAACACAAGAACTACAACTGACTTCAGCCTCAGTCTTACATGAGAACTGAAGATAAAAAAGCAAAATAAATATCTCAAAAAAAGCAGAATTGCTGAATCTTTCTGAACTACACACAGTGGTGTTTTGTTTCTAAGTGAATCATTGTTTTGAACGATTAGAACTAGTAAATGATTCAGCGAGTCATTCACAGGGTGCTTCTCAATTAGGTCTCCTCGTTCCTCTGTCCATTGACCTGAAAACCGATGAAGCTCAGCCATCTGTAAGAACATCTCTAATTGCAACGGGAAAAGGCGAGGGAGGAAGTTTTCCGAGTCATCAGAGAGGATACACAGTATCCTTTGTGGAAGGGTTTTATACAATGGAAGTCTACGTGCGTCAGGTTTTTATACTGATCCTGCCATACGTATAATTCTCCTTCCCTGCATCTTCAAATGACTCAATCGCGCATAAGCGTTATATTTTTGTGAATGTATACCTGTTTCAGAAGGTAAAGTTAACATTAATAGTTAATATATTCATATAGTTTATATTTATGTATAATATATGTAGAGACAGTCTGTTTGGTCAATTAGCCCTTTGGTTGTTTCATCTGAAGATGTGAAGAGTGGAACGTGCTGGTGCTGTAGTGTGCCTGATCACCCATGCATCGTGTCAGGATTTTCCAGTGAACATCCATTCTATGCACTGTGAATCTGTTGCCATGGCAGCGGGGCTGATTGCCTGAGTGACAGCAGGTGTGGGGCAATTACAGAGAACGCTGTGAGAGGGACACACATTCAGATGGGGCTTTAAAAACAGAGAGAAAACAGAATGTGGGTTGGATCTCCTCCCGTGTGATGCTGTGTTTGTCAGCGGGCTGTTCTTTTTTATTGAGGCTGGGCTGTGGAGTGGTGAAGATTGAAGCTGTGGAAGAGAAAGGAAGGAGTGAAGGATTTGTCAGCGAAGACTTGAGGAATATCGGCAGCAGTGAGAAAGACGCAAGGGATGAGTATTGGATCCGTTGTTTATATACACTAACACTGAAGTGGTGTGGAGAGTTTGGAAAATGTGTGGCACGAGTGAACTATTACACCGAGTGAATTGATGATCTGTCTCCAACTTCTGTCCTCTCCTTGCCGAATGTGATGATCGTTGCAGCGTTCTTCTACTTTCCCGGAGTGAGGTCAAGCCCTGATCGAGGACGAGATCCGATCTGGTGGGAGAAAAGACCGGTGGGTGAGTGCTGGCCCGAATGCACGGTGTGCGAGTGGAATTGCAGTGCCTGAAGTGACGATTCACACGGTTTGTGCTGTGAAGTGAAATTGGTGTGGGGAGAAGTAATAGAAGTCTGCCGTGCATTCTCCTCCTGCGGTCTTCTACCCGCTGTCTCTAAAGAAGGGTTTTGATAAAGCAAACGCCCAACTTCCTGCTTTGAGAAGACCTGGCCCCGTTAATGCTGAGTGCTTCATATATTATCGAACTGTTGAAACTCTGCTGTGTCTGTTCCAGTGCTCAGCTGAAGTGAGCGTCCCGCTCAAAGCGCCCTCCCCGCCTGGTGGTCTCCACACGCCCCTATTGGAAACCTTTACCCTGTTCAGAAGAAGAGAGAAGGAATATCAGTTGAAAAGCTTCACGTACTGTTGAACCGTTGAGACCTTGCTGTACTGTTCCAGTGCTCAGCTGAAGTGGAGCGTTCCGTCCAAAGCGTTCTTCCCGCCTGGTGGCCGCCACACGTCCCTATTGGCAGCCTTCACCCTGTTCAGAAGAAGAGAAGTGCTCAGCGGAAGTGGAGCGTCCCGTCCAAAGCGTCCTTCCCGCCTGGTGGTCTCCACACGTCCCTGTTGAAAGCCTTTACCCTGTTCAGAAGAAGAGAGAGGTATATCAGTTGAATGTTCCATATACTGTTGGACAGTTAAACCTTGCTGTCTCGTTCTAGTGGCTCGCTTGCCCCCACATCCGAGTACCTCCCTCCGGAGTAACACCAGTGACTCGCTTCGCCCCCGCATCTGCATACTTACCTGGCGGCAAGAAGAAGATTTTAATTAGGACTTATCCAATTCACCAATCTTTTAAAATAATACATAAACTGTATTATTTTATTCCCTTGTCTGTCTGGTCCTTGACGCGTTCCTCGAGGTGGTTCCCGGGGTTTTTCAGGGGTGGGTGCAGTCTGGCTTGGCCCGCCCCGACCTGTGACAATCGTGTCCAAGGACCGGCACTTCCGGTTTGATGACGTCCATTTCTCATCACAGGTAGGTTGGTTACATTACCAGCTAATGCTGATGTGTGCTCGAGTTGGTTTAATGGGTTCATCTTCCCAGTCGCTGCGGTGGCCGTTTAGTGGCTGTTGTTCTTTTCGTCATGCTACTCTGGTTTGTTTGCTGGCTCGTTGTTTCCTGTCACGCTAGTAGGTGCTCAACAGATTTGCGCTAATATTACAACAACAAAGGTGTGTGACATCATTTTAGCTGGATCTCTGCCTCCAGTGATTGCTGTAGTTTTAATGTTTCCCTCCGGCAGTTCTCTGCTGGGACGTGTTGATGCCTTCATTTGCGTGGGCGCTTTAGGCATGAAGGTATGTGGGTTCAGTGTGATGTGCGGTTTTTTTATAATGAATAGTGTCTTTTTTAAGACAAATCGACTATTTAGATTAAACATGCGGGGCAACATTTCTGCTATTTTGTCCGCACTAGTTGCATTAACATGTGGAGCTTTTTGACTAAATTCATTCAGATTGAAAGATTTATTTACTGTTTACATTAGATGCCATCTAATCCGGTATCGTGTTTACATGTGCGGGCCCTTTTAATCGAAATGATTTTGTGTCAGCCGCCTTTCATTCCTGTCAATATGTAGTTTCATGTTTTCTTATGCACAATATTTTTATGTAACGTTACTGTAAAAAAGGCCCCCTCGTGGCCGCTTAGCATCAGACACTTTACTATGGAAAGATTACTTGCTTCACCTGGACTCTTAGCCAATCACAAGTTGACTCAGGATCGCTGCACGCTGGTAGCATTCTCTCCGAGACTTTGCCAGTAGTGCACGCTAACTGCACGGACTTAAAACCCGTTTTGATACAACTGCCTTATCCTGTGTGCGTCTTTAAAAAACCACACACACATCAATGTACATTTCAATCCTGTAGTTGTAAATCCAATAAATACTTCCAATGAAGAAATCTTGCGTGATTCTGACCGATCACCCGCTGTGAGCTCTATCTAACGATCCACAAACTATCAAAATTCAAAGAAGCCAGTTCTCTTCTAAACAGTTACAGTCTTGCTTTTATTCAAGCAACAGCGTGAGTTTTAGCCATACTGGTGTTGGAAAGTGTAAGGAAAAGACATGCGCAGGAAGATGAACTTTTTGGCGACTGTCCATTATTATGGATTGGCCCTTAATTATGGGTGTCGTGATTTTCTTATTCAAACTCAGAAGCTGTATTTAATAAATGTATTGTTTCAGCCGAACTCCAGTTCGTCTTTGCCACCGCCGCCATATTGAAGATCCCTGACCTCTTGACGTTATGACGTGTTTGACGTTATGACGTGTTTTGACGTCTCTTGACGTTATGACATGTTCTCAGTACAAATTGACCATTAATGTACTTTAATTGTACGTTTTTTTAGGCTTAACACTGTCTGCCACCATTCTCAAGATCCACAGTTTACAGCTAGAATGATATGTACTCATCCCCAATGTTATCTAGAAATGGAAGACATTAGATTTTAAATTAAAACAAAAACTTCATTGTTAACAATAGCAAAATTATACATGTCAATGTCAGAATCAGCTTCTGTTTCCTGGTGACTTTAAACTTCTCACATTTTGACATGTGTTAGTAGTGTCAGTGTTGTCAGATATTCAACAATGAAAAATAACAAGCAAACAAGTACAAGCACAAACAAATCTGAAACACAAATATTTTATGAGGTCAAAAAATACAGATCATCTCTCATGTCCACAGCTGACCAGTTTATTATATTAACCCAAAAATAGCCTTATCTTAAAGAGCTAAGACCAAACAACATTCCTAAAAGCGCTTGAATAAATGTAAGGGATAGTTCACCTATAAAATCTCTGAAGAATTACGCACTATTGTTGTTCCAAATCTAAATACATTTCTTTATAAGAAAGACTTTTGGATGAATGCTTGAAACCAAACTGTCCTTGAACCCCATTGACTACCAAAGAAGGGAAAATGACAATGGAAGTCAAAAGTGCCACAGAACGGTTTGCTGTCCCACATTCTTCAAAATATCTTCTTTTGTGTTCATTCCAAGTAAACAGATTATTGGTTTAGTGTGTGTCTGTGATTTGTGTGACATGTTAAGTATTCAGATGATAAACTTTGTGGGCTCATAGGATTAAAGGGTTTTGACATGATAAGACAGTATTCCATTGTGCTCAAATTGTCTAACTGTCTGAATTGGTCTTTCCATTCATTTCTGTTGAACTTTTTTTTCTCTGGATATAATTGTCTTAACAATTATTGGGTGATCGATGATCAGCTAAACATCACAGTCCTAGTACAGGCTCTTGTTCTCTCCAGACTGGACCACTGCAATGCTCTACTGGCTGGCCTCCCGGCTTTCACAACCAAACCTCTGTGATGATCCAGAATGCAGCGGTAAGAGTTCAATGAACCGAAGAGAGCACACGTCACTCCTCTCTTCATTCAGCTGTATTGGTTCCTGTAGTCGCTCACATCAAACTCAAAGTTCTGCTCCTGGCCTACAAGACCACCACTGGTTCTGCAGCTCCATATCTTCACTCGCTCGTACAGACTTATGTACCAGCCAGATCCCTTCGCTCTGCAAACGAACGGCGTCTTGTGGTGTGATCACAAAAAGGTGAAAAATCACTGTCACGTATCTTCTCTGGATCTGTTCCACATGTGTGTAATGATCTGCCCGCTGCTACAAGATCATCAGATTCTGTGTCCATCTTTAAAAATCATCTGAAAACACATCTCATCTGTCAACACCTGACTGATCAGTTCTGACTTCTGTCTCCTTTCTACTCTATGTAATAAATAAAATAAACTGTACACTGTAGTAGGCTTTGTGGGACATGTTTTTATTGCACTTATTCTTTTTGTTGTCCTAAAGTTGACCCAATTGCTTGTTTACCCAACTTGTAAATCACTTTGGATGAAAGCATCTGCTAAATGACTAATAATAATAATAAATGTAAATGTAAATGAAACCGTCTGTAACATAAGCATTTCAAAAGATATTCAACAAAAATAATCATAATAAAGGTAATCATAATAAATAATTATATTAGGGATGAGCCGGATACTCGGCTGAAACGAGTATCCGGTACGGATTAAGCACTTTCGCCGAGTACGAGTATCATACGAGTAATACGAGTCAATATCTGTGCTCGGATTGAATAAAAATCCTCATTGGGTAGCTGACTGTGTCTGCGTTCTGTGATAGTCACAGCGCCCCTCCCCTACACACATACAGATGTATTGTGTTGCTGACTGTGTCCGCAGCTCTCTGTCTCTCTCTCAGTCACTCAGGTTCGCGCGTCTTTTCCGTTAACGTTTAGGTCTCTTCAGCTTCAGGTTCGTTTTTTTTACTTCGGTTTGTAGTACTTACTTATTAACCAGTAGAGTTTTGATAAACGTGGGGTTTGTTCAGACGTGCTGCTTGGTAGAATGCGACTCGCGTTGAGTCTCCGCCTGTCGGAGTTTTTTTTTCTTTTTTAAACCGTCAGCTGCCTCTAACCAGTTTTTAATTTAAAGTTAAAAAAATAAAGCTACGTTGAGATGAAAACTCTTGTTCATTACATTTTACTTCATAATTGCAATCGCATGTGTTGTATTCATTGTTGCAAAACTTGTTCTGTATATAGTTCGTTTGTTATATTGTGATCAAAACCATGCTGATGCTGTCATGTAAATAGTTTTATAATCAGCAATAAATATAACAATTTCTGATCAACCCAAATCAATTGCATGCTTAAAATTACATACCGGTTAAAGCCCCGCCCATCTCAAGACAACCCAACCCACTTCCGGGTTAAATCCCCCCCACTTCCTTGTTAGGCCCCGCCCAGTTCGAGTACAGATACGGATACAGATAATTCATATGGTTAACAGATACAGATACAGATACAGATAATGCTGTACTCGCTCATCCCTAAATTATATCCATAATAAATTCCAACTTTGAATTACATTCTGGTACTATCAACCCAGATAGCACCATCCATCTGGCTTACGTCTATTTGACGTCTGCATTTAAATCTGCAAGACATCTACAATACATAGTTTGCTCATCTGCAATACGTCTCGGAGACGTCAGAACGTCTGTAATAAGTCTGCTAAAGATCTGGAGATCTGCTGCGTAAAAACATCTTAGAAAGAGCAGTTTTACATCCATTCTAAATCATAAACATCTTACAGACATCTTCTAGATGTCTAAATGATGTCTGACAGCAGACATCTTCGAGACGTATTGCAGATGAGCAAATTATGTATTGTAGATGTCTTGCAGATGTAAATGCAGACGTCATATAGATGTAAGCCAGCTGTATGTGTGCTATCTGGGAACCTTTTTGAACATCTTGTTGCAATGTGGATATTACGTTATTTCAACACAAATATAACTTGTCACTAGAGTTCTGTTTGGTCTTGTTTTGTTTTCGTAGTAAATACACATGATGTCTATGTTTTTAAACTACTTTAAGAAAACAGACCACTTTGGTATTTATTTGACATTTTAAAAACGTTTTATTTGGGTTGCATGTTTTTAAATATAGGCTGTATTTTTTAACGTTTTAAAACGTTATAATGCAACATTATCTAATTGCAGTTCGTAACTAAAATCCAACTTTGTTAAATGTTGTAAAATGTTTTGTGTTTGTTGGGCTGTAAACACCATTTAAATAATTGATCTTCCAAACGAATTATCCGGTTTACTGTTTGCAGAAAAAACAATATTTTATCCCTGTTATCATTTACAAACGAATATACAACATTCATCCTTTCTGAGCAATAGTGCCACCTGGTGGTAAAACCGCGAGTTCACGTCTGACGGTCTTTAGTTAAAAATCTTTAATTAAATGAAGATGTCACACATGAGAGAATGTAACAGCTGTAATATATGTTTGATTAAGTTCTTCAGATAGATGTTCTAATAATATAAGTCCAATGCTGCTCAAGCTTAACCTTGTCTGAAGCGCAGCATGGAAACATTAAAGTGATATATGACACCTTTGTATAAAGGGAAATGATTTTTCTGTTATTTACAGTCAGTGTGATGACCAAACAGCGCTCACTCTAAGTGAATTAGGAGACAAATTTAACCGAAAGTATTTAACTTTTTTATAAGGAAGCCTTAACCACGCCCCCTGTTGACATGTGACACATCTGAGGCGTGAGCAGGTATGTCGGGAGTAACAGTTAATAAGGAAGTTTGCTGCTGGACTGTTTATGTGGATTCTGTCCGTGTTTTTACTGTGTTCACAGGTGAGTTTTGATTCATCTGTTGTTTATGTTATTGGTCCAGATGTGATCATTAATTCGCCAAACCATCGAATCACAAACTACGTCGTAGAAGTGAATCGAAAGTCCATGTGACCTTAAGCTTGAATCTAAGTGCATTTCTGTTGAAATACGCTTTAATTTTAATTATTTTAATGTCATTTTCACATCATTCAGTCATTATTGTTTAATAAGTAATCGAGTTTCTGACCTCGCGTGTAGTTTTGTTAGATTCGGGGACACACAACATCAGTGCAATCCTGTCATGATTTACTATTAGTTAATGTGAACACCGCACATACACGACATTTATGTTTGTCCATATATTATATAATGTTGTGTCGCTTATATATTTACAACGGTTTCATTTGTTTCTTTTCTAGAGAGATTCCGTGTAAGTTTTACTGTAAAATAAATAATGTAACATAGACTGCTTAACAAGATGTAAACACTGGTCCAAGGCACTTCCGGTATAATTCTTTTTACGTTTTTAATTAGACATGTACAATTAATCTTAGTGTTATGTTTAAATCCATATCATATTCAACATGATGTTTTGTTTGAATAATTATGTTTTTTACATATTTATTTTCAGAATAGTACGATGTAGTATGCTATAGGTTTTACGATTATGGGTCCCTGTACTATCCATCCATCCATTTTCTACCGCTTATCCGAACTACCTCGGGTCACGGGGATCCTGTGCCTATCTCAGGAGTCATCGGGCATCAAGGCAGGATACACCCTGGATGGAGTGCCAACCCATCGCAGGGCACACACACTCACTCATTCACTCACACACTCACACCCTACGCACAATTTTTCCAGAGATGCCAATCAACCTACCATGCATGTCTTTGGACAAGGGGGAGGAAACCGGAGTACCCGGAGGAAACCCCCGAGGCACGGGGAGAACATGCAAACTCCACACACACAGGTCAGAAGCGGGAATCGAACCCCCAACCCTGGAGGTGTGAGGCGAACGTGCTAACCACTAAGCCACCGTGCCCCCCTTCCCTGTACTATATATTCATAATTTTATTTACTCTAAAAATCTAAAATAATTGGTGTTGGGACACAGCTACCCTGTAAAAGAAATGTTGATTATACTCAAGATCATCTCAGCTCAACTCATTGCTTGATTCAATGTAATTCAGGTAACATACAGTATTTATCTTTATATTTATGCAGGGGCCACTAAAACAACTTTAAATCAAATGATTTATTTTAAAACTGATTTTGTGTTCACTTTAGAGATAATCTGCTACCACAACTTTTCTACAATTGACCTATTAGTAAGTCTTAGATACTGTTGCTAACTCGGACCGGAGTTCCTAATGTCTTTCAATGGCAGCTATCAGTTTATAAACATTGTCAATAGTATTTTTGATATATTTTGGCCACAGAAAAATAAATGACAGTGTTTTACATTCAACACGCTGACTTAAAAAAAAAAAACACTTTGAATGTGCATCTAAGTCCACAAATCATTTTATGTAGAACTGTTAAAAAATACATAAAGTTAATTTGTATGGGTAAATCACACAGTTTGTGTTGTTTATTGTTTATAAAGATACCTCTTCCACCTGCCATCCGTAAGTTCTTTCATGAATGAGAACATAAAATCCACAATAGGACTGCTAGCACAAGCTGGTCATTAAATAAATGGGTGTACCCCCTTCGTTGAGTTTAACTATATTAATAAATATTGACACCTGCTGCAACATCTAAAGCAGTGGTTCTCAACCTTTTTGGGGTACTCCGAGATAGCACGCATACATCTGGCTTATGTCTATTTGATGTCAGCACTTGCATCTGCAAGACATCTACAATACATAGTTTGCTCATCTGCAATACGTCTTGGAGATGTCTGCTGTCAGACATCTAGAATAAGCTTTAAAAAGCTTTACTGGTGTGCATTTTGAGACTAAACAAGGGCACGTATATAATTAAAAAAAAAATCACTACAAGCCATTTTCAGTTTTGACAACTCTAACATTTACTTCAATCGTAAACCCTGTCTGAGAGTAGAGGTCAACCGATATTGGATTTTGCCAATAATGATAACTAAGGTGATCAGTATCTACCTATACAGATGAGTAACCAATAGTTTGAAATGGTTTATTTAAAACACAAAGTAAATTCGTAATGAAGTGTATTACATCAAAGAACACGTTGCTTGAACCAGTAAACTATATTTTTGATTTATTTGATGTGTATGATTTAAACAAAACTTTAAGTAGGTAGTTTCTAAAATGTAAATAATTTAAAACATTCTTGGCACCAGACTAGCAGAATGACGGATCCATTGTAATAGTTTACAATATATACTGTCCTGTTCACATGCGTGTTTGTTTACATTAAAACAAACGTCATTAACATAAGCCGTTGATGCTGTCTCTGTCATCTGTTTTTTATTTCAGAGGCAGATGTTGGGCACGCACACACATGCACACGCACACAAACACACACACAATACTGACAAATGCCTTTCCATAGTTACAATAATACCATTTAAACATCTCTGCTTGTATTTTTGTCACCGTGTTATAACTTTAAACGCAAATGTTAATAGGCTGCTAATGTTAATAAGCTGCTAATGTTAGCGCGCTCTCAGCCCTGTCGGCAAAATACTGCTGTTCCCCATTGAATGCAGCATATAGTCAATTACTTATTACTTCTTAGCATCATGTGTACTGCAACTGACTCTACCTTGTCATTGTGAAACTTTTATACCCCTATCTGATGTATTCCGCTCCCCCAAACCAAACATGCTGTCTGTTTAATTTCCACCTCTAGAGGTCACTGTTTTACACTTTACTTGGAACTTTCCTCCTTCATATCACAGTAGAGCTTTCCCTGCTGCGTCTGGATCAAGCTCAACCAGGAAAAACTATCGGTGACAATTATTGCCGATAGTTCTAAGTATCGTTAACGGTTCGGATTAATCGGCAAAAACGATGAATCGGTCGACCTCTAGAGTTTTTGGCTTCATTCAATTTATGGATATCACCCAGCACCCAATATATTACACAAATACTTCAAAACAGCTTCCATTATTAGCAAACAGTGGATAAATCCTTGAAAATGTTCACATGAGCCCATCAAATCACAGAGATGGCAATTCGCACAGGCTTAAGATCACAGACAACCTCTGCAATTAATACACATGACTAGAGGTCCCCAGGTAATACTAATCTCATGAGAATAGTGCTCCGGGCACATCAAGAGTTCTCTAACAAAGCAATAGTGATGCATAGTACAAAAATGTTTTACTCACAGAAGATTGCTGCGCCATTCCTATTGGATCCAATACTGAAGGCACAGCACTGCTTTTTAATTTAGTCTCTCCACAAATTCAGTGCTTCATATTTTCCTCGCGTGAGCTGGAAATCATAGTGCCTGAGCGGACCTTAGCCATAACTTTTGTTACATACACAAGATATGAGCAAAATAAATACTGATTGGGAAAGGGCTTGAACATGGTATCAAAAACGGTTATCTGTGAACATAAACATTAAAAGATATATAAAAAACTATGGCTTAATTGGGCATTCGGTTGCATTAAAATACAAGTTCCGTCTGATGATGTCACGAACATACTCATTACCACCTAATGCCACCTTGCACCGTAGTGAGAGCCTGTCATTCAAAATGATGGACAATTAAAAATTCTAGCGCAACCTGTGGTGTGTACGTTTGAAGATGCGTGTGCTGCATTCAGACAGAGAGAAGTGAGCAGCCTAATGCTGTCAGTTAAACAGAGTGGATTTAGCCGTGGATGATGAAAAGAACGATTGACAACTTTTTCGTGAATAATGTTAAGTTAAGGCCTGATCTGTCAGAAATTCATAAGCAATGCTCTGACACGAAGCCATCAACCTCCCAGGTTATGTCAAGCACTGGTCCATTTATCTTGAGATCTTTTAAGTTAAAATTTCAGTTCAGTGAAGCACCTTAAGCACCAACACATTTTCAGTAAATCACCTTTCTTGTAGATTTGTGCTTCAAATAAATAATTTTATGTTGACCAGATTGTTAGTTTCTCATTTACAAGTCAATTTTGCCTATATGGACATTTAAAAAAAGTGAACTGGTAAAACCAGTTAAATTAGTTAAATGCGATCCAGTCGAAAATTTGTGTGCACCTAACTTTTGTTAGAAAAGAAGTTAGGCGCACCAGTGCAACCAGTGCAAAAAGTTAGTCTAGAGCCCTGGCAGCGACTCTATTCTTTCCAACCAGGATGACAAAATACTTAGATATCTTTAACGGTATGTTTGTTTATTGCTTGGTCACTCTATCTGATGGGCTGGGCTAGATAAGTATTCGTTGATATTTTTCTATAGAGGTGGTGATCAACCAATCAAAGATAAATGCATTCCAGAACCTGCCGTTCGCTGGGCCTGGTGTCAATAACAGATGTAATTTCAGTAACAAGGGCGTTGTCAGTTCTAATACTTAAATGATGTTCGTGTGAATACGATTCCCTCTTATATAACAAGAGCTTGGGTTAAAATTGTGATTTTTATTCATGCCTCCTTTTAAACCGTTCTTCCAAATATGGTGGTGAGCTCATTTTAGTGAGTGGTCAAATGTCTCTCTGCATCATCTTAGTGAGCGGCAGAAGTAGGACATTCATCACCAAACCCCAGCCAACAATAACGATTGTTTGTTTCCTTACTATAAAACACATCCAGCTTTTCATCTGAAAAATCACGGACAACAAAACAAGATAGTGACCTTTAGGAAGGGAATGGGATGTTTTACAGAGTGTTTCTGTTAAATGTTTGTGTTGCTTGTCTTTGTCTGTATAGAGTTTGCCCAACATCACTGTCATTCTTTCCGCTCTTCTGATGATGTGCTCAAATCTGAGAGACAAACTGGAGCATTTCTAAAGACAAGATATGGAAAATACCCCTGATAGACGTGAAGTTTTTATTCATCATCTCTTTTCAGTGTGTTGTCATTCAGAAGAACAAATGGTTTCAATGTACATTATTCTGACTAACATGTTTGTTTCTCAAATTAAATGCACAGAGATTTTTTCCAGTCCTGAACCCAAGAGCAGAGATCAGTTCCTCCAGTGTAAGTTACTATAACTGCATGAATATATCCATTTTATCTCTTATAGATCGTAAATCGGACTGAATTCTACTGACTTTATGGACAAATGCTCGTTGTTGACTCTTTACACTAAGTGTTAAATGCTCCATCATTTGTATGTTTCTTTGGATAGAAGCATCTGCTAAAAGAATAAATGTCTCTGAGCTTTCCTGTAGCCCAGTGGCTAGAGCATGGTGCTGCCAAGGTCATGGGTTATATCCCAGGGATTGCACATACTTCGAAACAATTGTTTAGTATAATGCAATTAAAGTCACTTTGGATAAAACTGTTAGCCAAATCCATGAATGTAAATGAATCCTGAAACTTCTAAGCGGTCAATGGCAGCCATGACCTTTGTATGAATCAATTCAAACCTAAATTTGATCATTTTTTTCCACATATGTCAACAAACATTTGTAGACTTTTCTAGTGGATCTCCTGGACATAAATAAGTTTGGTGTAAGCCCAACATTGTACTATACTGAACTTCAAGTAAATACTATAACTGTAGAAAATTAGAATTTCATGAAAACAGTAATGATTATTTACTACAATATCTGATCTCTGTGTGTTTTATGTTCCACAGACTCTCGTCAGCTGACACTGGATCCAACACACTTTATAATCACCTCCGTCTGTCTGAGAAGAACCGAGTGATCCAATTCTCTCGCACAGACCAGCAGTACCCATATCATCCAGACAGATTCGACTGTTGTCAGGTGTTGTGTAAGGAAAGTGTGTCTGAACGCTCTTACTGGGAGATCAAGTGGACTGGTGGTGTGGATATTTCAGTGGCATATAAGAGCATCGGGAGGAAAGAATTGGGCCATGTGTGTCATTTTGGATGTAATGACAAATCCTGGAGATTGTACTGCTCTGAATCCAGATTCTCTTTCAGTCATAATGACAAATGGATTAATCTCCCTGTAGTGTCCAGCTCTGATAGAATTGGAGTGTATGTGGATGAGAGAGCAGGAACTTTGTCCTTCTACAGTGTCTCGGACACAAATACGACCCGCATCCACAGCATCAACACCACATTCACTCAACCACTCTATCCTGGATTTGCAATCGTTTCAATTCATTCCAAAGTGACACTCTGTGATCTAACAATGTAGATGATTCAGAAATGAAACAAATTATATAATTATCTTAAAGTGCTTGAAAAAACATGACAATTAAAGTGACCATTGTGTTCTTTTTTAAATGCAGGTTTAATGCATCCACGGTCAAATAACGCTAGAATTGTATCCAAACTTTTCTCAAAGATATCTAAACAGTTCCCTTTAAGCAGTTCATGATTCAGTTTCTCTAAACCCCTCGGTTCCACAAGTCCACTGTGCTCTGATTGGTCAGCAACCTCAGTCTGTTACGATTTGTCTTTCCGCATAGATGCACAACTACATTTCAGCTCTTGGAGGCTTATAGTTACCTACACAGAGATTATTAGTACACAGAGATACTACACTAACTATTTGTGTTATAAAAATAATGACACTTCTTTATGCGAAATAACCCACAGCTAACACAGTATATTAAAGCAATGTTAATGCATTAGCCGCAATTCTAACGTGACTGACAACAAAATCTATCCATATCCTTTCTCATGAATCAAGAATAATATAAACAACAGACACTCTTTAAACGACACATTTTTAGACAGTATTTGAATCACACCTGATTATCAGAACTATTTCAGAAGAACAGTAATATCTGCTGTAAGTGTGCATAAAAAAAACACATCGTCTCCGCTACAGGATGTAAACACACAGATCAGAGTGTATGTGTTTCGCGGGCATTATGCAGATGTGTTTATTTTTTGAGTGTAAAGATTACACTCCAAAGACGAGAAAGCGAAATGACTTGTTCAGGGTCTTCTCCTTATTTTGGGAGACAATATCTTTATTTATCATGGACTGTTTTGATGAACAACTTTGCAGATCTTTAACATTGAAGGAAATCTGAGTTACAGAGTGAAATACAGTGTTGAATACTAGTTGTTACTTGTATCCGTAGTTCCGAATATGTAGGACTCGGAGGGGTGTTCCATCAAAAACAATTCCTTTTCTCTTTTTTATTAAATAGCCATCAATTTGATATGCAAGATCAATTCAATAGCAGGTGCACAAATAATCCTCAAACATGTATGCACGACAATTGAGGAGATCAGCAGGTACTGGAATACACGGACATAGGTTGGACCGGATGGTTTGATGTCACTACAAATCAATACAATACTATCAGAAACATACTCAACCAAACAAATCATATGGTAAATACACAAGCAACAACCGTTCGAAGACAAGCATAAACATTGTTAACATAGATTATTATCCTTATTGGTGTGTATTACTAAACATACATTACACATCCTTCTAGGAGGATTTGAGGACGAGAGGACGAGTGGCTTCAGCTGTAGCACTCCCAGATCACAGATTCAGAGAACAATGGCAGGAAGTGAGTCCTATTTATAGCCATGGCGCAAAGCATTATGGGTAATGTAGACTGCAGAGTATCTAATAGGAAGCTGAATGAATTAAATGTAGAAGTGTAGGTGGAATAATGTTTACAAAAATAAAGAAGGAGGTTCAATTCACAACAACAGTCAATTTTTATCTTTAAAACTGTAAAATGTACACTGTAAAGAACATATCTGTAAAATAACAGTAAATCACGGACAGCACAGACACCAATTATCTACTATAGCACTCCGACCACATAGTGCCGCGAACACAAACAAGTTTGTGTCAGGCGCTGCTCACCTCAGTCACTGGTCCAGTTTAAAGGAGGCATGAATTTAAATCACAATTTTAACTCAAGTTTCTGTTATGTAAGAGGGAATCTTATTCACCGAACATCATGTAAGTGTTAGAACTGACAACGCCCTTGTTACTGAGATACATTGGTGGAGCACCACCTCCATAGAAAAATATCAACGACTATCGCGGGATCCCGTTTCCTCGCGTGTAGATCCGTTGTCCTCTCGCGGAAGTTATTTGCTGCGCGCAGCCAGCATCAGCAGTGCGCTCGTTTCTTTTTGGCATTGTAATGCCGTCATACGACTACTTCTTTAGCCCCGCCCAATAAACAAACATGCCGTTAAAGATATCTAAATATTGAAACATCCCTGGTTGTGGAAGAATACAGACGCTGCATAACCTTCCTTTGGATTCCGATATTAGGAATGAGTGGTTAAAGTTTCATTTTAAAGACGTTCCAGCTCAAGTGGGTAAAACATGGAGCGTTTGTCTGTTTCTTTTTTTTCCCAAGGATACCTTCGTGAACAAGGCAGAGATCGACACTGAATTTGTGGAGAGTTTAAAATTTAAAAAGCATCGCTGTGCCTTCAATTGGATCCAATAGGAATGGCGCAGCAATCTTCTGTGAGTAAAATATTTTTGTACTATGCGTCACTATTGCTTTGTTACAGATCGGTTGATGTGCCCTGCGCACTATTCTCACAAGGTCTGTGATCTTAAGTCTCTGCGAATCGTGATCTTTATGAGTTGGCTGATCATTTTTCAAGGTTTTATCCACCATTTGCTAGCAATTTAGACTGTTTGAAGTGTTTTGGTATTATTTCGGGTGCTGGGTGATATTCATAGGTTACCAGGAGTCTCACGTTCGTTTATTTATCATGGAAACTCTCCTAACATCTGAGACCAGCGATCGCGGTGATCTTTTGTCCGGTTCGGGATATCGGGTCTCAAATGTTGAAAGGTACGGTCATATAGCATTAAACACCACACAACTATAGGCTAAACAAACTGTAAGCAAAGCCTTGCCATCACATCTAGGAAATTAGTCAATAAATTTGAATTAAATCATCCTGTGCAAATGCTTCACATGAAATACTGGTGTGGGGAGGTCATTTATAAATCACAGGAGGTCTTCAGATAATACTCTGAATGGTGCTAATGTGTAACATAACGTTATGTCTCAAACCAAATTCACAGAAGGCTCCAACTACGCAAACTGTTATCCAATCAAAGAAGTGCCTTCAATGCGGCACACCCATAAAAACCGAGCGTTTGTAGAGGTGGCCTCAAAACCTGGGTAGAAAATAGACTATTATTTTTGATTTGGATGTTTTTGGATGTAAAACCACACAAACTCCATAAGTAGACCTCATATAACAGTATAAAACGATAAACAAGCACAGTTCATGAGACCTTTAAAACAACACACTCATTACTGCAGTCAGATTCAAATATCCAATCTCCTCTAAAATTTGTTTTTTTCTATTTTCCACATATATTCAAGTCATGAGAACCATAAACAGGCAAACTCGTACTCAAACTTGCGTGACATATCAGTGCCATTTTGTTTCTTCAAATACAAAGCCCACAAGGCATTGCGTAAATATGTGGCACAGATTAAGACGATGACATGTGACAATGTGAGTTAAATGTTTATATTTGTCTGTTTTATCTTGTATGTTTGTGTTTGGTGAGGCTGAAACAGCTGAACGTCTAATGAGCAGCTGAACATGTAATTCTTTTAAATAAAATGTTATAATCTGTTTCACTACAAACACTAGTAACCGTGTCTGAAGGGCAAATTCAACATTTAAAAAAAAACAGTTTTGAATAATTTGGTTATTTGAGAACATGAGTATAAATTAAAGCTCTGCTTCTTTATAAACAGGGAACAGAAAAATAATCTCTGAAAATATTTGAGTTGAAGTGAACTGTTCAAATACTTAAATGAATTATAAAACATATTAAACAAGTTTTTGAATTGTGTTTTTCTGTGTCTCCGGAATCGCTTCTGCCTCTCAACACAATAAGATATTTTGATATTTTGTGTAGCCGACTCTGTGCTGGTTTGTATTGGCCGCCTCCAGTTTATTCATGATGTGACGTAATTGTGACGTTGTCTTAATAAATAGAGGCAAACTTAACTAAATAATTGAATAGGAGAAAAAGATATTTGTAACACATTATACTGATCATATGAAGTCGCAAATATATCCCAAATAAACACTTAAAACTCGAAAATAGTTTGTTGTCCGCATGATTGCGTGGTTTGATTGTTTATTTCTACTCATTTTATGTGTTATTAAATCAACAACATTTTCCTTAACCATTAATTTAAACAATGCAATGTTATGTTTTTCTTATAATTTTGACTTTTATAATAACTTTTACATTAGACACAGTTCATCAAAAGTGAGAATTAGCTAAAGAAAAATATGTACAATCAAATTTTGTTGCAAGGAAAATTGTATATTCATCGTTTTCAAACAGCCTTTGAATGAAAAATGTGAGAACAAAACATGCCAAAGTTTGACTCCTAGAACTCAAGTTTGAAGTTGTACAAATGAATTGATACGAAATGACTAACTGGGCCTATATGTTGAGATTAAAGACAACGAATGGCTGCCACTTGTTGACACCCTACACAGGACACATGAACATTCAATTGTTCTGCACCTATAATGTCAATGCCTGTGTCGATCTATAGTCTGGATTTAAACAAACTGGTGTTTCTCATTTAAGATACAACACGAGACGGAATATTAATTTATTCGTATAATAAAATAACAAATGTTTATCAACGAGACGTGCAAAGATTCAACACGACTCCTATAAACCCAATATAAGAAGCTCTTTAGTGACGTCATGGGTGGCTCTTAAAAGAGCCTTTGTGTGCGGCGGATGAAAGCGGCGCTTTACTTGGAGCTGGTGTACTTGGTGACGGCTTTGGTGCCCTCGGACACGGCGTGTTTGGCGAGTTCACCGGGCAGCAGCAGACGCACGGCGGTCTGGATCTCTCTCGACGTGATGGTGGAGCGCTTGTTGTAGTGCGCGAGACGAGACGACTCACCGGCGATGCGCTCGAAGATGTCGTTGACGAAAGAGTTCATGATGCCCATCGCCTTGGAAGAGATGCCGGTGTCGGGGTGGACCTGCTTGAGTACTTTGTACACGTAGATGGCGTAACTCTCCTTCCTGGACTTTCTGCGCTTCTTTCCTCCCTTAACGGCGCTCTTGGTGACGGCCTTCTTAGAGCCCTTCTTGGGGGCGGGTTTGGCTGTAGTGATGGGTCGTTCGTGAACGATTCGTTCATTTTGAACGAATCTTAAATGTGACTCGGGAAGAACGGGTCGTCTTGGGAAGTGATTCGTTCAGTCGCGCATGCGCATTGCGCAACACGCTCCGGACGTTTAACAAATGCAGCCAGAGCCGGAAAGAGAATTGATTAGTTCACCTCTCGAGTCTTCGGGTTTGAGTCGTTCGTTCATCACGTGACATCCCTGCACGCCAATCAAATGCAGTTGGAGCCGGAAAGAGAATTGATTAGTTCACCTCTCGAGTCTTCGGGTTTGAGTCGTTCGTTCATCACGTGAAATCCCTGCACGCCAATCAAATGCAGTTGGAGCCGGAAAGAGAATTGATTAGTTCACCTCTCGAGTCTTCGGGTTTGAGTCGTTCGTTCATCACGTGACAGCCCCGTACGCATAAGCAATGCAGTCAGAGCCGGAAAGAGAATTGATTAGTTCACCTCTCGAGTCTTCGGGTTTGAGTCGTTCGTTCTTTTGTCACGTGACGTGACAGCTTTTTGACAGAGAAATTAGTTCATTTACAACATTCCATTCAAACTGGTGCATATGCACAGTCATTTCTGGGCTCTAATTATTGCTTTTAATTTCTGTCTCGATGGTTCTTTTCCATAACACTGAATTGGAAATAAAGATATTAAAGAGTTGGTTATGCTTTAAAAACAATAAGTCTAATCTTCATAAAATACAATAACTTGTTGAATTAATTTCCTTTGAGTTAGCCCTTTAGATTAGACTTTAGTGTTACTTACTATACTTTTGTAACATAAGATACTTTAGACATTAACACTGTGTACACACTCTTGAATGGTTTTTATTTTTGTTTCAGAAAAGCTTAAGCAAAGAGGATTACTATTCCAAAATAAATTAAAACAATTTAAATAAAAAAATACAAGAAAATGCAAATAAACTAAAGCCACAGAGCCTTAAGAAAAACTAAAACAAAATATTGCACAACAAGCTAGGCTTTTTATAAAAAATTAAATAAATAAGCTTAAATAAATAACACACTGTGGCTATATTTTAGAACATTCTTTAAGCCATGTTTGCATTCAAAAATACAAGCTCCCGGACCTTGGATGGGCTGAGTCTGTTTCTTCTTTCCGAGATAATCTGCCCAGTTTTAGAAAAAATTCTTTCAGATGGAACAGATGTGGCCACAATGCAAAGTCTTGCCTTCATGACCTCAGAAAGGGTTTTGTATACCGGTGAACAGCTCCTCCACCAGGCCAGGGGGTCTGATGTGCGGGATAAGAGGGGCTCTGCAAGGTAGGCCCGCATCTCCATCATAGCATCTGACGTCTTAGAAGTGGTAGCAGAAGGCCTCAAGCTTGCTACCCTCTCGTCAAAGTCTTCCCAAAACATGGCCCCTGCACTGGCAGTCGCACCAGTGCCACCTTCTGAAGTATTCTCTTCCTCACTCTGAACAGCGTTCATAGCTGCTGCAGCTGCTGTAACCCTCTTTACTGTCTCTTCTGCTGCCTGCTGATTGACAAAAGCTTGCTTTTTGAACCTTGGGTCCAGGCAAGTAGCATCAGCAAGCTTCTGAATGTGTTCTACTTTGCCAAACCTCTTAGTCATTTCCAACATCAGGGAATCCACTAGTTTTTTAACATGCTCAGAGCTGGAGGGATTTCTTTGATATCGGGTGACAATCCTTTGAAGACCTCTTATCATCAAAATGACTTTGGAGGCAGTCACAAACCTATGAAGATTACAAATAGTTTATAAATTAATTATAGTCAAATCAAAACCAGTACTTCATATACTTCTCTGTTAGGAATAAGGATACAGAAAAACATGGATCATTAAGAGAGTTTAAAATGTTTTAAAATTAAGAATAATAAAAAATGTTGAACTATACTTACTTTTCTGCACTCACTTCAGTGGTGACCTCCTCAAATGGCTTAATAATGTCCAAAATTTCTCCTGAAATGTTCCATTCCTCTGGCGACAAGGTTGGCAGAGATGCATTAGTAAGTGCCAGGGTGGAGATGATTGGATCTTTGATTTCAGTAAATCTTTTCAACATGTAATATGTTGAATTCCACCTTGTGGCCACATCCTGTTTTAACCGCAACGTCTCTTGACCCATCTGTTTTTGTGTGGCCTTGAGCTTGTCTGAAGCAACTGTACTTCTATGGAAGTATTCAACTATTGTCTTGACCTTTTGCAATATTGCTTGGACCTCCTTTAATGCAGCTCTGACAATGAGGTTCAGCATATGTGCGAAACAAGGTATGTGGTCCCAGTGAAGATGGTCTTTCAGGGCTGAAACAATGTTGCTGGCATTGTCTGTAACACAAGCTACAATTTTGTCCCCCACACCCCATTCATTTGTAACTCTTGCCAGCTCACTTGCCAGGTGAGCAGCAGTGTGTCTCTCCGTCAAAACAAAGCAGTCCAGAAGATAGGAGGTCATCTGAAAGTCCTCTATGAAATGACATGTCACAGTCATGTAACTCTCTGTAGTCAAAGAGGTCCAGCAGTCTGTTGTGAGACAAACAGCAGAGGCACTCTTGATTTTGTCCATTAAATTACCTCTTAACTTGTCATACAGCCTAGGCATTACAGTTTTTGACAATGTTTTTCTGCTAGGTAGACTGTATGATGGGTCCAGAAGATGTGAATATTCCTTAAAGCCCTTGTCCTCCACTATAGAAAATGGCTGAAAGTCACAAGCAATCATTCTCACCAGAGCCTCATCAAGTTTGCTTTGTCTTAATGGATCCATTGGTCTTGTTACAAAACTGCTCAGTGAAGTTTGCTGTTGTGGCCTCCTTGGCCTAACTGGTCCATGGATGGTGGTGGGTGCTGCTGGTGTACTGGATGCGGTAGATGTGGTCAGCATGCCAGCCAAAGCTGTCGAAGGTCCTGCTGAAAAAGTGGTGGTGGTAGAAACAGCTCCAGCTGCTGCAAGGCTATCATCTTCATTCTCTGTTCTAACGTGTGCTAACAGCACAGTAGGATGTGAGGATTTAAGGTGCCTCCTCAAATTAGAAGTGCTTCCTCCTTTTGTTGAAAAACATTTTTTGCATATGTTGCATTTTGCTTCAATGGCTGAAGTTGCCACAAAATGAATCCAAATATCACTCCTTTTTCTAGTGCTCATTCTCCTGAGGTGTTAGAATATGTCTGAGGCTCTTCTCCTGCCCTCACCTACTGGGGGTGGGTGTGAAATGGTCACCTTGGTGACAGTCCAGAGTGACAGTTGTCCTTCAGTTGAACTTTGTGTGACCCAAGCACACTCTTTTTTTAAGTAAATCACTTTAACTCTCCAGTTTTATGTCAGTTTGGTTACAAATGTTGAAGCTGACGTCATCATAACCTTAATATGTTAAACTAACATTAATCATTCAAATTCAAAATGTTATTTGCTTCCACTTTATGTCACTGTGTCCTTTTTGACAAATTTTCATATACAAATATTAAACCAATATGTCAAGCCTGCCTAGTTAAAATGGTCAAAATTGGAATAAAAACTATAAGTTCTTTGTAATTTTAGGCTTGGATTTTTTTATTATATAGCCTAGTCATAGTGTTTGTTTATTGATGGACAAAGACAGTGAAATGACAAATCAATCAATATATTATTGTTTTATTTATATATAAAATAACACAGATCCTGAAGAAACAGTAACAAAAACATAGTGACATAAATGAGCAGACCATTTTTATTTCTAGAAAAATGATAATTACACATATTTTTATTATTTTATGATAACTCCTTAAATAAAATCCAACATACAAAAATTACATGTTTACTTTATAGTATTTTATACTGATACGGCAAGTGGTCACGTGACAAAAGAACGAACGACTCGAACCCGAAGACTCGAGAGGTGAACTTATCAATTGTCTTTCCGGCTATGACTGCATTGCTTATGCGTACGGGGCTGTCACGTGATGAACGAACGACTCGAACCCGAAGACTCGAGAGGTGAACTAATCAATTCTCTTTCCGGCTCCAACTGCATTTGATTGGCGTGCAGGGATGTCACGTGATGAACGAACGACTCAAACCCGAAGACTCGAGAGGTGAACTAATCAATTCTCTTTCCGGCTCCAACTGTATTTGATTGGCGTGCAGGGATGTCACGTGATGAACGAACGACTCAAACCCGAAGACTCGAGAGGTGAACTAATCAATTCTCTTTCCGGCTCCAACTGCATTTGATTGGCGTGCAGGGATGTCACGTGATGAACGAACGACTCAAACCTGAAGACTCGAGAGGTGAACTAATCAATTCTCTTTCCGGCTCCAACTGCATTTGATTGGCGTGCAGGGATGTCACGTGATGAACGAACGACTCAAACCTGAAGACTTCTTGTTGTCAGATGGGGTGAGCTAATCATAGACTAAAGACCCAGGTTAACAATTAATTCATCTTTTCTGTTTCTTATAACATTATCGTTTTGTATTGTTTGTAATGTAATAAACGTTTGCATAAGTAGTAGATGTGTTTGGAAAGTAACCTGTAATACTTGAATTATATTTTGCTAAAATGAACGATATGACTCGAAAAAAGATTCGTTCATTTTGCTGAACGAGACTCAAAGGTCCGAGTCAATAAAATGATCCGAACTTCCCATCACTATTTGGCTGGTTCAGGCATGATGGTTCTTCACAGATGAGAAGATGATGAATGTTGAAGAGTCTCGTCGCTGTGTTATTTATTCACTCACACATGCAAATGTTTATGTTACTGGGCGCAGTGCTCTGATTGCGTGTCTTCGTCGGCCGAACCCATAAAATGTGTTTATTGGTCAGCTCATAGTTTGACGGGTCAGATAGAGAGCCAATGAAAGCGTTTCCCGCCCACAGTCTCTTGTTTGAAGATGATCCTCCCACAAGCGATTCAGTTTCCTTTGTTGCACTTCCCGCTCTTTTTCGAATTTGAATTAAAATAAAACGTTTATTTCTGTATTAACGCTACATTATGAAAGCATTACGTCATCGTGTCATCAAAGTCACTTAAAGAGTTCGTACAGAAATCATTTCACCCTTTTATTCTTTATTCACAAGCTTTGTGCGTGTTTACGTTTCTATAGTTGATATGATTGAGTTTAATTTTCGAGCGAGAGAAGCGTTTAACACAACAGATTAATCTCATCAGTTAATAAAGTACGAGTTCTCCGAAACAAAACCGGGATAATAAAACGACTTTCACAGCATTTCGTTTGATGTGATATAACTTCTGAAATTCAACTCTTCGAGTGAGACAGTGGGTGGCTCTTAAAAGAGCCGTTGTGTTCAATGTTTTACTTCAGAATAGACGCGTTTAACCTCCGAAGCCGTACAGAGTGCGTCCCTGTCGCTTCAGCGCGTACACGACGTCCATGGCGGTGACGGTCTTTCTCTTAGCGTGCTCGGTGTAGGTGACGGCGTCACGGATAACATTCTCCAGAAACACCTTCAACACACCGCGAGTCTCCTCGTAGATGAGACCGGAGATACGTTTCACTCCGCCGCGTCGAGCAAGACGACGGATGGCAGGTTTGGTGATGCCCTGAATGTTATCACGCAACACTTTACGATGACGCTTCGCGCCTCCTTTTCCGAGTCCCTTTCCGCCTTTGCCTCTTCCAGACATGATGCTGATTTCTAAGAGTTAAGATCTTGAATGGAAGGAACTAGGGATGTGCACATCGATGCTGCAGTATCGATATATCGATACTCAAAAGATGCTATTTAGGTATCGATATTTTCAGAAAAGTATCGATTATCTGGTTAATTACATTAATAGTTTCAGTGTAACTAAATGAGGTTAGCTCTGTGCATGCCGAACAGTGACACTATGTTATCAAAGTACTAGCTCTCGCGACAGTTTGACGTCACACACGGATCGGTCTCCGGCTGCGCAGCGCGGTCACATGGACGTGCTATTCAGCTACGTAACGTCAGCACACACTACACGCATGCATTGCACACTTCAGCATTAAATAGAGGAGAGAATTGCAAGATGGCTTAGCCTTAGAAGAAGCTCAAAAGTTAAGTTAATGTATGCACAGTTTAGATTGTTTGTAATTTTATTAATTGTATTAAGATTTTTGTTGGTTAAACAATATTTTTTTCTTCAAAATACAGTATATTACAGTACAAACAAAATGTGAAAGCCTAAGAAAAATGGCCTGTTTAAAAATAAGACGGCAGTGAAAATATGCAATTTTTTTGTTGGTAGTATTTTTGTTTATTTTATTAAGATTTATGTTATTTAATCAATATTTTTGTAAGAAGGTTGTTAAAATATTGTATTTATTTGTTAAAAATTACTTTTTTAGTAAATTTGTTTTTAATAGCCAGTACAAATATGTAATTTCTCTTTTATTGTAATTGTATTTTTATTTGAAAAAATACATGTATATATAAAAGATAATCTCCATCAGTATCGATATCGGTATCGATACAATTTCAAGAAAAAGTATCGGTATCGCATCGCATCAAAAAAAGGTGGTATCGCCCATAGAAGGAACCCGTGAGCGGAGGGTTTAAATATGTGCTCATAGGACCTAGTAGAAACATACGCGTGCGAGGGTGGCGCTAGTGGCACGTCACTTCTTTATTTTCCTCACAACTCCGCTCCCAAAGTCTTCAGTAAATCAGTTAATATACATTTATTCATTTGTCAGATGATTTTATCAAAAGTGACTCACATCACATTATTTTATATATTTGTTTCTGAGTGTTTAATCCCCTGAGATCGATCTCATGACCTCGGCGTTGTTAGCGCCATGCTGTTCTAATCTAGACGAGTAACAACATGATCTAATGTACAAAAAAGCGTAGAAATATAAATTTTTACCTCGCAGCTTAACAACATTTCTTCACATCGCATCACAAGTGCAGCATGAACACGTTTCCTGACACAAGCGCTCATTTCTATATACGAGCCGGTTACACATGACTCGGGAACTACAATTATTCTTCATCTGTTTGACTGAACGTTAGACTCGATTAGTCGCTACAGATAAAACAACGTGATAAGTGTAAACGAATACAAGTAAAATATCGGTTTAATGAACTGAAAGCAGAATGTGCATTTTTAGTCTGTAATTAACCGTTATAGAGACACAGGAATCGCATCGTTCTTTTATAGGTGAAGTGGGTGGCTCTTAAAAGAGCCTTTGGTTTGAAACGAACTCTCGCCCGTTTACTTGGTCTTGGCGGGCTTCTCGGTCTTCTTGGGCAGCAGCACAGCCTGGATGTTGGGCAGAACGCCGCCCTGAGCGATGGTCACTCTGCCCAGAAGTTTGTTCAGCTCCTCGTCGTTGCGCACCGCCAGCTGCAGGTGACGGGGGATGATGCGAGTCTTCTTGTTGTCACGAGCGGCGTTTCCGGCCAACTCGAGGATCTCAGCGGTCAGATACTCGAGTACGGCGGCCAGATAAACTGGAGCCCCAGCACCCACGCGGTGCGCATAGTTGCCTTTACGGAGGAGCCTGTGGACGCGGCCCACGGGGAACTGAAGTCCCGCTCTAGAGGAGCGAGTCTTGGCCTTAGCTCTCGCTTTGCCGCCGGTTTTGCCTCTGCCGCTCATTTTCTTCAGCTGTGGTAGTTTACTTACTCTCTGAGACAGAAAGATGAAGCATCTGCGCTGCAGTTCTCAATATTTGAATCCGTCTGTCTGTCGACTATTGGTTGGAGACGGTAAAACTTTAAACCAATCAGTCAGCTTCCCTCCAAACTCAAAGCCCAACCCCCTCTCTCTCCTCTCCTCACAGATGCTGTGTGACACACAATAGTTTTGATATAATGAGAAAACTTAAAGTGATAGTTCATCAAATAATAACAAATCTGTCTTCATCTACTTACCATCAGATTGTTCCAAAACTAACTCTAGTCTAAACACAAAGGATGCTTTTTGGAAGAATTTGAGTATCCAAACACATCTCATCCCCAATTTGCTGCTACAGTACATCAAATAAATACAATGGGAGTCATAGGGGATGAAATCTGTTTGGTTAGCGACATTCTTCCAAATATCTTCCTTCTTGTTCATCCGAACAAAGAAATCTAAACTGGAGGAACAACCTGTGGTTGAGTAAATGATAACAGACTATTAAATTTGCGGTGAATTATAATTTAAAGTCACATCTCTCTTTCTCATTAAGTAAATTATTTCCTGATTATCATTTAAAGTTTAATCAACTCTGTCACATGTTTACACTTATGCAATCTCGAGGCAGATAAAGAGATGATGGAAGTGTAGTTTATTGAATAGGCTAATATTAGTTGTGTTCTTTAAAAATTATAATATACAATATTTGTCATGACAATAAAGAAATTACACTACAATATTTTCTTATCAACACACTCTAAAGGGTAAATTCAATAAATGTCACACATCACTCCTCTCTTCATTCAGTTACATTGACTCCTGTAGTCGCTCTCATCAAACTCAAAGCTCTGCTCTCGGGCTACAAGACCACCACTGGTTCTGCAGCTCCATATCTTCACTCGCTCATACAGACTTATGTACCCGTCAGATCCCTGCGCTCTGCACATGAAACACGTCTTGTGCTGTGATCCCAAAAAGGTCAAAAATCTCTCTCACTCATCTTCACTGGATCTGTTCCACATGTGTGTAATGATCTGCCCGCTGCTACAAGATCATCAGATTCTGTGTCCATCTTTAAGAATCATCTGAAAACACATCTCATCTGTCAACACCTGACCCATCAGTTCTGACTTCTGTCTCTTTTCTACTCTTTCTATCAAAAAACAATCTTATCTTTGAACACTGAGTTAGACTATGAGACCAGTTTTACTGTTGTTCCAACTGCTTCTATTATTTAACTCATTATAAAAGTGTCTGTTAAATGATTAAATGTAAATGTAAGCACATATTTATACAAAGCAATGTACAATACTAGTCAAAAGTTTTCAAACACTTAATTCCTCATTTATTTGTATTTTTTCCACATTTAGAAAAAGGCAACTGACGTCTGAACATGTTGTGACTGAAAAAATCTAAACAATCAAATAAAAAATGTTATATATCTGCTATAAACCTGTTATATACATATTAAATGTAATATTTGTTTCTCTGAAATTTGCAGAAAAATATTTTATCATCCAACTGCCTGAGGTTTCACCTAGAAGATGAGCCATATGAGCTCTTACTGCTTGCTCTTTTTCATTATTTAGTCAAGGCATCCATTTCAAATATGTTTATATATATATATATATATATATACACAAATCTATTAGTGGATAATGAAGACATTTTAATTGGCACATTTCCTGTCTATGCATAATTTCAGACATGTTAGCACCTTCAGATTTAAGCATTTTTAAGACAACAAGTGTTCAAACAGGTTTGACTGGTAGTGTAAAGTGACTGAATAAAGCACTTTAATTAATAAAAGATTAATCTTTAAAATATGGCATGTTATGTACATAAGCCAAAGACATCAAGTCAGGACAGATTCACAGTTTTCTTCTTTTTTGTTACAGACTCATCATTTACAGTCAAAAATACATGTTTTCAATATGTCTGCAAAACAAAAAAAAAGAATTTACAGATGATAAAACACTAAATAAAAGTAATAAGAAGAACTGCTTTAACGTATCAATCATACAGAACCCAAGACTGACTTCAGCAAACTTGCTTGTCTGTAAGAAAAAAGAAATAGACAAATACAACACAAACTGTAATTTTCCCATCTCTAGAAAACACACAAACACACAAACACACACACACAAATTCAGATCATTCGATCTATCAGCTGTTTCATGTCAATACTGGACACAAAGATTTAGTTTTATTATATTTAATCCATATTTATTCTCTGTTTTTATCGTTTTGTCAGTCTGAATATAAAACATTTACACATCAGTAACACAAACAGCGTTGTGTCATTCACACAAATACCTCGAGAGTGTTCGTGTGTTTCAATCTGATCAAAACAACTTCTGTATGAAACACTTTACAAGTCCCTGAATAACATTAACTTAACTCAAGTCATTTATTACATGTATGTTAAATAAACACAAAACATGTTTAATGTTTCATCAATGTTTACACAAACAAATCACATGAAACTCATGCGCAGCTTTTCTCCAGAGATCGATGCTGGTCGTGTTTTTAATGTAACAGTGAAATAATAAAGCCTTTACTGTCGTGTAGTTTAGTGTCTGAATAAAGCTCTGGATCTCTGCTCTGTGTTCACGCTGTTTTCACTCCGTCAAATGATTTTAAAACTCTGATATTTACTCGAAATGTCGCAGGAGAAAACACAAGAGTTTGCGGCTCACAGAGGCACTGACAGGTCGAGCTGAGTCTATATGGTTCTCATGTAGTGTTTAAGAGCGCAGCGCCGCTCAATCCTCCCGCATTACTGATCAACTGTAGTGTGACAGCACAGATCTGAACAGAGAAATGGCAGAAACCGCTCCAGCTCCAGCAGCCCCGCCGGCGAAAGCGCCCAAGAAGAAATCTGCAGCCAAACCCAAGACAGCGGGTCCAGGCGCGAGTGATCTCATCGTTAAAGCCGTGACGGCCTCCAAGGAGAGAAACGGTGTGTCTCTGGCCGCCCTGAAGAAAGCTCTCGCCGCCGGCGGATACGATGTGGAGAAGAACAACTCCCGCGTCAAGCTCGCCATCAAGAGCCTCGTGACTAAAGGCACACTGGTCCAGACCAAAGGAACCGGTGCTTCAGGATCTTTCAAACTCAACAAAAAACAAGTCGAGACTAAGAAGCCAGCGAAGAAAGCCGCTCCTAAAGCAAAGAAGCCCGCAGTGAAGAAGCCCGCTGCTGCTGCCGCTCCCAAGAAGCCGAAGACCGCAGCGGCAAAGAAGACCGCCGCAAAGAAATCTCCCAAGAAGGCCAAGAAACCTGCCGCCACCGCCGCTAAAAAGCCAACGAAGAGCCCCAAGAAGGCGAAGAAGCCAGCGGCCCCCAAGAAAGCAGCAAAGAGTCCGAAGAAAGCAGCTAAAAGCCCCAAGAAGGTCAAGGCTGCAAAACCCAAGACGACAAAGCCCAAAGCAGCTAAGCCTAAAAGGGCCGCCCCGAAAAAGAAGTGAAGTCCTTCTCCAGACTCCAGTACAAAAGGCTCTTTTAAGAGCCACCACCAGCCCACTAAAGAGAAGTGTTTCAATTATTATTGATATTATGGTTGTGTTCTTACATTTACGCATGTGGCAGACGCTTTTATCTAAAGCCACTTACATATCATTATCCTATACATTTATACATAGATATCAGGGATCGAACCCACAACCTTGCTCTTACCACTGAGCTACAGGACAGTTCTTAACAAATTATGAGAAATCTGGTTCAAATTAAGAACACAAGTTATGATCGTCAGAGCATTTAATTCATCATCAGCGCAACATCTGAAGTTATGTTGTCAGTATAAATGTTTGCTTTTGTTCATACTGTTGTTTTCCAATAGACGCGTCTGAAAAGACCGCAGATATAAGATTTAATGTAGAGAAAGATCACGTGATCAAAAACTGAAACAAAACCAGACAGATGGGAATAAATGGGCGGGCTTTGGCGTTTGGAGGGAAGTTTAGTGATTGGTTTGAAATTTTCACAGACTCCAACCAATAAGCGAACGATAGGCAGCTTATAAATGCTGAAAACCACAAACTCCATCTCATATTTCCTTCTTGTTTCTATACTCGTGAGGATTTTATATCTTATGCAGCAATGAGCGGAAGAGGTAAAACCGGCGGAAAATCAAGAGCGAAAGCCAAGACTCGGTCATCCAGAGCGGGTCTTCAGTTTCCCGTCGGCCGTGTTCACAGGCTACTTCGCAAAGGTAACTACGCACAACGCGTCGGTGCCGGAGCTCCAGTTTATCTCGCCGCTGTCCTCGAGTATCTCACCGCTGAGATCTTGGAGTTGGCCGGAAACGCCGCTCGGGACAACAAGAAGAGTCGCATCATTCCCCGCCATCTACAGCTGGCCGTGCGTAACGACGAGGAGTTGAACAGACTTCTGGGCGGCGTGACCATCGCTCAGGGTGGTGTGTTGCCCAACATCCAGGCGGTGTTACTGCCCAAGAAGACTGACAAACCCGCTAAGGCCAAGTAAACGGGGGACCGTTCGTTTCAAACCAAAGGCTCTTTTAAGAGCCAACCACATTATCACTGAGAGAGCGACGAGGTTCCTGTTTTAATCCATCGAATCTTTAAATTAATACATTATCATAGAATGTCATAAATTAAGTCACATTCTCCATATCAGTATGTTAGACCCTTTGCCCCAAATGCAGTACAAGATATGCTTATGTTTACTCGTACAGTAGCTAATTAGATAGCTTTGACGTTTTATCAGCGTCAAAGCTGATAAATAATAATTGTTCAGCATCTTGTTTTAACGGGTTTAAGCCAAGAAATTGCGCGGGAAAGCTGAACGTTTCTGTCGTTATAAATTTTGTTGCTGGCTTGTGATTTATGGTGAAGGATTATTGAAATTTGAATATGAATTCTATGTGAACTTTGTTAAAAAGCAACGTGCAGATGTCTGATCAGAGGAATAATAAACGAGTATTAAATAAAGAGATAAAGAGAAAATATATGATGATCTTGTCTTGTGTCCGTGACGCCTGATATGAACAAAGGAAACGCATTGTCCCGCGAGTTTCATTTGAACACATATCGCGCGGCCATTGGCTCACTGTCTCGAGCGAACGTCACACGCCAGCCAATCGAGTGTCTCCGTGCCCTTAACGTGCTGCGCGTTCTAGCCTTTAAAAGCAGGTACACCGACACAGCAGACATATTCTGTACTCAACACAGGAGATTCAGCAGCAATGGCAAGAACCAAGCAGACCGCTCGTAAGTCCACCGGTGGCAAAGCCCCGAGGAAGCAGCTCGCCACCAAAGCCGCCCGTAAGAGCGCTCCCGCCACCGGCGGCGTGAAGAAGCCTCATCGTTACAGGCCCGGCACCGTGGCTCTGAGAGAGATCCGCCGCTACCAGAAGTCCACCGAGCTGCTCATCCGCAAACTGCCTTTCCAGCGCCTCGTGAGAGAGATCGCTCAGGACTTCAAGACGGATCTGCGCTTCCAGAGCTCCGCCGTCATGGCTCTGCAGGAGTCCAGCGAGGCTTATCTGGTCGGTCTGTTCGAGGACACAAACCTGTGCGCCATCCACGCTAAGAGGGTCACCATCATGCCCAAAGACATTCAGCTGGCCCGCCGCATCCGCGGAGAGCGCGCTTAAGTCCCGCTTTTATAACAAAACAACGGCTCTTTTAAGAGCCACCACATCAACTGAACGACACGATTTCCACAGTTTTTCACAAACATAAGTAGTTACGCAAAGTGCGCCAATGATTCATATTATTGTGGTAAGAGTTATGCCTCAATATTAAGAATAATCTTTATCTCATCAGTGTCTCTTAATCAGTAGAGATATCTCGTGTGTTTATTCATCCATTAGTCTGCGCTAAATCATTCCTCTTAAGGGCGTCTGATCACATATAAATTACACTTCCCTTCCTCAAACACACTTTTAATATTCATTTTGATATAGTAGATAAAAACCAAGCAATATTTGGCTAATGGTCGTCTATCATTTCTATCTAAAATATAATTACAATTTAGAGGGCTAGTTCACCCAAAAATAAAAGTATTTAGGAAAACAAATCCTTTAGTGCACCTTTGACTACCATTGAATTGTTCCTAATGTGGCGGTCTATGATGTCATAGAATTAAAAATTGCTGACATTCTTACAAATATCTTAACCTGTGTTTGTGACAACACAAAAACTTAAAGGTACAGTGTGTAGGATTTTGAAGGATTTATTCAACAAAATATAATATATAATACAAAACCTCTATATAAATGGTGAAGAAATACCTTACAAAATGAACCGAAATGGTTATATTACCTGACAATGAGCCATTTTATGTATATACACAGCGGGCACACCCTTACATGTAATTTATCAATGTGCACAGCCATGTTTCTATAGTATCACTACACGGACAAACTGAGCGCGTTTCGTAAAACGAAGGACGCACGGGACTAGTTCTTCTTCTTCGGCTGTGTTTTGAGGCAGCTTGCAAAGCGACTACATTGAAAGATTAGCAGAAGAAGATGAAGAACAATAACAGCATTTACTTGTCGTGTTTTTTATTAGAAATATAAATGGTTCTTTGTTGCAGTAAGAAGCACAATTTGCAATAATGGCGAACCACACATACTCTGCACAAGAGCCGATAGAGCGTCAAGCTGTTAGTTCAAAAAAGAGAAACACGATGCAGCAAGGCGAAGTCGAGACAAAAATTGTCAGAAAACCCGAATAAACATCAGCGTGGCTTTTCCTCGGAGGGCACTTAAGCAGGACAAGGGTTTGCTAAGCGACGCCGCAGTGGTCAGCTTACTGCTGGACCTTTAAGTTTGTCTAATTTCCGCTACATAAGTGAACTGTTTGTTTGATAGCTTTAGCTAACAGATGAGCATGAGCATCAAGTGACTTGTTCCTTGTTTTTAGCACTTTTTGCATGGCCGTGTGCAAATCAAGTTTCATTTTTACAATCATAATTTGCATAAATCGGGTGTAAATTATATTATAATACTACTTAGCTTCTGTGCATACAAATGTGTAATTTAATAATTGATAGGATAAAATCCAAACTTCCAAGTTGCATAGTTTATCAGCAATACAGTGTCAACGAAGATTTGAGAAGATACAATTGATCATTTGGGGTGATGCCAAATTAGCATTAGCAAGCGGTTTCAATAGGCAGTAAATTACGAACCAAGTTACCGTGCCAAAAAATGCTATACAAAATAAGCGAATACATCACTGACACAATGCTAAACAAGTAACAATAATATTCACTATAACGATTAGAGTAAATAATGAATGAAGTCAATTTAATTTATTTATTTTTCTTTGTAAATAAACCTCGTCACTCGACTTGCAAAGGTTACTCTCTGCTGTCTCAGACGACGACATCTCTGTCCTGTGTCCGTAACTTCAGTCTGTTGTTCACCTGTGAGACGTAGATTGCAATTATCAACACCACCGATAATGGCCGCTATCATTTACGGAACCCTTTTGTCCTTTGACGGCAACCGTAGCGTCTCTAATGGAAGGGAGAGGGGGTGGCGGAGCTTTAGATTGCAATTTCCAACTTCGCCAATAGTGGCCTCTGAAACTTACACACAGAACCTTTAAAGAGCAACTGAATGACAACTTCACTGGTTTTTCAGATATTAAATACAGTGATAAATCCAGCTACTCTTTCACTGAAAATATGAGCGATAACAATCCAGACAGAAAGACAATTATATATGAAGTTTAGTGTTTAATGTTGTATTTAATTTACGTTGGTGAAAACGTGAGATTCTGGCAAACACAAAGTGTCCCTGTAACATTAGAATAGTGACAAAGACAACTTTCTCAGAACACTTTTTATAACGTGTCTCTCACTGCAAATGTGTGAGTTGATAATCCTGATATAATCGCACAGTTAATAAAAAAAATCAAAAATTTCTGTAAACAAGGTTATAAACTCCCCTATTTATCTAAACCCCTGATGATAGACTTTAGACACCAGGAAACTTCAGTCTTTATATGAGTTTACAATAGAGGGAAGAGTTTGTTGTATCTTGTACTCAAAGTTGTTTAGTTTAAAACTTTATTGAAAATACTGAAAATATGGCAAAATAATAAAGATGTGTGCAAGCTCTTCAGCTGACCCTGTGTATATATATCACTCTCTCTTAACAATGCATTACACAACAACACACACCACCACTGACCTCTTATGGTCTTCTGATGTATAAAAATAACATAATGCAACAAATGAATGAATTATGTGGTGACAAAAGAGGAAGCTTTTTTTCCCAGAGACAACATTGTTGTATTTCTGTGAAACCAGAAGCAATAATATTTGACAAATGGAGAAGTGATGTCTCTTCATAGACCACAACATAGTTCATTTGAATTATGATCTTTTTATGGTGCTTATTTAAGAGGAATATGCAGTCAAACCAAAATGTATTCAGACACCTTCAACATTTATCATCCGATCACAGTTTATTCGCTATAGTTTAGAAAACAGTAATAAATTATGTCAAGAACTCAGAGTTAAACTGTGTCAGAACTAAACCATGTTGATAATGTCAGGTGACTTTGACAGAAAGGTTTGGGTTAGGTTAGAGTCATGTCTCTCACAGGAGTGAGTGTTTGTGCTTCTGTGTTTCACCCCTCAAGCTTTGAGGAGGTAGATGAGATGTGGTGGGAATGATTCAGGGGATGTAGACCAGTCACACACATCTTGTGTTCCGCCTATGAGGAGCTTGTGGAGGTAGTAATGAAGGCAGTCGCTCAGTTAAATGTTTACATTAGTTACATTCTGGCATAGACTGATCCTTTATGAATTCGCTGCTAGATTTTTTATTTCCACTTTAAGAGGTGTGTGAAGGACTTATGGCCACTTTACTCTCATTGGCTAGTGAGTTTTTGATTGACAGCTCCCTGAATAGGAAGTCGATACTGAAGACAGTGCAGTGATTAGACACAGATCTGCATGCAGTTTTCAGTATTGTTTTTTTTATTAAGTTCATGTACTTAAATCACTTTCTTAATTGGTAAGTATTAGCAGGGTTGCTGACTCTAACGGATCTTGAGTGGGACACATGATTTCAGGCTCTATCACTCTGTGACAACAAGCCAACGTCGAGTAAATACAGAATTGTTTACTTTCATTTTGTTTTCATTCATATTGGCATAAAAATAACTCAGCCTGTGTTTTCCCAGCAACAAATATCTACTTCAATATTGCTGGTGTTGCTGAACATGGGCGATGATGCAGGTAGAACAAACACTGGCTAGCTGTCTGTCTCCTGCCTCAACATCGTCCCTGAAGACTCCTGTCCTGTTGCCCAAGCCATGGAGAGTTACCCTGGCTCTGGTTGGCAAGGTGTATGTATCAGCTAGTCAGGTTGGTGCGTGTCTACATATCACGTCACTGCTACAGGTGTAACAGGCTAATTTATGGGAGCAGAAGCGGAACGGATGGATTCAGACGGCGTAAAAAATCTTGAAACTTTTCCACAGATGTCTTGCTGTGGATGAACCGGTCAGACTGACAGGTCATGTGGTCCCTCTATGGCAGCGTTGGTTGTCAATGAGAGGCATCTATGGCTTAACTTCTCTGATATTAAGACATCTGACAATTTTTAAACACCGTCGTCGACAGATTTCAAAAGAGATGTAAGGAGGTCACAGCACTCTAACAATATCTGTCAAGTCGTGATCTTTTTTTAAATCTGGAGCTGCGACCCCAACCAGCAGAAAGCTCCTCATACAGTGCAGTGCAAACAGTGAGTGTCACTTTCAGAACATCCTCTCCCTCTACATGTTCAGTTACTAACATTCATGTCTCTGATCATTTCTTTATCCAGTTCACTGTAACTCCACCTGTAATCTCAACATCCACTCTTAACTTTCTGTTGTATCCTTTGTTCACTCTCTCCCACCTGCTTTTATCCATGGTGCCTACCTCCCTCTCTACTCACCACAACACTTTACTGATCTATTAATGTTGATTGAATGAATGAATGAATGAATGATTGATTGAATGAATGAATGAGGTATATTCATATAGTGCATTATTGTGTTGGCTTGACAGAGTCAACATACTGTTCTTTGATCTAAGCTTATTATTATTATTATTATTAAGCTTTCAAGCAACATCCACCAAACTTTCCACAAACCTTCAAACTGGTCTGAGTTGAGTTGTTATATCTTTTTAAACTGATTCAGGTTCTGGTTTTGGAAAACCGGACTCTCAAAACCACCAAATTTCCCTAAGACTTAACATTGGGAAAAAATTTGACGGCTAATAACTCAAAGTAATGATGTTATAGAATCTTGTGAGTTATCACGTTTGAAGAGTCTGGCAGGTTCTATGAGAAGAACATAACTCACAATGGGGTGTCAGTTGCACCCCTGGGGTGTAAGAGCCCCCCAAAATCCCCCCCTATACTTATAATGGAGAAGGAAAGATGCCCATATAAGGCGTTATAACTGTCCCATGTTGAATATCTTTGCAGTACAACCACTTAGAGACAAGGGGGTGGGCTCATTTTACTAAGGCAACCAATCAGTATCCCAGAAACTTTATTAAGTTACGAAGTCACGTCCATAGCAACCATTTATAGCCATCTAGCAACTGCTCCCATAGACTCCCATTATAAAAAGTCCAGATGCATATCTTTGCAGCACAGTGTCATAGCGACAAGGGGGTGGACTCATTTGACTAAGGCAACCAATCAGTATCCCTGAAATTATATTGAGCTAAGAAGCCACGCCCATAGCAACAAAACATGTTAAATCAGCAACCATTTAACAAGACCTATAACTCTACATCAGAACATCGTAGAAACATGGGGATTGGTTTGTTTCACTTAGGGCTTGACGCATCATCGATTGGCTTATGCTAAGCCACGCCCACAGGAACCAGACAGGTTAGCCTAGTAACCGTTTGGCAATACCAATATCTCTGCATCAGAACATCATAGAGACATGGGGGTTGGTTCGTTTACTAGCAACATGCTAATTATGCTAGCGAACATACTAATCATGTTTACAACATACTAAGCCCGGTTTTTACACACTGGGCTCACATTATTTTTTTCATTATGTTAGAAAAAGTTGAACAATAAAACCTCTCAAACTATTCAGGACAGGCTTTGTCAAGCCAACATAAAGTTTGTACTCGAACTTTACAATCTAGTTTAATTTATATTATTTTAAGTACTGTATTGATAATTAAAGTATATAAAAAAAGCTAATAAAAGTCACCTGTTTTAAGTTTAGATTTTCATATTCTATTACATTTTTATGTGTTGTTATAGTTTACACTGTTTAAGAACACTGAGTATTTTAGTATCCATTAGTTTTTTGGGTTAATCTATTGTATTTAAGGTTTACAGGCAAAATTGGATTTAAGGGCAACGCCAACCAAACAATTTAATATTGTATCCGCATCCACACTACATAATATTTTTTTATATATACACTGTTTATATATATATATATATGTATATATATATATATATATATATATATATATATATGTGAAGAGATTGGTTTTATATTTTTTGGAATGCACCATTGAAAAGACTAAAATTTAAAAAATCTCATTTTGTAAGTTTTCATATATATTAAATTATTATTCATGTTACTCATGTTAAGAACTGGATGTGCTTATTTTTCTTTGTTCCTTTGAGTTCTACTGCTGTATGTTATTAAATGATATAATAAAAATATACTAATAAAGCTTATAATAACATGTCAATGTACACAACATCTGAGTGACACAGTCGGTGTAGGGATTGTTATTGTCCACCAGATGGTGAAGTAGATCAATGTGTCAAAAGCTTCTAAGCACAGATGTTACTGAGAACGGTCATGTACAAATAAACAAGTTTTAAAAATCAAGCGCCTAACTTATGAAAACACTGATCAACATTTTCTGCAAAGCAAAGTTTTGTTCCTTTAAAAAAAAAGCTTTTGTGTACATATATGACAGATAAAGTGAAAGTGTCTGTAATAAGTGAATATGTTAATGGTGTTTTATTTCATTCTCTGGTGAGATCTTGACAGATTTCATGTGTTCATCTGTTATTTACACTTGATGTTCATCTAAAGTTGTGTGACTGTGAGTCAGTTGTAGTTGTTGTGTTTTGTTTCTCTTTTCTTCAGTGATTCAGCTTGTTATCATCAATGATCATCACTTCATTATTCACTCATTATTCATTAATCTTTGCTGTGTAACGTAACTCAAAAGCAAGATGACTGTTTCACAGGAATTTACTGTAATGTTTGTGTTAACAATAAATACAATATTTAGTCAATTATTTAACAGTGTGGGTGAAGAACAATCGAATGTTGAACAAGTCGCAACCAAATGTGAGTTATATACTCGTATCTACATTATAATGTGTATTTGTAAATATTTATGTTTTATAAATGTGTGTTCTGAGCCTGTTTAAATTATTACTGGAGCACACTGAGTTTTAAAACTGTGCAATACCGGCCTCTGCCATAAGGGGGAGCTTAGGGGTTGTCATGGTGACGTGCAAGTGTTTACCTCAGACACTGTCAGACGCATCTGAAGAAAGACTCAAAGTGTTTATTGTTTATATTTCTCATGAAATTTCATGTTTTTAATCTGCCTACGAGTTCTACTGACGAGACCCGTAACACAAACTCATTGTCTTAACAGAGCCGGCTCCAGACATGGGCAGGGGTGAGCTGAGCCCACCTAAACATATGTGTTGCCCACCCAATGAGAATTAAAATAATAACACCAAAAATTCAGTATTTTTCTATTGGCTGGAACCAACGTCACTTTTCACTCACACAGCGGCTTTAGTTTGTAACAGAGAAGCTACATGATATGAAGAAAGAAAATACTGTGCAAAGGAAGTTTAGGTGCACTGCACACTTGCTTTGAGTTTATTATGAACAACATTTAAACATAATTGTACAGTAAAGTCTGATTCATTTATTATATCGGGAGTTTTTGCAGTTTTATTTTGTGCTGTTAACAAACAGCTATTATTTGGTTGCAATAGGCGACATTTTAACCTGTTGAGCGTGATGATTGATGATTAATGATGAACACCTGCTGTCAACAAACACAATCACTGAAGAAAACATGAAAAGAACATTAGATGTTAAGATCACTATTATAGGGGGCAGTGATTCCTTTAGTTAATCTCTTACTCTTGGACTATTGATATATGTTGATGTTAATTATTTCAGTGTTGCTGTAATAAAGACATCAATAAAGCACAATATTACCATTACTTGAAAACAAGGATCAAGAGCCCAACTAAAGGAAACACTAAACACTATCAGAGTGAATTCTTATTGTTGACGTTTCTTCAGGGATTGTGTTTGTTGACAGCAGGTGTTCATCATTAATGATCAATCATCACTTGAAATGTGAACTCAATTGATTATTTAACTGCATGAACAAATAAACATTTCACACCAGAAAGACTCTGCTTCAGTGTAAGTTTAACACCAATAGGTATGAACTCATTTTAACACCAGAGACTTTACTGTGCAGTGATCGTCCAGTGATGGGGATTGTTCTGAGCCCACTTTACAGGCTTCTGTTTATGTCCAGTCTACATAACCGCTTTATTAATGCGTAAAACATCAGTAAAATCAAACACACACAATTACTATATAAAGGGCTATAATCAACAATAATTATTTCTGTTTTAATCTTTTAGTCTTCAGTAATGAATGCGTGTTTTCATTTTTTTTAACATCCTAAATCATTTAAATCCTGCATGTATTGCAGTCACATCTTTCAGTGTTTGTTGACTTCTAACAAAAGCAAACCTTAAGAAAGCTTGAGAGCATAATAATAATTGAATTGGAAAAATCCGGGTTATTTCATAACACATTATTTTCATACTTTTTCAACCGGGCATGTGTCCTAATTTCGACATATAGGCCCAGTTAGTAATTTATTTTCATTGCCATGTGACGCGACACGTGACTTCTAATGGGATTGTCGCGCCACGTCTGGTCTGAAAAACATTTAAGGACACGGTGTCAACAGATAAACTTTTATTCAAATTAAATGTGTGTTTTCAAATTTGCCATTAAAATGCAGTTTTATAATAAGCAAACTTTGAGTTGTGACGAAGGTCTGATGAATTCAAAAATTTTCTTACAACAAAACAATTCAACAATAATACATGTTTTTCTTTACAGACACAGTTCATCAAAAGTTGACATGTCAAATTTGAGCCTACATGTAACAGCTTTGAATTAAAAATAAAGCGTTTGGGGAAATGTTTTAAATTCAAAAAACACATCAGAATATTTCCTCATCTTAAAAGCTTTTTGTTAGCTTCAAAATTGTAAGAAAAACTTAAGATTGCAATGATAAAGTTTTCCAAATTATGAAGTAAACAAAAGACCCTTTTAGTGTCAACGTTACACTTACGTCACAGCATTGGCTGGAGGAAAAACCAAAGGAAAACTGGAGGCGGACAATACAAACCAGCACAGAGTCGACTACACAAAATATACAAATATCTTATTGTGTTGTTGAGAGACAGAAGCGATTGATGAGACACAGAAAAACATCATTCAACAATATGTTTAACATGTTATATTATTTATTTATGTATTTGCACAGTTCACTTCAACACAAATATTTTCATAGATCATTTTTTCTATTCAGTGTTTATAAAGAAGCTTTAATTTATATTCATATTCTCAAACAACCAAATGATTCAAAACAGTTTTTAAAATGTTGAATTACCCTTTATACATGTTACTACTATATGTTTTGATACTACTACTGTATGTTGTGAAAGTTTTGATCTAAAAGCATTACATGTTCAGCTGCTACAGTCAACACACCTCACCAAACACAAACACACAAGATAAAACACACAGAATATAAACATTTAACTCACATTGTCACATGTCATTGTCTTAATCTGTAATCATTAGATTGTAGTTTAATAGATTGTCACGCTACTATCACTATAATATCATTAATAACAAACATCTTCAAAGCTGAACTATAAGATCAATCAAGAATAACTAAATATATTTGACTGGAGAACAATATAATGAGACTAACTGAAGTTATTATAAACGTCTACATGTAATTTCAAATCCTAAAAAACATGTATTTCAGAGTTTCTCTCACGTAATGAAAATGACGTCTTTACACACAACGACTGTGACGTGATCGATCAGAAGTCTGAACACACTTTCTGTTTCTCTTCATCTTCATGTTTTGGTGTGAAAACATTCCCATCAGGCTGCACTCTCCAGGTCACTGTTGTGTCTTTGTGTACGCCCAAATCTGTCAGTTTCTGCTGAATCTACACAACACAAACAATCATGACACACACTCTGGGATAAGATCTGTTTTTATTACTGACATTCTTCTAAATATCCTCATTTGTGTTTAGCAGAACAAATACATTTAAACAGGTTTGGAAAAATCTGAGGGTGAGTAAATGATGACAGAATTTATATTTTGGGGTTTAAATATTCACTGGAGCCATGAATAGACTGTTTTATCTTCTGTTTGCGCTAGGACTGCAGTTAACGTTCGGTCTGTGATTGTTTATCGTGGATGGTCTGCTACTCGGCTTTCTTTTTAGATAGAGTGTTGTAAACAAAAGCTTGTGTGTTTGTTACTTTAAGGCACTTAACTGTTAGTTGCTTTGTCAGTTTAGACAGTGAGTATGTGTGTTATGTATTTTCATATCATCCATTGTAGAGACATATGACAATTCTAAGAGAGAAGAAAAGCTCTCAGCTGCAGCGCTGTACACCTGTTTCAGTCTTTAACAGAGCTCCTTTAGCACAGCATTGGCAGTGGATGAAGAGGACGAGGAAATGACCTTCACAGTCTCATCATGAAACACCTGGAAGGTTCAACTGAGATTTTCACATTTGTGTTTTTTCATTCCAAGAAGACATATAGAGTATTATTGTGTTAAACACATGATCAAATAGGAGTGAAAGTTAACTTTTCAACATTTAAGTCTTAATTTCTAAGTGTTTATATTATTTCTGTTGAAATTATGCATATACACTCACCTAAAGGATTATTTGGAACACCTGTTCAATTTCTCATTAATGCAATTATGGTGGTGGTGTAATGGTGTGGGGGATGTTTTCTTGGCACACTTTAGGCCCCTTTAGTCCCAATTGTGCATCGTTTAAATGCCACGGCCTACCTGAGCATTGTTTCTGACCATGTCCATCCCTTTATGACCACCATGTACCCATCCTCTGATGGCTACTTCCAGCAGGATAATGCACCATGTCACAAAGCTCCAATCATTTCAAATTGGTTTCTTGAACGTGACAATGAGTTCACTGTCCTAAAATGGCCCCCACAGTCACCAGATCTCAACCCAATAGAGCATCTTTGGGACGTGGTGGAACGGGAGCTTCGTGCATCCCACAAATCTCCATCAACTGCAAGATGCTATCCTATCAATATGGGCCAACATTTCTAAAGAATGCTTTCAGCACCTTGTTGAATCAATGTCACGTAGAATAAAGGCAGTTCTGAAGGCGAAAGGGGGTCAAACACAGTATTAGTATGGTGTTCCTAATAATCCTTTAGGTGAGTGTAGATCAACGAAGTCATGTGTGATACAAAACTTCACAATGTGCATAAAACCAGGGTGGAGGAGACTACATCACAACACAGAGGCGTTAAAAATTGGGCATAAATGAACGATACGTGCACGTGTCCAGGCAACACTACACCACTGATGGTGTTATTTAACTGTATATGTCATGGATGTAAATTTAAAGCTTACACATATTTTCCTTCTTGTTGGTAGTTTGAAATTGAGAAGAACCAGTAAAGTCAGTGAAGTCACAAGACTGCTTTCTGGAGTTCTCTTTGTTTGTATCTGTAAACTCTTTTCTTAAGAAATGCACTGGTGACAACACAATAATCACAGTGACACAGTAATAATGCGATGTGAGACATATGCGGTCACACTAGACTTGAGCATGTCTAATTCCTTCAGACCAGCAGCAATTTCTTTAAGACTGCAAGGGAAGCTCAGCTTCCCCTATAATTGTCAAAAAATGAATGGTTAAATATATGTACTATTATGTTAACATTTTCTTGACTAAAAATGCGTTAAACACGTTCATCTCGAACGAAAACAATTTCGTTCAGAATCAGCTACTTAGGTCGGCTGACTCGATTTCCTTCTCATTCATTCCCGTAGCGTACAGTGCATTACTCTGTTGAAGCCCAGCGTCCATTGACTTCAATGGGGCTGCTTTAAACAGTTTTTTCAGTTCTTAGAAACAAGACGGTCATTGGATAATGCTGCGATTATGTCCCGCCCACGGACGCTCAGCGTCTCTGGGATGAATGGAGGAGTGGGCTGGCCCGGACTGATTGGAGGGTCTGTCATCTCTTTTTAATACACTTTTATGTCCTAAAACGCTCGTTTTTTGGGGTCGACAGCTTATAAAAATGTATTTCTTGGTTTTTTTTAGCTTGTTTGCTATACACATTGTCACATATCAGCTTTTAGACATTTTTTTTGTTGTTGTTATAAATCATAAATGACAAGGAGGCGGCAGCTTCTCGCAATGCAAAGAGACGGTCGGTGTGGGCGTGGGCGTGGTCTTCAGATTATGACGCGTATCACTCTGTGTCTCCATTTCCAACTCAGTCCGAAAATGAGCTTCCCCTCTTTAACAGATCAGCAGCCGCCACTGCTTCAGACGATGTGAAAATGTGCGTCAGTAATCCTACATCTTTAACATTTCAACATTTTGAGCTTTGATCTTCTATTGGTCTCAAATTCCCAGTTCAAAGCTTCGCAGCGAAATGCGAAATATCTTCTAATGGATTTGCATGCGTATGAATGGAAGTCAATGGAAGGAAAAGTCAAGTGTGACTGCGGCTTTGGCCAGAAACAAAGATGTTGTTGCCCAAGAGTGAATCTGAAAAACTACCTGTGTGTCAGCTCATTGTGTTGTGTAGGACACACTTTCAACACAAATAGTTGAATACTCACCGACTGTAAGATGGTCTCCATCACTGCAGGATCATTGACATTCTGACCAGATTTCACCTCAAATCTCACAATCTGTTTCTTGGTCTCTGCTGGAAGATAAAACACCGTATTTATTTTCAACTCATATAAAGTGTGAAGAAAACAACATCACAACATTTACACAAATCTACTGTCAATCTTTTCTAACGCAACAGCTGCATGTGTTTTATACAAATGAGACCAATCATTTGTCAACTTCTCATTTTGTTTTCATAATGTTCAGACAAAAATGTTCTTTACGAAACAATAAGGAAAACACTAATAATAATAATCATTAATTTATCTCAACTTCCACTAGCCAAAAAAAAGTTTAACAAATTCAGAGCTCATTTGTAAATTTATGAAATGTGTATTTCATTTCTCCTTATTTACTCTTTCATCCTTCAATGTTTTAACCAAAAAACATTTCAGAAGGACAAATCAGATCAATACAGTAGAACACTAACAATAGCTGCACATCTGACATTAAAACAGGATTTTCTTCTCTTGTGCTGCCTTGTTGTTCGAGGAGACTTTCTTTTTACACTGAGATAGTTACAACAGTCAAGTCTCAACACATTATTATTATTTATAAAACGCTCAGTTCTGGTCTTTGATTCTGATTGGCTGAGCCCAGTTCTAACCTGTTATAAAATACCCCGATTTATAACGGCTGACTGCAGTACATAGCCTAAATATCATTTATTTACTTTATTTTATGAAACCTTGCTACGCATATGGATTAACTGTTAAATAAAAGCAATAAGCCGTGTGAAGCAGTGGGTTAAAGTGCATTTTAAAACAGCTTATGTGGTGTTAATGACTTTGCTTCATGTCGCACAACATCTCCCATAGCTGTTATATAATACACTGTAACCCACTGCTTCATACGACTTATTACTTTATTAAACCCTGACTGTTTAACATCAGATGATCATCAATGTGACTGTTTTACATCAGTTTTTCTCACTGTCTTTGATGTTTAATACTAAATGGAAATTAATATTCTCAACAGTACATCTGTGGTCAAACTATTTATTTTGACTAACAACAGGTATGTTTGTCTAACGTCTCTTCTCTCATTCTGTGTATTTATGATGTTTGTGTTGTGAGTAGTTTATGATCACACATAAAAACTTACTTGTCTTGCAGATGAATGGAAAAGTATTTGAACACAGTTGATCATCTATCAGACCATCAGGACGTATAACACCACAAGGTTGGTTCACGCCCCTCAAGTCAGGTTGTCCAGTCATCCAGTTAATGGAGGACACGTTGACAACATTTATTTCATCTGACCACTTCCACGAGTCTCTGAACAGACCAATCCATGATACACTAATGCCTTCCGTTGACATCTTCAGCGTCAGCACTTGATTCTCAGTGTGATTGTGAATGACGGCCAGATCTGTGTAACGCTGTCTGCAGTAATTCTGAGCTTCATGCCAGGTCTTTTGGATATTAACAAAAACAAACCTGTCAGCTCCTGTTACATTCTCTGTAGAAAGATGAGATTGAACAAACACCATTAGAGGACAACTTCGAAGAAATAACCTTTAAATGACAGTTTCAGTTTTTATATTCATTTTTATTTACTTATTTTTATTTTCCTTTCCATCTCATAGTTAGACACATAGGCAACTCAAGAATCAGTTTATGCATCTCAACACTGATGACGATCAACAAACTATTCAGATAAACAGATCAACACTAAACATCACTAAACAGGCCGGGGAAGTTATTTTTTGTGACTGATTATTAGCTTTGTTTGGTAGACCGGTTCTTATCTCACAGAGCATGCTGCACAACTTCTGGTCCAGATCTTTGTAATCTCTAGACTGGACTAATGCAATGCTCGTCCTCCTGAGGGCTGTTTCATAAAACAAGATATAAGAAAATGAGACAGGCTGATTTGAGTTTGTCAGACTTATAGCCAGTGGATTCGGCTTCAAACTCAGTTACTATAGCAACTAACACTGGGTACTAACCAGGGACCAGATTCACAAGAGCTCCATTAACACTGAGCCATGAGGATATGATGATATTACAACTAATTCTCTTTAATGATGAAATATTTTATTACTCACTATTAATAAACAAATAATAAAATAAAATAAATCATGGCCGTCAGAAGATCACAAAATGTTAATGTGTCAAAAGGGGTAAAGTGAGAAACACGTGTGACGAGTCGTTTTGACACTTTATCATTTTAACATCACATATCTTACACTACAGCTGTTTATTTTCATATGGAGGTTATTATTGTCCTAGTTGATATCCAATGAATAATTTTAGTTCTTTTTAAAGAATTTTTGGAGTCTGATGAAATCAGTATAAACATGTGATTAACAATGCAAAATACAAGTCTTCTATATATGAAGAGCTCTTTTCCAAAACGCATTAAGTGCCAAATTTAAAAAAAATGAGTTTGTCATGCCATTTAGCTGTGTACTAAACCTATTCACTGCTCCATCAATGTTTCATGCCACATCATTATATTTCCTTGTTTAAAATGTAGGCTACTGCAAGATGGAATTTCTTTCCAAAACGATGTAAGTCCCTGTAGAAGATTCAAGTATGGAAGGAAGGAGGCGGGAACCGGCAGACATTTAAAATAAAGTTTTAATATAAATAATAGCAGCCGGCGGCCCCTCACGGACGACTGCCGGCGAAATAACATAAATACAAACGTAAAACATGTCCGGGCCCTGTGCTCTCTCTCCTCGACGGTCCGGTCGCTCGTTCTCTTATATGCTCCCAATCTCCTACGTGATTGAAGACTGGTGCGCGCGCTAATTAACAATTACTCACCGGCCTCGAAACCATGGTCTCGTCCCGACTACTCCACTACAGTCCCCAACCTGTTTTTATCCTAAATGCGATATGTCCAGTCGACCAATCAGAATTCGCTCGTTAGTGGTATTTGTATGTGTTATTTCTAAATTATTTGTTGTATGTGGTCGAAAATATTGAAGCATTTTATTTTACTATTTAGTTTTTTACTATTTAGTTTATCTGGCTGTTATTTATTTCATGCATTTGCATTCATTTGATTCATAATAATTTATAGTATGAGTCCCTGATGTCTTATGTTTCATGTTCTCTTGTTTGTTTGTTTTTAAAAAGAAATAAACCAAAAAAAAATGAATTCATAATCGACAATATTGTTGTTTCATTTAACAATCATTGTTTAACATGTTCAGACTGAGCCAACAGACCATTTTTACAGGATAAATTGAATATCAACTAAATGTATGGGTCTAAGTAAAAAATAAAAAATCATGAAAACTATTCAAATGGATTCATAGCGTTTTGGAAAAGAGCTCTTCATATTCAATTGTTGCGTGTACCGAGCTGCAGTGGACACATTTGTATACGACTCTACTTGGACCCATTTTGTGAGCTGTTTCTTTAATACTGCGTGAGTTATATACAGCCTGCTGGGTGGACAGACATTCTTGACAAACCCAAAGAGAAAATGGATCTCAAACACGTTGCAAACCATTTCCAGGAAACAGCTTCCAATGGCCCAGTTCTAGCTGGTTCTTGAATCTGATTGGCTGAGAGCCATGTGATATTCCTCCTGTATCACCACTGGAAATACTTCACTAACTGCTTTTATCACTCCGCCACTAAACTAACTCTCATCTGCAACCCTATGAAGAAACTGGACAGCTAGCTAACAACATATACGCATGCAAATAAAACAAAATAATAGTAAATAAACTTACAGACAGACTATATCTTTCTCCAAAGCAAAGATTGTTTGTGTGCTGAAGTGAAACTGAGATCCAAATCAACACTGTGCAGTGTGCATGTATGAAATAACAGAGTTCAATACTGGAAAATGGGCACTAGGTGGCGGCATAACACCAGATAATGGACGTAACACACATTTATAAAAGAGAAACTGTTGGCAGAGTCTCTTAGCAATTTATTCACAGTTCTCATGGTTTAAAAATGACATCAAAGGCTCGAGGGTCTCCACCAAGTGCTTTAGAGAACAGAAATTGTCATGTCAACTTGCAACAGGAAACAAGCGCATGAGTTGCCCTTTAAAAGTTTCTCTCTTTCATTTCAACAACACTTTTCTAAGTGACTTTTATGAAACAGCCCTCTGCATGGGTTATTTAACCACTTCAATTAAATCCAAACACAGCATTTCTGTGTGTCTTCCAGAAGTCCAAAACATCTCATGTGACACCACTCTTAAGTCACTAATGCTCATTCTCATCACTGCTGGACTGATCTTTTAAGTTCAGGCCCATCAACCATCTCTCACAACATTCAAAAAACGATTTAATTTGTATTTCTGTGAATATTTGACAGGAACACATGGATTGACTGCTTTTTATTCACCCAACAACATTTTCACTCAACAGGTTTTGTTCCTTGTAACTTGGTTTAAGCAATTGTTGTTCTGCAGTCTCTGTACAACATATCACTGTATTGTTTATTCACTCCCATAAATTCAAATCTTTCAAATTAGAGCGTCTGCTAAATGCATTCTGGTCAATGAGAGGATTGAATCATATTACATAGCTGAATTAAAAGCTATAACGATACATTAACTACTTAAAATATTCATGTGATTGACATGTGTTGGTCTAATGTCATACCTTTGAAGCAAATAAAGGCACGTTTATCAGAGCAGACTATATCAAGCCATCCAGTAGATGATATAGCGGCACATTCCTCTTTTCCATTACCGTTGTTTGGTTCACTCACAGACCATCTGGAGAATGAAATGTCTTGATTTTGATTTGACCACCTCCAGCGTGAAATGTTATTGTAGAGTCCAATCCAGACGGCTGAAGTCAATGCTGGTTCAACTGCTCTCTGTACATTCATCCAGTCTTCAGTGTTTTGAAGGGTGACCAGATCAAAGTGATGCTGTCTGCAGTAAACCTGTGCCTGGAACCAAGTCTTATTCTCCAGTACCAGAACATATTCACATGAGATACTCTGAATGAACAGACTGAGCACTGTAGAGAGAGAGAGAGAGACAGAGAGAGAGAGAGAGAGAGAGAGAGAGAGGGAGAGAGGGAGAGACTTTTAACACACTTTCTTAAAACATCCTCCAAAAAGCAAGCAGTATGATATCCCCAAACAAATTGTATCATAATATGATATTAGGAAAAGACAGAAGAAATAATAATGTAATAAAGTATGGCACTGAGTCAAGAGAGGTGATGGAAGACTCAGGTGAAACACAATATAATTCCCATAAGGAGGTTTATTAAGGCATATGAAGAGGTTTGAGGTCACAAGTTCATAAGTTATAACTTAAATAAAAGATTTAAAAAGGAATCACATAACTGTACATCCAGGCTTCTAGATACACATTTACTCAAACTGACTATGAACAAAACATCTGCTGTAACACAAAACCAGCACAAGGTTTAAAACACTGACACCCTCCTCCTCTCTGGAGAGACTATAAGAGAGACTGACTCTAATAGACCAGATTCAGCAGGTGAAGCACCAGAGCAGATCATTCTACCATCTGATACAATCCAAAAAGAGAAGAAAACATTACACTGTAAAAAATGTTCCGTACATTTTACGGTAAAATACCGGCAGCTGTGGTTGCCAGTAAAATTCCGTACTAAATACAGGAAAAGAACGTAAACAGTCTTGCAGTTTAAAACTTCACGGCACAAACTTCAAGCTGTGTATGAACTTAATACAATTGAGTATTTTACATTAACAGAATTTCTTTATATAAAATTGAAACTTGGTCCAAATGCACAAAAGTGAAAACATAACATTTACTTCATTTTCTTCTTTGTAATTTGTTATTAAAACATCAATGTCACTTTTAAACAAAGCAACATGAGCATGACATCAGCATCTCATTGCCTGACCTTGACTTAAACACAGACTCCACTCTTCAGCATAGTGGTGACCCACAAAACATTAAATATCAGGAAAAAAAGAGAGAAAATACAAATTCCGTAGTTTTTACGGAAAAATACCGGCAGCTGTGGTTGCCAGCAAGCAACCGTAAAATTACGGGAACATCCTGTTTTTATTCATCCAATCAATTCACAGTGGAACACATGAGCCACACCCACTATTCATCTTGTAAATACGTCAGAATACTGAAGACGATCATCACTTCTGCTTCACAGGGACTGCAGCATAACAGCCATGACTTGATGCTTTATTGGTGTATTCAAAGTCACCGTTTTTGTGATCAGTGTTTGCTTTAGTTGGTGTCTTTCAGCCGTCGTATATAAATTACCATTTTTCTTTGGGCTGCTATGACATTGTTTTATATAAAACATAGTTTTGTAGCAAATGACAACAAGTGAAAATGTGATTGGATTTTTTCAAAAGCTAATTCTACAATGTTGTTTAATTGCTTTTTTTGTTTGTTTCAAATGTTTAAATGAATTTACATTTAAAATTCACATTTCTAGAAACAATCAATATAAAAGATGAATTTTTGAACTGTCAAAAGATTTGCATTTGGTCTTTGACTCACACATCAACAATCAGTGTATGAATCTCAACAGTGGTGACTAACAATTGAAAATCTTACAGCCGCAATGCATGCTGGGAGTCATTGATGAGTTTTGTGCTTTGATGATACCCAGAATGCATTGCGTTTATCTTTAATGGTTTTTTCTGTTGTCACCATTGTTGAGACAAACTGTTATTTTCTTGATGTGTGCTAGAACATTTATTATGTGTCACATGTGCTGTCAAAGACTTTCAGTATATTATTTAATTTCATGCAATATCATAAATGATGATAACAAATAACTTTAAAGCACTACCTAAACTCCCATGTATTTACTCTCCAACCTAAAGAAGTTAATAGTTAGCTATGTCTGAGCTTTTATCCACCTGTTTCGGTCTATGTTTCAACACACAGATATCAAAACTGGGCAAAGACTTCTTCCCATGGTAAGCAAAGGGTCAAGATCCCAACTAAAGCAAACACTCATCACCATAATGGTGACTCAACAAAACCATTAACATGTAAACTTGTGTTAATTCTCAATTAGAACTTTTGTAGACGTGCAACATAAATAAAGTGACAGTGATGTCAGTAAGTGAAGGTGATAAAAGTGTTTGTGGAGTTAAAAAAACTCCTTGTGAAAACTATGGAATTTCACTGTTCAATTCCCAGAGAATTTGACAGGGTTTTTCCGTATTTTTTACGGATGCTTTCTGATAACATGTTTTTTGTGTGAAAACAACAGAATTTTACCGTAAACTTCACGGGCATTTTTTACAGTGTACATAGATTGAAATCAGGAAGAATAAAGCATGTTTTAAAGCAATATAGTCTCCTAACCACTTATTCCTCAAACACATGTCCTGCCGCTTATATAAGTAAAAGGAGAAAAGCACCCCCACTGTGTGGAATAATGGATTCCTCCAGAACTTTAAACATCTCTGAGAGCACCAGACCCCCTTAAGAGAACACACCACACCTGAAGCAGATGTCAGTGGTGCTCACATCATGAGAACACAGGTGTAAACCAGCTCCATATACATCTGTCTGACTGCTCAAATCAACACAATAAATTGTCAAGTTAAAAGTGTTTTGTCATTATTTGATGAAAACTAAGAGAAAAGACAAAATCACATCTCATCATCAAGGTCCGCTCGAGAGGCTCATGTTTCATCATGTGTGTAGTGATAGAAACACAGCCGCACACAATGTGATATGATAATTCCTGAAGCCTTTGTGTGTCTAATCAAGTTAGTTGTTACATAACAGTTTGTGAATATGTGTGTTGATTCTTAGGAAAATATCACAGCCATTAAACTGCTTTAGCCTCATGTTATAGTATCACAGACATCACAGGACAAATGTTACACATTAATAGACATTCAGACAATGTGCATCATCACTTAGACGTCATCATCTGATCTCATTGTATTTAAGCCACAACACATTCATCTTAACACACTGTTACAATAGCAGAAATAAACCAAACTTAACATTAAACCACAAGAGTCAAGAGCTCAAGTAAAGCAAACTCTGATCACAATAAAGGTGATTCAATATAATTTCATTACATTTCAACATTAGTAGCGGGTGCGGAAGTGATACTGATTAAATGTTAATAACATAATTACAACACATAAACAAATAAAAGTCTTGCTGCATTCAGATCATTTAACACAATTTATTTCAAACCGCCTCATTAAATTGATTTATTTCCATGTAAAAAACTGAAATGGGTCTGAAAAACATCACATTTGAACCAAATTTGAACATATGAACAATAATTAATTATTAGTAATGAAATAATTCATTATTTTATTTTATGTCAATTTAAAAGCGTTTAAGACACACACACATCTGTATTTGACTTTGTATTTGTTTTTTTTTGCAAAAATGGTTGATGTTTTCTTATAACAAACGGTGATTTAAATGAGAAACTGATACAAAATGCGCACAGGGCATCAATCAACCTGTGTTTTAAAGTTTATTCATTTCATATTTGTATTTTATTTTGAGTTAAACCTTATAAAGTTCAATTAGTTTTGTAATTGAACAAACATAAATTCAAACATTTCACATTTAGATGAAAAGTGTCACACTGACCTGAGAACAGCAGCACATGAATGGGTTTTTCCATTGCTGATGGCTTCACAAGTATGAAATGAATCTGGAATGATGAAAATATCTTATTGAATCATAACAAACACATGAAAATGAACAAAGTGACTCAAAGTGAAGTGACTGGTTTGAATTATAAGAAGAAAACACAAGTTTACCTTCAACAACACTCAGGAGTGAACATCAGACTGTCTTTGCTTGTTCAGTCTCAACATTTCAGCTTTAATGTCCTACACAAATGTGTGTATTCACCTAAATGCAAAACCTGTTTTTGGTTTGTAGATCCTGAGACTGATTTGCATTTTGTGTGCAGTGAGTCTTTAGGATTGGCTCACATGTGTGTCTGTGTACATACGTGTGACCCTGGACAACAAAAGCAGTTTTATGGGTCAAATTGTGAAATTGAGATTTTTACATAATCAGAAAGCTGAATAAATAAGATTTCTACTGATGTGTGAGTTGTTATAATAGGACATTATTTGACTGAGATACAAATGTTTAAAACTCAGGAAACTGAGAGTGCAAAAAAATCTAAATATTGAGAAAGTGTCTTTATATTTGATCATCAGGGGCACTGTGGCAGGACATCCAGTCAGAAAAATAAAGTTTTTATATATTTAAGGTAGAACATGTACAAAATATCTTCATGGAACATGATCTTTACTTAATATCCTGATGATTTTGACCAATACAATATATTTTTGTCTTTTACTGAAAATATTCCCGTGCTGATCAAGGTTTTGTGATTCAGGGTCACACATGTGTTTCTGGGTATTAAAATCATGTTCTTTATGTGGTATTAAGCAGGGAGGGAAACGGTAGGTTGGGGTTGGTGGCCTTGAAATAAAATAAAACTTCGAAGACTTTCTATCCTATTAGATCACATAAAACCAATGTCAAAGTTCAAAACACACACAAGTATCGTCACTAGGTTCTGTAGTCTGAAGGAGAAACACACAGACCTGACTGAAGTCTGTTTCCTGTGTCATGAAACCACGTAACATAACACGAGACTTTCTCTTTCAACAGGGGAATAAAAAGTGAAAGATTTTGTGCAAATATTCATTGTTTAAATGTCGATCATTTTAATCAGATAAGAATCTGAAAGATCTCTCACTGGAGGTCCTACTGGAGTCTTTTGAAGAGAATCAAATAAATGATGCTCTTATCATCACACTGTCACAAGATTTTATAATCCATAAACACTCACGCTGGAAATAATCTCACATCTTTACAGACACAGAAGCCATTTTGAGTCAATGCAAATGCATCTCATTACAGACGTACAAAAAACATAATTTGCATTGTTCAACAAATGTCTAAATTCCATTCATTAGATGGTGTTAAAGAAATTAAAAGGTTAAATAATCTTCATTATATATGAGTTTAACTAGTAAACATGACAGGACTTGAACATCATAGTTTCCATTAGTCGCCTATGAAGATCATTTGTTTTTCAAACACGACGCTGTTTTTCATACATTAAAGGTCTCTGTGATCACCGGCTGTCACGCTCAATTGAGTTATGTTCGCGTCATTTAAGATGCATATTAGACACATCTGTGAGTTTGAACCCTGATCTTCTCGACACCATTTGAGTAAAATAACTTCAGTTTAAAATAAAAAAAGTTTATTTATCAGACAAGTTTATATTGTGTCTTGTGTGACTTGACTTAGACTCTTGAACAGTGCAGTGTCTATAAGAGTGCACAATACTGTCTAAAAATAATTCTAATAATTTATGATATATAATATAATGTGATATAAATACTTTATTTTGATGAGTTGTGTTGACTTTTATTTGAGAGCCAGATTCCAAAAGTGGGCCAAATTTTTACCATATCCTCATTTCATCTGTTATTTTATATTTCTCTTATTTATTCCATGTTGTTAAATTTATACGTAACATATAGGTCATATATTTAAATAATCACACAAAAATTGTCTTCCAATATGTGTGCCTTTTCAATATATTTAATTGAAAGGGATATTGTCTTTTTAATTTTTACTTTACTCCAAAATAAAATTGCTTTTCATTTATTCATCACCCTTCCGTCCAAGATATGGGTGACATTGTTTTTTTCAAGAAGATAGCCAATTTATGAAGATATTTGTTTGAATTAATGAAAGTGAAAAACTCTACTACATTCAGCACAAAAGTTATCACTGCACCTTGACGTTTAACTGAAGTGTTATAATGTGAATCAATTGATCTGTGCAAAAACTGAAGTTACTGATACTGATACTGAAACTGATACTGTAGCATCTTCAGGGGGATCCAAACACATTCATGTGCCCTACACACTTAGAAGAGCAGATCCATTGAAGTGAGAGTTCTGGAGGGAGATGAACAGCTGTTTTTCATAAATTTGGCCTTTTCAATAATACATTATGAATTCAGTAATAAAAACAACATATTTTATCTTCATCTGAGACAACAGATCACATGGTGTTCCCTTCCTGCAGTCACTTTCAAGGGCACAAGAAGCGTTTTGGTAAGCGACCTATCCTGTACCCAAACTGACTGTCTGCTGTGGATTGCTGGTTATAATGTTGTAAATAAACAAAAAGTTGTTTATACTTGAGTGTTGTTGTCTGCGTCGAGAGGCAATTGCCACTGGATATCAGTGTCCAGAGGCGTGTTGATTATTTTAGCAAGACAAGAGGTTTGTTGTGTACTGTACGCTGTCGGAGAAGCATTTAGCAGTGAGAGCGACAGGTAAACAGTCACTTTTGCAGGTTAAGTTGTTTAAATACAGAAAAACACGTTTATTAAGAAAATACATTTGGAAATGTGTATGAGTAAACCTGACACCATCGCCACATCGCTTGTGGTCCACATTGACGCTGTTATATTTTTGGAGAGTTGCACTTCAGACTATGGCGTAGGTCCGGTGCAGAAGTTTTTATTTTAAGATGAAGGTATTTTACTCAAATGTGACCCTGGATCACAAAACCAGTCTTGAGTAGCACGAGAACATTTTTAGGAAAAGATAAAAATACATCGTATGGGTTAAATCATTAGGATATTAAGTACAGATCATGTCCCATGAAGATATTTAGTACATTTCCTACCCTAAATATACAAAAACTTTATTTTTGTGTGTGGATGGCCTTCCACAGTGCCTCTGATTAACAATTTCAAAGGCAATTTTCTCAATATTTGGATTTCTTTGCTCTCTCTTTGCTTTTAAATGGTTGTATATCAGTCAGATATTGTCCTATTCTTAACACTCATACATCAATAGATATTATTTATTCAGTGTTCAGATTATGTAAAAATCTAAATTTGACTTGTTTTGTTGTCCAGGGTCACAAATGGTGTACGAGAGGACCAGGGTTCAAACTCACAGGTGTGTCTAATATGCATCTTAAATGACACTAGCAAAACTCAATTGAGCGTGACAGACGGTGATCACGAAGACCTTAAATTATGATAAACAGCATTGTGTTTGAAAAACAAATGATCTTCAGGGGCCACTAATGGACCCGGGAATTTGCTCACTGGCCAAATATTGACCCCCTGGCGATGGCCATACATGGGCAACCCTCACCTCATCCCACAATGTTGATTACTTGAAAGGTTTTCACTTTTGCACTCGCTATTAATGTTGACATTTCAACAATCCATCATTACTGTGATCAGTGTTTGCTTCAGTTGAGCTCTTGACTCTTAACTGTCTTTAAGTTGGTGTTTAAAAACTAATTCAAACTCATCAAACTAATTCAGATAACCAGATCAACTGCAATGCATGCTGGGAGTCATGAGTGAGTTTTGTACTATGATGTTACCCAGCATGCATTGCAGAATGAAGCTTTCTTTTGTTGAATTTCAACAATGTTGAGATGCATACACAGATTATTCATGTCCAACTCATTCATAAAAATAAGATTTAGTGAAAATGATTTCCAAAATAAAACAGTCTTTTAGTTTGTGGTAATGAAAAGTGGAAGATTTTTCCAAATATTAATTGTTTCAATGTTATTTTTAGATGAGAATTTAAAAGATCTCTTAATGGAGACCCTACAGAAGTCTCTTGAGGAGAATCAAGTGAATGATGCTTTTATGATCACACTGTCACAAGATTTTAAAATCCCTAAACAATTCGTCCGAGGAAATAATCTCACATCTTTACAGACACAGAAGCAAGTGATTTGCAGTTTGAGTCAATGCAAATGCATCTAATGACAGACATTAGGAAAAACACTTACTTAAAAGTGGCCTCTGCATATCATTTGTTTCTCAAACACGACACTGTTGTTAAAGGTCTCTGTGATCACCGGCTGTCACGCTCAATTGAGTTTTGGTCGCGTCATTTAAGATGCATATTAGGCACATGTGTTGCAGATGTAAGTGTAAACATCTAATGGAAAGATCTCAATAAAGGAGTCGGATTTTGAGACACACTTAGAAACACATTCAGTTGATCAGCACTATTGTTGAAAATCATATGTGGATTGTTGATGTCCTGTTTTGTCAGACATGCTGTACTATCATCTTTAGTGTTAATGTAGTGTTTGCATTTGCAAAATTATTGATTCTTTTGATGTAAAAATATTGCTTCATGACAATTTCATTCCATTCCATTCCATTCTTTTCCAAAACAAACACGTATAATGCACACATTTTGATAGAATTAATTTACTTAAATGAGAGTCAACAACCTAAATAAGATAACACTGATCACACTAATGATGAATTTATGATAGATTTCTGTAAAAATGGCTGGTATGGTCTAACCATCACATGATACAAAGAAGTGCAGGTCTGAAATTAAAATGTAATTCAATTTGATAACATTAACAAATCTACAATTGTCTGTTTTTTTTTCGTCTGAACATCTCTGCTTATTACAGTTCATTCAACTAATAGTTAATATGAATACTATTCTTTGATCATTAAAGAAATTAAATGTTCTTGTTAATTGTTTTATACTGTTGTATGAGGTCTACATATGTCGTTGGCGTCACATTAAGAAACATCAAAATCAACAAGTAATATGCAAATTTTCTATCCAGGTGTTGAGGCCGTCTTGATGAACGATCGGTTTGAATGGGCGTTCCGCCCTGAAGTTAACACCCACTATTATGATTGGATAGCAACTTTCGTATTTGGAGGCTTCTGTGAATTTGGTCTTTAAAAATGAACTTTCACCATGCATTACTAATGTTGGAATCCGAAGGAAGGTTATGCAGCGACTGTGTTCTTCCACAACCCGGCACTGATTGTACAATATTTCCCAATCTATAACGCCATGTTTATTGATTCTCGCTCTATCTTGTTCCGCGCAACTTGTGTTACTTCAGTACTGTCATGTGTGAACCAGTTGGTGTGGCTAGAGAAGAAGCCATTGATATTTTTCCATGGAGGCGGAGTTCAACCTATCAATGTCATAGATAGGTGCATACCAGGACCTGGTGTCGATAACAGTTGTTAATTTAGTGAAAAGGGCGTTTTCAGTTCCGTCACTTACGTTATGTTTGCATGAATACGATTCCATCTTATATAACAAAAGCTTGGGCTTAAATTGTGGTTTTAATTAATTTCTCCTTTAATTCTGCAAGTCACAAATGATATTTTTTATGTCCTATCAGCAGAGACTCTTGGCCTGGACCCCTGTGATAATTACACTGTTCTGGATAATGCTTGGAGGTCCACAAGCAATAAAATCTATTCCAAAGTACCGTGTGATCGTGATGTAGAGTGGGTTGGATGGTATCGTCTCTTCCTTAATAACCAAAGTGCTCAGATGCCGGATACATGTGTTCAAAGCTACAGATGTGGCACTTCTGCCACTCTTTGGCTAAACGGTAAACATCCAAAAATGGAGGATGGGGTGGTCACCCGAGATGTCTGTGGTAGCTGGAGCAATAACTGCTGATATTTTAAATCCACTCCTATTAATGTAAAAGCATGTCCAGGACAATATTACATCTATGAGTTCAAAATCCCAAATGCCTGCCAGTTGGCATATTGTTCAGGTAATTACTTAACATGTGTCTTATAAAATATCTAACTCTTTTAAATATTTTTTTTCTTTTTCAATCTAAATGACTAAATGTAAATGCAAAAGTAAGCACCTCCAGATGACCATTTGCCTGTAAGGCAGAGGTCATTGACCCTGAGATTGAGTAAAGATAGAGATATCAATGGAGACATTTATCCACCGGACACTGTAAATATTGGCAGCTTGATGCATTTATAACATCTAACTAATGGTATTTTTTATGAGGAATGATTAACTGTTTTGATTAACTGTTATGGTTTGTACTCAATCGTTCAGTGCATGCCAAACTTTAGCAAAGCTAACATTATTATGAATGAAATGATCAGTAGGATTAACCCATGAACTGGAAAATGTTTCAATCTGCTTAAACTATTTTTTTTACATAAAAGCACTGCTTTTGAATAATGTGATGGTTTTATGTCTGGTCCTTGTCTTTCCAGATATAGATGAATGTAAGGCAAATCCATCTGTGTGTGGTCCACATTCCGTCTGCACAAATCTAATTGGAGGTTACAATTGTTCATGTTTGGAAGGAATTTCTGTGACATTCCCAAATCTCCTTATCGGCAACAACAACGAGTGCATGGGTGAGTCATAGGCTGACATTTGTGTTTTCTTTAACGATCAATAAAAACGGTTTACATTTCATCAAACCAGCTTCATCATGATCGGTGTGTGTTTTAGTTGAGCTCTCGACACTTGTGTTTCAATATTCACTTGGTTTTCTTTGTCACAACAAATATATTCTGACAAATAGTCATAACTGCTTCAGAAAACCTAAGATCCAGTGGTCTCAGGTAATGATGGTAGTTTCCATATAGTCATGTAGTTTTCAAGTTCAACAGCTTTGACTCAGGATGTTTAACATAAAAGCAGTGTGTTGGCTGTCATGCTCTTAACAATGAACCAAAAACGTTAAATAACACTAAATCAACTAGACATTAGGAATCAGTGTAATAAACTAAACAATGGTGACATCAACTAAAGAAAGCTCCATGCTAAAACGCACGTTTAAACATGTTTAATGCAATCAATGCAGCATCCATTTTTCCACCATCTTTTGGTTAGCGATACATTCTATAATGAGTTGTTAAATATAAATCTATTGATGACACATCATCACTGATGGAACCTGGGTCATTGGGTGTTTCAGGTCTTTCAACTTCATACACCCTCACCCAGGCAACCCAGCCGAGATTGATCAAGTCCCGACTTGTGTCTAAGTAGCGTGTACCCACGGATCACCCCTCTTGATCCACAGGCATCTATAGGCCTTCTCAGCTGCCTCTGTTGAGTTCTTAATGGCCTTTCTCTGGCGTGCCCCTGTGATGGCAAGCAGACTGTATGCTTTGCAGAGAGATTGCGATGCGAAGCCTCTACAGCCAACCTTGATTGGCGCACAATGGGTGCACCACCCCCGTATGCAGCACTCCTCCACTAAGTCGAGCTTCCTTTCAATGGCTTCTTCCATACGCTCCTCCCAGGGGACTGTCAGCTCCAGAAGAACCACCTGTTTTGTTAAATCTGAGAACAGAACTATGTCTGGTCTCATGTTGTTTCCACAATGTGCTCTGGGAATCTGAGCTGCTTCCCTCGGTCAGCCTTCATCTGCCAGTCCGGCACAATTCCAAGGAGTCCCACTGCCCCCCTTGGCTGGGGCTTAGGCTTCTCCCCTGCTCGGACGAAAGCAATCGCCTATCCTGGCAGGTCGGAGAGGCTTGTTCTGGATGAAGCTGCTGAAGATGGCTTCTACAATCGCCTTTAGCACCTGGTCGTGACGCAAAGTGTAGCGTCCTTCTCCCAGGGCTTTTGGGCAACAGCTGAGGATATGCTCTAGAGTTCCTCTTCTGAGGCACAGGGGACATAATGGCCGGTTCGTTCCGTTAGCGATACATTCTATAATGATGCTCGTATTCATGCAGAGGCTTTTAAACCATTTAATGATGATTTGAAACGGCCTTGTGTTAACCTTAGCTACACTGTTAGCCCCAAGCGGCTATTTCTACAGTAATATATTGTCAACACTGCAGTAGTTTACTTTAAAACACATATGGTAACTAGCTGGCAACAATGACTGTGTGAAGATACATCATTAAAATGATCTATCAACTAACTGAAGTCACACAGTCTTAGATGAACATCAACTGAACACATGACATCTGTCAAGATCTCACCTGTGGAGAATTAAACACAAACATCATTAACATCTTCACTTATTACAAGCACCACCACGTTTTATTGCTGTAGTTAGGATTCTTGACTTTCTTTTGTCTTGTTACAATTTCCTCTTCATCCTTCTCAGTATTTGCATTAGTGTGTTGTAATGTACACTTACGCAATGATTCTGAAAGGAACTTTGTGGAACTGCACCTTTGTGGCTGATTGGGGACAGAAGTCTCTATTAGTCTCTCCTATCTTCTTTCTCTGCTGATTTCTCCTCTGCAAAATCTCAGTACTACCATGCTAAAATCAACAACTTACCTGACTCTCGTTCTCTCTTTTGAAATCTTCTCTTGCCCACCTGCCCCCTCAACTGCATCGGACTTAAAGGCGGATGATTTTGCGTTTTTCTTTGTAAAGAAAACTACCACCATCAGCAGTCAGCTTGTGTTGAATGGTCATTTGTTTGTTTTTGAAATGCAAATCTGGCAACCCTTGAAAAGCGACTGAAGGCCAGAGCTTTACATTCAGGGGTGAAGCTATAGTGTTGCCACAGCCATCATGAACAAAATGGAATGATAACTTTCAGATCGCGAAAAAAGCGTGAGTCATGAAACGTAACAGCAATCAATGGTCTCATTTTAAGATGCGCCTTGTGAATGTAAACATTAGCTGTGTTCGACTGTTTGTTAACAGCAGATGTTCATCACTAATGACTCAATCATCACTATAATAATAATGTGTAGAAGGGTTCATATATTTGGAAGGAAGGATATGGTCGGCGTGGCTGATAAGATTCTTTTATTTAGTAAATCACAAAACATAAAGCAAAAGTAAATAATATATAAACTATGGCCTCCTGGCACATAAGACTCCTTTAGTTTCTTTCTGGTATTCCTCTCGTGCTTGCCGCTTCCTCGTAGTCCTCAGCCAAACTCTCCTTTCTTAACCTCCCCTCGTGTTGGCTTTTATCCTCTTCCCGCCAATCACTGTAATTACAGACAGGTGTTAACAATCGGCCTTTGACCTACTTATTTCCCGCACATTTCCTGTCGCTCTCTCTCCAGACTCCGCTAGACCACGCCCCCCTTCCCACATAATGAAACTCAATAGAAATTCTATCAAACTGGAGCACAGAAAGGTGTTGGTTTTGGGATAAATCTGGGCCAGAATTGAAATGAACTGTTGTTTATATTTGGGTCAGCTCTGCTTTATTTGTTTATTTGTTTGTTTTTATTTGTTTTGGCATGCCTTAGGCTCAAATCTGGCTAACAGGAAAACAGGCCATCATTCCATACAGTATGGGGGCCAGATGAGGTTGTTTGGGGAGTAAGGTGTGGGCCGGATTTGGGCCAAAAAAACTGCTATCTGGGATTAATTACTGGTTATTAACAACTTTCAATTTCAACACAGATCGATCGATTCACTTCATTTTGTGTTGCTGGAACTGCTTTTTGAACTCTTAAAGATTTGCATTTGAACAATTCTTCTTTACAGATCTACTGAAAAAACGATGTCACCTATGTCTTGAATGGTTTGCATTTCAGTAAAGTTACAATGAACATTTTCTAACACCTTAATATGGTTTTCCTCATAATTTCAGCCGCCAAACCTCACAATTGATTATGTGTTTCAACAGCTCCAAAGAAACAGATTCTGAGATTGGGACTGAAAACAAGTCAGAATGTAGCTGATCCTACAGTGATGGAGAACATCTTACAATCGGTGAGTGTTAAACTATAACATAGCAGATTGATTTGCTGCCTAAATAACATTTGAATGTTTTCCAGATTTCCTGTAGCTCAGTGGTAAGAACATTGCGTTAACAACGCAAGGTTGTGGGTTCGATCCCAGTGGATTGCAAATACCTATGTAAAATGTATAGGATAACGCAATGTAAGTCACTTTGGATAAAAGCGTCTGCCAAATGCCTAAATGTAAATGTAAATGTAAATGTGAATGTGAATGTCAGATTTAATTTGGCAAACTACTTCTTCATACCAGACAGCAAGCAACCATTGAATAAATATTAAAAACTGTTGATTTCTCAAGATCCAGTGAGATCAGAAAATGATAGTGATTTCATCACTGTGAAGATAATTAAATAACATCAAGTTTGTTGTGTTATTAATATGAAAGAACACTGTCTTTCAACATAGTTTCAAGAGATTTAAGCAGTCCAACTAAATTTATAGTAGTCAACATTTGAAGTGGATGATAAAAAGTTAATTATTTTATAGTATCTTTTTGATCTACTTCACATGTTGACTTCTGTGTGACGTAGAAAGCAGTTATCCTTTTGAATCAATTACATCAAGAACCAGTTTATTAAACTCAACAATAGTGACAATCAACACAAGAAAGCTTCAACTAAGTCAAACATTTATCATAATAATGGTGTTTTCTGTGGGTACAAAACTGACAAATCATCAATTTTTAACATGGATTCAATGGTTTCTTGCTATCTTACTGCATCCATGCACCTCAAATCATTTCAGAATCTCACTTAATTTATTTCCTGGTGAAAACTAAAAGAAGTCCAGTAAACTCCAGATTTGAACCAGTTTTTACTTTCTATAGAGGTCCCCAGGTCGTCAATCTCAAACACCTTTCACTTTTGGTCCATAAAGAGACGTCTATTCAACGTCGTCAAAGATTTAGAAATGATGTCTTTTGGACGTTTCTTTGTTCGGGGGGTACATTTGGACTGTTGGCTTATGTTACGATGTAACAATTATAAAACTTTTGTTCAGTTACATTTTATTTATATATAACGCTGAAATATGGCATTGTTGCAAAACGGCTTTACATACAGTTTATTCAGAAAAAAATAAAGAAATGGACAAATAAATAAATGATGTCATGAATAAGATACACTTTGACGCACAACATTTATTTAATCAGATAAAGAAGAAACTGAAGGATCATGGGATAGAGAAGGACACAAGATTGATTTGGAGACGGCAACCTAATGGAAAGGTTTTCACAGGGAAACATGTTAATGTTAACATTCAAGGAAAATGTACTTAATTAGACATCTGTCAAATATAATCAAACAACGTGTATGCCATTCTGAGTTATCCATATCAGAAAAGCCACATTATACACATATGACATATACTGGTAAAAAATAAAACGTAAAAAATGGTGAAATGCATGGCAGCACAGGTTGCGAAACTTTGATGAACCTTTTTGATCCACTTCACATGTTGACTTCTGTATAACTTCCAGGAAGCAGTTATCCTATTGAATCAATTCGAATCATTCATGCACCTCAATTCATTTCAGAGTCTCAATTTATTTCCTTGTGAAAAGTAAAAGAAGTCCAATAAACTCCAGATTTGAACCAGATTTTACTTTGAATAGAGGTCCCAAGGATGTCAATATCAGACGTTCAGAAGACGTTATAAAAACATAAAACATATACTCATATAACATAAACTGTTAAAAAAATCTAACGTAAAAAAATGGTGAAATGCATTGCAGCACGTTGCGAAACGTTTGCCATTAACAGAAATACTGTTAAACCCTGAACTCGTCTTTAAACTGTGAACATAAGAAAACTTGTGTCTACCATACAATTATGTAACATTTTTGGCAGCTCTGTTGCCAAGCTAGTCTTACATGTACATTAACTCTTTCCCTGTCATTGACTAGTTATCTTGTCATTAAAAAAAAAAGTTCCCCGCCAAAGACGATTTATTAGGCCAATCTGTGTTTGTACTGTTGCACAGCAGGTGGCGCTATTACACACCTCTAGAAAAAGTACAGAATCTCTGAACCAAGTACATATATTTGGTCTGTTTTTAATCATTTTTCTGAGTGTAATCTGGGTGGACTCCGGGTTTTTCTACAGTTTGCTTGCTTTAAATGAGATTAATGTCTCATCAATGTCTACAACAGTGTTCCCAACTCCAGTCCTCAGGACCCCCTGACAGAATACTTTTTATGTCTCACAGTGGAACACATGAACAAGGTAATGAGATAATGAAGTAAGATCGAGTCATTAATGATGAACATCTGATGTTAAAAAACACAATCACTAAAGAAAACATCATCAATAAGAGTCACCATTATAGTGTTGAGTGTTTCCATTAGTTGAGTTCTTACTCTTGATTTATTATGAGTGAGATTTTTGTTAGCTGTAATAGTGTGATTCTGAAGCACAGACAAAATAGTTTGGGCCTTTTTCTGGTAGTAATAGGCACAGTGGTGGACTTCTAGGTAGGTGTAGATGTGTTTTGCCACTGTCTGACTCAAAATTGTGCCTTACCATGAGTTATCAATTTATATGATGAAAGTTATTTTTTCACCAATAAAAAAAAAAGATCACATGAATAATTCAGACGTCAAGAATCAGCTCCTGAAACTCAACAGTGGTGACAATGAACAAAAGAAAGCTTTGAGCTGCAATGCATTGTGGGTAACAGCACAGATATGTAAATTTTGGGATATTTGATTAAAGAAATAACACGACACACTAACACTGCTCTGAGGGGGCGGTGCAAGGTGCAGACTTTCGGAAGGGTTGCAGCCAATAATTCTGCCAGAGAGGCTATCCGGAGACAGGGACAGCTTCATGGCTCACTTTTCCATATTCCTATACTTTTGTCTTTTCTTTTGATTTCCACCCTTTACATATTGTAAATAATCACATCTTTCAACCTCTCTCGTAAATATTGCTATACTTTTTCATCCTTAACTCTTTTAAATCTTTCATCCTTTTTTGTTAAAGTTTAGATTGTTATAGTTTACTTGTTTTCAAATGATAAATAGTGTCCAGTTTAAGATCAACCACTTGCTATCATGTCGTTATATCAACCTCACTATTAAAGGAAGTGTTGGATGCAATTGCTCCGAATATTATTTCCGTTGTCAGACAAGTTTAGTTCCATCTTATTTTAAACATGCAGTGGTTAAGCTGTGGAATTCGTTACCTTAATCTGTTAGGTTTTCATCTTCCTTATCTGGATTTAAATCAACTTTGAAAACGTATCTCTTTTCTCAGGTCTTTTCATAGTTGTTGGATATGTTTGTCTTAGTGAGTTAATTTTCCTGCAGTACGGGGTCCTATTGTTTCTGTGTTGTTTATTATTATTAATATTGTTATTATAATTTAGGTGTGGCAAATTGGCTCGCTAGAGCCACCTAGAACTACCCAGACCGCTACGCAAAACGTGCATGCACCAAAATTGGTAGGCTCATGGAACAACCCGAATCATTAATAAAAGTCTCTAGGGGCATATCTCTAAGCCAAACAGGAAGTCCGTTATTTTTGATTTCCTGTGAAATTTAGTGATTTGTTTCAATTTCCAGGTGTTGTACTTTAACGTACTCCTCCTACAGATTTTGTCCTATCAACATCATATTCATATTATTCTGATCTTAAGGCCTTTGCTTAGCTAAATTGCGTATCCTGACTTTTCGTGAGGAAACGTGACCCTGGCGGCCTGCCAAAGTTCGGCGCTTCGCCATGAACAGGAACTTGTTGTAACTCAGGCATACAATGTTCAACAGGCCCCAGACTTCACACATTTGAAACAAATCCTGGCCTGAATGCAACTACATGATGAAATTCAGATACAGTTGTAGCGCCACCTGCAGGAAAGAGGAAGTTGCAAGTTTTAAACTGTGATTAACAGCTCATAGAGATTCAAACAGGTCAGCATCATATTTGGCCAGTACAGACAGTGTGATATTCAGACCTTTTAGATGATACAATGAAAGATCCAAACTTTTCGTAGAGATGCATGTTCATGGCGGCCTGACAAAGTTTGATGTTAAGCCATGAAACAGGAAGCTAAAGTGACTAAGGCACACAATGTCCGACCATCCTCATACTTCATATGTTTGATAAGTGTCCTGGACTGAACACATATCCATGTCAGTGTTCACTTATAGTAATAGCGCCACCTGCTGGCAACAGGAAATATGGCATGTATAAATATATTACAAATCCTACTATAATTTGCATGCATTAATTTTATCACCTATCATTTACTTTTTTGTTTACATGGTAACATAACATGGCAACAGCAAATGGCATGTTTTAAACAGTTTTATAACTGCTAAAAGAGACTCAGAAAAGTATATTATGTAACTCCAAATATGCTTGTTGCCAACCATTCACTGTTCCTGTGGCCGACGAGTGGTGGTTGCACAGGGAGTTGCTAAAAATTCTTATGAATATCTTTCTTTAAGTTTTCACTGATTTGGAACTTCATACATACATACATGCATATAGACCTTGACTTTGAATGTTCCTATGCCAGTGTCACGCACACATTTCATGCTTAGTGAATGAGACCATTGCCCAGTCTGCTCAAAACATAACATTTTTGATAAGAGTCATGCCCCAAAAGACGTTTTAAATATGTCAATATTAACATACTGTATTGCACCAAAAACTGGCAGCAGGAAATCTGGTATGTTAAATAAACTACTGTTTTTTTTATTTTGTAACTCTCTATATGCACATTGCCCACCAATTGCTGTTCCTTAGGCCGACGGGTGGTGGTGGCCCAGGGTTGCGGTGCCACATGTGCAAGGACCCGCACATTGCTGCTTGCAGCTTTAATTTAATGTTGTTTCTTTTAAATTTTTTGTTTCCCTGTATTTTATTTTTATCATTGTAGTATCTTACTCTGAAGCACATTGGTGAGCATTTAATGTTGTAATGAATGTACAAATGTTTCCCATAATTATTCTAGTTTTAACATAGAAATAATGTTTTATGTAACAAATATAAATTATGATTTACTATGTTGTGCACAAATTAACACACCAAATCTTTGGTCATAAAAAGAACATTTATTTATACAAAATAAAAAAACTACATAAAAAGAACATTTACAACTATTTACATGCAGGAATAAAGAGAATTTTGCTTTGAACAGGGAGTGAGGACCAAAGTGAAGGAGAGGAGAAATAAATGAAAGTCTGTTTAATTCCCTGCAGAGATTGCTTCCTCTTTTTTAAACTATTCTCACTTCATAAATTAATTTGTGTATTTGAAATTTGAGGAATCCTTTCGTCTGAGGCAGCAACCTCTGCAGGGAAGGGAACAGACTCAAGAGGAAGAGCTCATCCAATGAGCGTGGAGACGGTGCTGGAGATACAGGAAGGGTCCGTTGTGCTCCTGGAAGCTGCCTCTCCACCTCTGATGACTGCTCCCTATGCATTCTCTGAGCTCTTCTTCTTGGTGGCGCTGTATCAAATGATAACACTTTTTCTACAATGAGAAGGAGAAGAAGGATTAAACTAATCCACAAACCGTCAGTGTTGTGTGAAGCTATGAGTGCTTATTGATAGTATAACATGAATCTAACATGGTCATTATTGCCTGTACACACTTCACATCTAGGGCAATCTCCTGATTGGATAACCAGGTTTTTTTACTTGCGCAAATTATGTGTTTCGTGCATGAAAGCGTCCGAAGTGCTCAATTCATGCAAATCGGATCATTCGTACCGCATGATTTCCTATCGCCTCTATGCATTGACTTAGAAAAAGAAAGTTTAATACTGCAATACATGTTCGGTAACGTCAAAGTTCAAAACTCATTCATGACTCCCAGCATGCATTGCAGTCGATCTGTGTTACAAAGTTCAGCTTTGTGTGTAACGATGAGAATGGGGTTGGCAAGAATTTCAAGTTTTTTTTTATTAAAGATTCGTAGAACAAAGAGGTTTAATGTCACAAAGTAAATCGGTGGCGGATTCCCCAGATTCTTTCGTCTTGGGTCAATAGTCCAGTTAAAGTTTCAGTCCACTATCACTTCCACTTTGATCTCCCGTGTCCAGTCTGTGAGTATCTCTCTTTCTCTCTATGTGCTACTTTTTTTTCTCCTTTTATCTGGTCTCGCCTTGCCCTTACTGGAATTAGATACAGGTGTTGAATGTTTGCACGTGTTCCACTTACTCACCGCTCTTCTCCCAGCTCTCTCCTGCTGCAGACCTCACTAAACCACGCTCCCCGCGCCACAATCTGTTTATCTGAATTAGTTTGATGTTTGTCACCATTGTTGAGGTGTGTGTGATGAGTGTTGAAGTCTAAGTGTGTCAGTAATGCTTTCTGTGTATTTCACCGCAGTACTTTTAAAAGCTTCATAATTATCACCAGTTACAAAAAGCTCAAACTCTACTCAATTTGATGCAGATTGTTTATTGGTTTATAGCTAATATTATACAAAGAAACACAAATCTACATATGAAAAACATCTCTTTTATTGGGCTTCCTCAATATGTTTGTATTAAACACCATTGCAAGCACTGATCAAAGAAAATGATCTTGATAAAAGTCAAGACTCAAGAGCTCAACTAAAGCAAATACTGATCACTGGTTGGATGAAACGTCAACATATTATCAACATTAGTTGAGGGTGCAAAAGTGATATTGGTTATCATTGAAGGACTTATTTGAACATTGATTGAATGTTTTTTACCTGTTACCTTGATGTCTGGAAAGAGACCTTAGGACTGCAGAGGAGCTCAAGAGCTTCTACTATACAAACACTAGCTAAGTGTTGCTGATGTCCTTTCTGGGCATGGGCAACTAAGAAAAATACATGAAAAGCTGATTAGCAGCTGAAGATCACAAACCAAACACGAGAAGCCCTCATCAAACACACCTGATCCAGCTAATCATTGTTTCCAAATCCTGGTCCTCAGGGCACGACTCACAGAATGTTATAGATGTTTCTCTCTATATAAAACACCTGATTTAACTCATCAGTCTACTGGCAGAATGTTTGAAAATTTCTATGAACACACTGATGAACTGAAACAGGTGTTGAGAAGAGACACATCTAGACATTCTGGGACGGGAGCCTTGAGGACCAGGATTGGGAAACACTGATCACGATTACTAGAAACTTCAAAGGAGTTGTGTGTTGGAGGTAAACTCTGCAGAGCTGTGGCCCTCCAGGACCAGGATTGCCCACCCCTGCCCGAGACCCATCTTTTCAGCAGTCTCGGTCAGCTTGTTTGGTGCACATCAGGGTTTGGGTAAAAGCGTTACAATAACAACAGCGCAATCCCACAAGAGGTCGTTTTAATCAAACTAAACATGTCATAATTGAATATACACTGTAAAAAATGTTCCGTAATTTTTACGGAAAAATACCGGCAGCTGTGGTTGCCAGTAAAATTCTGTAAAAAATACAGGAAAAGAACGTAAACAGTCTTGCAGTTTAAAACTTCAAGCTGTGAATGAACTTAATACATTTTAGTATTTTATATCAACAGCATTTCTTTATATACAATGAAAACTTGGTCCAAATGCATAAAAGTGAAAACATAACATTTACTTAATTTATTTCTTTGTAATTCTTTATTAAAACATCAAAGTCACTTTTAAACAAAGCAACATGCAGCATGACATCAGCATCTCATTGCTGACCTTGAGTTAAACACAGACTCCACTCTTCAGCATAGTGGTGACCCACAAAACATTTAATATCAGAAAAGAAAAGAGAAAATACAAATTCTGTAGTTTTTACGGAAAAATACCGGCAGCTGTGGTTGCCAGCAAACTACCGTAAAATTACTGGAACATACTGTTTTTATTCATCCAATCACTTCACAGTAGAAAACATGAGCCACACCCACTATTCATCTTGTAAATACGTCAGAATACTGAAGATGATCATCACTTCTGCTTCACAGGGACTGCAGCATAACAGCCATGACTTGATGCTTTATTGGTATATTCAAAGTCACCGTTTTTGTGATCAGGGTTTGCTTTAGTTGGCCTTTTTCAGCCGTCATAAATAAGTTACCAGTTATCTTTGGGCTGTTATGACATTGTTTTATATAAAACATAGTTTTGTAGCAAATGACATCAAATGAAATTGTGTTTAGATATTTTCAAAAGCTTTTTCTGGGATGTTGTTTAATTACTTAATGTTTTTTTGTTACAAACGTCTCAATGGATTTACACTTAAAATTCACATTTCCTGAAATTGTCAATATAAAAAGTATTTGAACCGTTAAAAAGCTTGCATTTGGTCTTTGACTCATTGTAAGATTATTACTTTTTGTCCCCCTATCTAAGTTTGATTATTCTAAGGTTGAAGAGTCGAGTCGACGGAACACACAGAGTTGCAGGCCTGGAGACCAAGTTTGACACAGACACAGAGATGTGCAGTTCAATCAGAGTCCAATTTTATTGTATTAAAGGACTAGTATATATATGTATAAAACAGGAAGTAACATTCGGGCATGGAAAATCACCAGACCTCGGATCATATTATTTTGTCAAGACAGCATATATTTCAGTTCCCTGTTCTCCATCATCTAGAACATTCAAAGACAGTATGTCATTCTGGTTGTCATGTGACCAGATTCATGTCATCCATTCCGGTCAGACATGTCTCTGGAGTTCTACTCAGCATGAGAAAGCTCACCTGTATGACTTCACAAATACTGTTAACATTTTATATATTATTATCTCCTTATAAGTATATATAAAACAGCACGATGTTCTGAATATTCTGTTAACCAAGTACATATAAGACAATATGGGCCTGCATATTCTCTTAACTAGGTCAGCACTTGACCTTAAGTAACGTTAGACATAATGCATGCACAATCATCATTGAAATACATTTCTCATAATATGATTTGTGAACAATAATCATTGCAATACATTTCACACAATATGTATGGGACACAGGCAAAACGTCTTGGTTACGTATGTAACCTCGGTTCCCTGATGGAGGGAACGAGACGTTGTTTCGAAAGACGACAGATGGGGTTCGCCCTTGAGAACCTATCAGCTCTGACTACTTTAGAAAAGGCCAATGGAAATTGGCGAATGAAATTTGCATGCCGGGCTCCGCCCCCGGATATCCGGTATAAAAGGAAGGCGGTGTGCTTCATTCATTCACCGTTTGTTCTGAAGAGCCTGAGAGCCTCTCACGACTGCTGCAGAGGCGATATGCGTTAGTGGCATGAGGGACACAACGTCTCGTTCCCTCCATCAGGGAACCGAGGTTACATACATAACCAAGACGTTCCCTTTCTGTCGGTCTCTCGACGTTGTGTCGAAAGACGACAGATGGGGTTCCCTTTGGAAAACGCCACAACGCCTATCGCGTCACAGTTTCTAACGAAGCGACGGTAACAGGCCTTGGCGTGTCAACTCGAGGCTTTCGCGAAACTGTAACCTTCCAGTGAGATTGGTCGAGGTTCCCAGAGCTTCCTGGGGAAGATGGGAAGACCCTGACCACTACCTTCCACGGACGGGGCCTTTTCCCTCTTACTGGCGAGAGGCCGTCCGGAGCAGGTACCACTGGGTAAGCGCAACTTCCTTAATTAGGGATGCGCTGCGGAGGCCACTTCCTACCAGCGGGAGGAAAATAGTGGAAAAGCATGGTCTCGCCATGAGGGGAGATCACATGAGAAATGCGGACTAAACAGTTAACCGCGAGGTGGAGGTCCACCTAGGGAGGTCATGGGTTACCAGGATGGGAACCATTCATGAGAATACATCAGACGGAACAGCCCAGGGAGGGGGTGTTACATACGTCCGGTAGCACTAGGTCCGGTTAGAGCTATCTGGGATAGGCTCAGGGGGAAGGCTGCTCCGCCCAGCCAACCCCCAGGGGGTGCTTGCTTAGTGATGGATGGAATGCCTGTTCTTAACCAAGTGGTTGGGTAAGAAGGAAGGCAGAAGGATACCTTTTCTTAACCAAGAAGGGGTAAGAAGAGAGGTAGATAGCACACTAACCCAACCTGCTAGAGGGTGGGGTTGTGCTTTCGCAGGCATACGCCCAGCCGGATGCCAGTCCTACATGTTGCCACGCAGGACATGGTCTGACACCGGGTTTACGCGAAGGTTATAGAACCTCGCAAAGGTGTTGGGCATAGCCCAACCCGCATCTCTACAAATGTCTGCCAGAGAGGCACCACTAGCCAATGCCCAGGAGGTGGCTATGCCCCGAGTGAAGTGGGCCCTAACCTCCAAGGGGCATGGGGGGTCTTGGGATCGGTACGCCACCCTGACGGCGTCCACGATCCAGTGTGACAGTCTCTGTGTGGAGACAGCCCTCCCCTTCTGCTGACCTCCAAAACAGACCAAGAGCTGGTCAGAGCTCCTAAAGCTCTGTGTGCGGTCCAGGTAGAGGCGCAGTGCGCGTACTGGACACAACACGGACGGGGTTGGGTCTTCCTCCCCAAGAGGGAGCGCCTGCAAGTTCACCACTTGGTCCCGAAAGGGAGTAGTGGGAACTTTGGGCACGTATCCGGGCATGGGTCGCAAGATAACATGAGAGTGACCAGGTCCGAATTCAAGGCAATCCGGGGACACGGAGAATGCCTGTAGGTCCCCTACCCTCTTGAAAGAAGCGAGCGCCACCAGGAGGGCCGTCTTAACGGACAGATGGGGGAGATCGGAACCTCCAAGGGGCTCGAAGGGGGGGCCAGAAAGGCCCGCCAGGACCACATTAAGGTCCCAAGAGGGTATGGAGCGGAGACGAGGCGGATTCCGCCTTCTCGCACCCCTCAGGAACCTGCCGATCAGGTCGTGCTGCCCTAGAGACTTTCCATCAACCGAATCGTGATGAGTGGCAATAGCGGCTACATACACTTTCAGCGTGGAGGGGGAGATGTTAGTCTCCAGTCTCTCCTGTAAAAAGGACAGCACGATCCCGACCGAGCATCTCCGCGGGTCTTCTCGTCGTGAGAGACACCAGGATGAGAAGAGGCTTCGCTTGTAGGCGTAAAGCCGCCTAGTGGATGGAGCCCTAGCCTGAGTCATAGTCTCCACCACAGAGGGGGGTAGCCCACTCAGGGTCTCCTCGTCCCGTCCAGGGACCAGACATGGAGGTTCCAGAGGTCTGGTCTGGGATGCCAGAAGGTGCCCTTCCCCTGGGAGAGCAGGTCCTTCGACAGGGGAATCGGCCAGGGGGGAGTTGTTGTCAGAAGCATTAGCTCTGAGAACCAAGTCCGGTTGGGCCAATACGGCGCAACTAGTAGCACTTGGTTCTCCTCTTCCCTGACCTTGCACAAGGTCTGTGCAATGAGGCTCACTGGGGGGAAGGTGTACTTCCGCTTGTCCCTTGGCCAGCTGTGCGCAAGGGCATCCGTGCCGAGGGGGGCCTCGGACAGGGAGTACTAAAGCGGGCAGTGGCTGGTGTCCCGGGAAGCGAACAGGTCTACCTGGGCCTGCCCGAACAACATCCAAATGAGCTGGACTGCACGGGGATGGAGCCGCCACTCTCCAGGAGGCGTAAGCTGACGAGAGAGCGCATCGGCTGTCTGGTTCAGGACGCCTGGGATATAAGTGGCCCGCAGGGAACGGGTCACCTGCTGACTCCAGAGGAGGAGGCGTCGGACAAGTCGTGTCAGTTGCCGAGAGCGCATGCCACCCTGACGGTTGATAAACGCTACGGCTGCTGTGTTGTCGAGGCGGACCAGAACATGTTTGTTCTGGATGAGAGGTCGTAGCCTCTTCAGTGCCAGCAACACAGCCCACAACTCTAGGCAGTTGATATGCCAGCACAGGCGGGGGCCCGTCCAACGCCCCGCTACTGCGTGTCCGTTGCACACTGCACCCCACCCCTGCAGGGAGGCATCGGTCGTCACAACGACATGCCTTGTAACCTGCCCAAGAGGGACCCCAGTCCGAAGAAAGGTCATGGAAGACCAGGGGGTTGGGGTGCGCCGGCAGAAAGGCGTGATCACCAAACGCCTGCTGCCAGTGTGCCACGCTCTCCTCGGAACTCGACTCTGAAGCCAGTGTTGAAGCGGTCTCATGTGCATCAACCCGAGGGGTATTACCCCCGTCGAGGACGCCATATGCCCCAGGAGCCGCTGAAACTGTTTCAGGGAGACCGTGGACTGCCTGAAGGATTTCAGGCAGTTCAACACTGACTGAGCGCGCTCTGTTGACAGTCGCGCTATCATGGAGACAGAGTTGAGTTCCATACCGAGAAAGAGGATGCTCTGCACCGGGGAGAGCTTGCTCTTGTCTCGGTTGACCTGAAGCCCCAACCGATCTAAGTGCCGGAGCACAAGGTCCCTGTGTGTACACAACAGATCTCGCGAGTGTGCCAAGATAAGCCAGTCGTCGAGATAGTTGAGTATCCGCACACCTCTCTCCCTGAGGGGAGTGAGGGCGGCTTCCACGGTCTTCGTGAAGACACGTGGGGACAGGGACAGACCGAAAGGGAGGACCCTGTACTGATATGCCCGTCCCTCGAACGCGAACCGTAGGAACGGTCGGTGGCGAGGGTGAATCGAGACATGAAAGTAAGCGTCCTTCAGGTCGATAGCCACGAACCAGTCCTGACATCGAATGGATGTCAGGATGCGCCTCTGCGTGAGCATCCTGAACGGCAACTTGTGAAGGTGCTTGTTCAGGGTACGCAGATCTAGAATCGGGCGCAGCCCGCCGCTTTTCTTGGGGACAATGAAGTACGGGCTGTAAAACCCGTTGAACATCTTGGCCTGGGGGACGAGCTCGATGGCCTGTTTTGCCAGAAGGGTGGCGACCTCTGCCGGAAGGACGGGAGCATCCGAACCCCTGACTGAGGTAAAAAGGACGCCCCGAAACCTGGGAGGGTTTCTGGCAAATTGGATCGAGTAGCCAAGACGGATCGTTCTCTCCAGCCACCGAGACAGTGTGGGTAGCTCTTGCCAAGCTCCCAGGGACTGAGGCAGGGGGGCTAGAGGAACGATTTGCTTCACCGTTCCCGCAGAGGGTGGCTCGTCGGCTAACGAAGCCAACCTCTCCTCGACGGGGGGGGAGCCCCGGAGGGGAGACTGGCCCCGTTGACTTACCTGCCTGGCGAGACAGCTGCACACACTGTCGTAGAGAGAGTGGTGGTAGCTGCCATGAATACCCAACCTCACGTCCCGCCGAGACGTGAGGTCGGTTTGCCGAGCACAGTCCAGTGGAGTGTGCTGACGGCAGAGGGAAACACCCAGGGAGAAAAATGGCTCTTTCTTTGAGCATGTGGGCACCAGGCCCAGAAAAGGGCCCAGCTGTTGGGACAAGGCAGGGACCGTCCCTGACCGACTTCTCAGAGGCGTAGCTGTGATGGTCGGGCCCGATGGTATCCTCCCTGGGGTCTTCCCGTCAGGGGCGCTTCCTCATAGAAGTCCCAAACTTTTGCGAGCAGTCCACATCGTCAATAGGCTAACAGGCTCGAGGAAATGGTTTCGCGGACGCTGCGTGGGGAAGACCCCAGATTTTTCGGGGGTCCGACGTCGGGGTCAACCGAAGGGGGGACCGCCCCGAGCGGACCTGAGGCGAAATATCGGACCCCCGCCCAAGGGGGTCCGCACGGGAGGCGCTCCAAGCGAAGAGGCCAAATGCTGCGCTTCGGCACTCTTCCACCAGGGGGCGCAAGGACCGTCCACGGCCCAACTAAAATGAATGGGGCTCGTTCCATGGCCATAGTCCAGGGGTGGGCGTTCTGTGCTTCCCCCGAGTGTCCACGAACGTGATATTTATCCCACTTCCCAACTATCTTTGGCAAGTGGTCCTGGGACCCCAATTCCTCTCACTGATTGGTCCCTCTTTTGGCGGGCGACGCCCCCTGACACGCCCCCTGTACCACCAAAGCACTATTTGTCCACTAACCAACTACTTTTGCCAAAGTGGTCAGGTGACCACCAGGGTCGACCCCCAACCCCCCCCGTACCACGGAAGCACTATTTGTCCACTAACCAACTACTTTTGCCAAAGTGGTCAGGTGACCACCAGGGTCGACCCCCGCCCCCCCCCCCGTACCACGGAAGCACTATTTGTCCACTTGCAAACTAATTTTGGCTTGTCCACCTGCAATTTATTTTAATGGGCCACACGTATTAAGTTTGTGGACACACTTTAGAATAATCTATATGCATTATGGACCCTGTTAGTCAGTTGGTACACCTTAATAGACATACATATGTTAGCAGCAACTCACAGAATGCTTATTTATGCTTAATTATGCTTAAAAATGCATTTCCACGAACTCACTACACGTGGTCCATTATATAAATTGCAAGTGGACACTTCCTGTATGACTTAGTGAAAAACGGGGCAAATGTCCACCTACAATTTATGTTAATGGGCCACACATATTAAGTTCGTGGACACACTTTATAGTAATCTATATGCATTATAGACCCTGTTAGTCTGTTAGTACACTTATATAGACATACATATGTTAGCAGCAACTCACAGAATGCTTATTTATGCTTTATTATGCATAAAAATGAATTTCCACGAACTCACTACACGTGGTCCATTCACACAAATTGTAGGTGGACATGTCCACATGGAGTTTATAGTATTGGGCATAGTATATTAGTGGTCATGTCCACCTACAATTTATAGTAATGGGCCACACGTATTAAGTTCGTGGACACCCTTTATAGTAATCTATATGCATTAACGACCCTGTTAGTCTGTTAGTACACTTATATAGACATACATATGTTAGCAGCAACTCACAGAATGCTTATTTATGCTTAATTATGCTTAAAAATGAATTTCCACGAACTCACTACACGTGGTCCTTTATATAAATTGCAGGTGGACACTTCCTGTATGACTTAGTGAAAAACGGGGTAAATGTCCACCTACAATTTATGTTAATGGGCCACACATATTAAGTTCGTGGACACACTTTATAGTAATCTATATGCATTATAGACCCTGTTAGTCTGTTAGTACACTTATATAGACATACATATGTTAGCAGCAACTCACAGAATGCTTATTTATGCTTTATTATGCATAAAAATGAATTTCCACGAACTCACTACACGTGGTCCATTATATAAATTGCAGGTGGACACTTCCTGTATGACTTAGTGAAAAACGGGGCAAATGTCCACCTACAATTTATGTTAATGGGCCACACATATTAAGTTCGTGGACACACTTTATAGTAATCTATATGCATTATAGACCCTGTTAGTCTGTTAGTACACTTATATAGACATACATATGTTAGCAGCAACTCACAGAATGCTTATTTATGCTGTATTATGCATAAAAATGAATTTCTACGAACTCACTACACGTGGTCCATTATATAAATTGCAGGTGGACACTTCCTGTATGACTTAGTGAAAAACGGGGCAAATGTCCACCTACAATTTATGTTAATGGACCACACATATTAAGTTCGTGGACACACTTTATAGTAATCTATATGCATTATAGACCCTGTTAGTCTGTTAGTACACTTATATAGACATACATATGTTAGCAGCAACTCACAGAATGCTTATTTATGCTTTATTATGCATAAAAATGAATTTCCACGAACTCACTACACGTGGTCCATTCACACAAATTGTAGGTGGACATGTCCACATGGAGTTTATAGTATTGGGCATAGTATATTAGTGGTCATGTCCACCTACAATTTATAGTAATGGGCCACACGTATTAAGTTCGTGGACACCCTTTATAGTAATCTATATGCATTAACGACCCTGTTAGTCTGTTAGTACACTTATATAGACATACATATGTTAGCAGAAACTCACAGAATGCTTATTTATGCTTAATTATGCTTAAAAATGAATTTCCACGAACTCACTACACGTGGTCCATTATATAAATTGCAGGTGGACACTTCCTGTATGACTTAGTGAAAAACGGGGCAAATGTCCACCTACAATTTATGTTAATGGGCCACACATATTAAGTTCGTGGACACACTTTATAGTAATCTATATGCATTATAGACCCTGTTAGTCTGTTAGTACACTTATATAGACATACATATGTTAGCAGCAACTCACAGAATGCCCATTTATGCTTAAAAAATACATTTCCACGAACTCACTACATGTGGTCCATTCATATAAATTGCAGGTGGACACTTCCTGGTTGCCATATTTGTAGTGCTTTGTCGTTTTTCTTGATAATTACTTTTTTGTCCAATTTATTCACATATATACGATTAAAGAACCACCTTATTCCCTTAGTACACTTTATTAGACATACATATGTTATCATCAACTCATAGAAGTCTGAAATATGCCCTAAAAATGTGGTTGTCCACCAACTTAATACACGTGGTCTATTATATAAACTGCAGGTGGACACTTCCTGTATGACTTAGTGAAAAACGGGGCAAATGTCCACCTACAATTTATTTTAATGGACCCCACATATGCAGTTCGTGGACACACTATATAATAATCTATATGCATTATGGACCCTGTTAGTCTGTTAGTACACTTAAATAGACAAACATATGTTAGCAGCAACTCACAGAATGTTTATATATGCTTAAAAAATGAACTTCCACGAACTCATTACACGTGGTCCATTCATATAAATTGCAGGTGGTCATGTCCACCTGCAGTTTATAGCAATGGGTATAGCATATTAACTTGGTGGACAAACCCCCAAAAGGTGGTTGTCCACAACCTAATATGCCTAGTCCATACAAATAAACTACATGTGGTCATTTCCACCAGCAGATTACTGTAGTAGCCCACACATATGAAGTTCGTGGACACACTTTATAATAATCTATATGCATTATAGACCCTGTTAGTCTGTTGGTACACTTATATAGACATACATATGTTAGCAGCAACTCACAGAATGCTTATTTATGCTTTATTATGCATAAAAATGAATTTCCACGAACTCACTACACGTGGCCCATTATATAAATTACAGGTGGACACTTCCTGTATGACTTAGTGAAAAACGGGGCAAATGTCCACCTGCAGTTTATGAGAATAGTCCACACATATGCAGTTGGTGGACACACTTTATAGGAATCTATATGCATTATAGACCCTGTTAGTCTGTTGGTACACTTATATAGACATACATATGTTAGCAGCAACTCACAGAATGCTTATTTATGCTTAATTATGCTTAAAAATGAATTTCCACGAACTCACTACACGTGGTCCATTATATAAATTGCAGGTGGACACTTCCTGTATGACTTAGTGAAAAACGGGGCAAATGTCCACCTACAATTTATGTTAATGGGCCACACATATTAAGTTCGTGGACACACTTTATAGTAATCTATATGCATTAACGACCCTGTTAGTCTGTTAGTACACTAATATAGACATACATATGTTAGCAGCAACTCACAGAATGCCTATATATACTTAAAAAAAGCATTTCCACGAACTCACTACACGTGGTCCATTATATAAACTGCATGTGGACACTTCCTGTATGACTTAGTGAAAAACGGGGCAAATGTCCACCTACAATTTATTTTAATGGACCCCACATATGCAGTTCGTGGACACACTATATAATAATCTATATGCATTATAGACCCTGTTAGTTTGTTAGTACACTTATATAGACATACATATGCTAGCAGTAACTCACAGAATGCTTATTTATGCTTTATTATGCATAAAAATGAATTTCCACGAACTCACTACACGTGGTCCATTCACACAAATTGTAGGTGGACATGTCCACATGGAGTTTATAGTATTGGGCATAGTATATTAGTGGTCATGTCCACCTACAATTTATAGTAATTGGCCACACGTATTAAGTTCGTGGACACCCTTTATAGTAATCTATATGCATTAACGACCCTGTTAGTCTGTTAGTACACTTATATAGACATACATATGTTAAAAGCAACTCACAGAATGCTTATTTATGCTTAAAAAATGCATTTCCACGAACTCACTACACGTGGTCCATTATATAAATTGCAGGTGGACACTTCCTGTATGACTTAGTGAAAAACGGGGCAAATGTCCACCTACAATTTATGTTAATGGGACACACATATTAAGTTCGTGGACACACTTTATAGTAATCTATATGCATTAACGACCCTGTTAGTCTGTTAGTACACTTATATAGACATACATATCTTAGCAGCAACTCACAGAATGCCTATATATACTTAAAAAATGCATTTCCACGAACTCACTACACGTGGTCCATTATATAAACTGCATGTGGACACTTCCTGTATGACTTAGTGAAAAACGGGGCAAATGTCCACCTACAATTTATGTTAATGGGCCACACATATTAAGTTTGTGGACACACTTTATAGTAATCTATATGCATTATAGACCCTGTTAGTCTGTTAGTACACTTATATAGACATACATATGTTAGCAGCAACTCACAGAATGCTTATTTATGCTTTATTATGCATAAAAATGAATTTCCACGAACTCACTACACGTGGTCCATTCACACAAATTGTAGGTGGACATGTCCACATGGAGTTTATAGTATTGGGCATAGTATATTAGTGGTCATGTCCACCTACAATTTATGTTAATGGGCCACACATATGAAGTTCGTGGACACACTTTATAATAATCTATATGCATTATAGACCCTGTTAGTCTGTTGGTACACTGATATAGACATACATATGTTAGCATAAACTCACAGAATGCTTAATTATGCTTAATTATGCTTAAAAATGCATTTCCACGAACTCACTACATGTGGTCCATTCATATAAATTGCAGGTGGACACTTCCTGGTTGCCATATTTGTAGTGCTTTGTAGTTTTTCTTGATAATTACTTTTTTGTCCAATGTATTCACATATATACGATTAAAGAACCACATTATTCCCTTAGTACACTTTATTAGACATACATATGTTAGTATCATTTCACAGAAGACTGAATTATGCCCTAAAAGTGGTTGTCCACCAACTCACTACACGTGGTCCATTCATATAAATTGCAGGTGGTCACTTCCTGGATGACTTTGCGAAAATTGAAAAATGTCCACCTGCAATTTATAGTAAAGTGAGTTGGTGGACATAACACTTATTAACAATGTTTAACTAAAAAATATTAATTTCTTTGTTTCAAAAACCACATTATTCAATGAGCACACTATATTGTTCACATATATGTTGGTATCAAGTCATTAAATGCTCATTTTGACTATTTAGATAGCATCTTTTATTTTTAAGGCCTCATATTCAAGCATCGTCCATTGAAATGAATGGGCTGCAGAGCAATACATAAAAAATGAAATAAAATACTATTCGGGCACCCACGCATTTGTCCTTTCAGTATGTCGCTTGTGGGACTGTGACGCAAGTGACTGTGATGTTTGGGGTCTCTCGGGACCCCGAGGGCCTTTGTGGAAACTGTCCTTGTGTACATTACATTTTCATGGAACACCTTCCCATGGTCTGCTCTATGCATTCACTGACGCATACACACACTGTTATTAAAGTGCGTGCATGCGTCACGGCCTGCTCTATGCACGATGCAGACTGCGACGCATGCAGCGCATGCTATAACAGCACGTGGATGTGTCACGGTCTGCTCTATGCATGAGGGTTTCATTGACGTATACAACGCGTGCATGCGTCACGGCCTGCTCTATGCACGATGCAAACTGTGACGCATGCAGTGCATGCTATAACAGCGACGCATGCAGCGCATGCTATAGCAGCGACGCATGCAGCGCATGCTATAACAGCACGTGGATGTGTCAGGGTCTGCTCTATGCATCGGGGTTTCATTGACGCATACAACGCGTGCATGCGACACGACCGGCTCCACGCATGATGCATTCGGTGACGCATGCACGCATTCAATGACGCATACACCCTCCCTGTTTTGACCTTTTGACCCCTAAACAAAGTCGCAAAGTCGCCCGGCTTTTCCGCACGACCGGTGGATAATGGACGGTTGCTTGTGACCCGGTTTTGGATCGGTTGACCCTGTCGGGGTCACGTCCACGAAACCGCTATGGACTAGCCATTCAAATAAGCTATACGAGGAAATTTCCAGAAAGGTCCGAGGGGTCCCATTTTCTAGATTCTGGCCCGTCTGGTGGCCCCCGACAACATACCGAGAGCACATCACCCTAGACGATTAGGAAATGTTTTTTGTACCCAATCACAAGATTAAGCACACAGCCTTCTCTCTCATATAACTCTCAACAGGATTATGAAGGTTTAGTGTTGGGGAGGTGGATTTTTTAAGAAAAGGTCTAAGACCTTTGGACATTTGGGGTATAAATGGGGGGCTTCTAGACAAAAATAATCTAAAATGTCGAGACCCTTCGGCCTATCGTTTCCCAACGGGAGGGCTTCCACCTACCATATATGCCAATGCGTTTTCATTAAGTGCTTCGTGGACGACACTCCCTATTTTGACCTTTTGACACCTAAACAAAGTCACAATGTCGCCCGGCTTTTCCGCATGATAGGTGGATGATGGACGGTTGCATGTGACCCGGTTTTGGATCGGTTGACCCTGTCGGGGTCACGACCACGAAACCGCTATGGAATACCCATGCAAATAAGCTATACAAGGAAATTTCCAGAAAGATCCGAGGGGTCCCATATTCTAGATTCTGGCCCGTCTGGTGGCCCCCGACAACATACCGAGAGCACATCACCCTAGACGATTAGGAAATGTTTTTTGTACCCAATCACAAGATTAAGCACACAGCCTTCTCTCTCATATAACTCTCAACAGCATTATGAAGGTTTAGTGGTGGGGAGGTGGATTTTTTAAGAAAAGGTCTAAGACCTTTGGACATTTGGGGTATAAATGGGGGGCTTCTAGACAAAAATAATCTAAAATGTCGAGACCCTTCGGCCTATCGTTTCCCAACGGGAGGGCGTCCACCTACCATATATGCCAATGCGTTCTCATTAAGTGCTTCGTGGACGACACTCCCTATTTTGACCTTTTGACACCTAAACAAAGTCACAAGGTCGCCCGGCTTTTCCGCATGATAGGTGGATGATGGACGGTTGCATGTGACCCGGTTTTGGATCGGTTGACCCTGTCGGGTCACGACCACGAAACCGCTATGGAATACCCATGCAAATAAGCTATACGAGGAAATTTCCAGAAAGGTCCGAGGGGTCCCATATTCTAGATTCTGGCCCGTCTAGTGGCCCCCGACCACATACCGAGAGCACATCGCCCTAGAGGTTTAGAAAATGTTTTTTGCACCCAATCACAAGATTACTCACACTGCCTTCTCTCTCATATAACCCTCAACAGCCTTTTGAAGCTTTCAGAGGTGGTGGAGGGGGGATTTTTCAGAAAAGAAATCTAAGAACTTAGACATTTGGGGCATAAATGGGGGCTTCTAGACAACAATAATCTAAAATGTCCATACCCTTCGGCCTATCGTTTCCCAACGGGAGCGCGTCCACCTATAATCTATGCCAATGCGTTTTCGTGGACGACTCTCCCTATTTTGACCTTTTGACCCGTAAACAAAGTCACAAAGTCGCCTGGCTTCTCTGGACGATCGGTGGATGATGGACGGTCGCTCATGTCTATATGCTATATGCGTCACGCATGCACGTGTGGTTACTTAAGCGTGTGCATGCGTCACGGTCTCTTATATGCAGGATGCATTCAGTGACGCATACAGCGCACGCATGTCTTTCGATCTGCTCAATGCATCACACATGCAGTGACGCATACAGAGCGCGCATGCAGTGACGCATGCATGACATTCTGATCTATTCACAACACGTGCAGCGTGCACACGTCACTGACTGCAATATGCATGATGCATGCAGTGACACATGTCTTTCGATCTGCTCAATGCATCACACATGCAGTGACGCATGCAAAGTGCGCACGCATGACATTCTGCTCTATGCACAACGCATGCAGTAAACACGCGTCACTGACTTACGTTTTTCTCCCTAATTAGACATTTGAGGCCAAACTGAGCGTTCTACAAGTTGTTGCTAACATATGTGTGTCTAATAAAGTGCACTGACTGAATGATGTGGTAGTTGATGCATTTAAATGAATATAAAGGTACATTTTTGCTAATAAGTGGGTTGTCCACCAACTTAATACACGTGGCCCATACAAATAAATTGCTCCAGGAGATCTCCCGCAAGGCCGCCGGAGTGTCCGACGATCCCAAAACCTCACGTGCACTTGCGTGCCGGTCCCCCGAGAGACATACCGAAAGGGCAAAAGTCTTGGTCCTCCAGAAGTATTTTGTAACCTTTTTAATGTAAATGAAAAGGCCCTATGCTTTCAATGGCAGAGACTCAGAAAAGCGAGGCCTGTTTTAGCTATGTACTCATCCACTTTTAAACCCTTTAAGAAGAAGCCACGGACTCTAAACTGCTGGGCCTGATTTGAGGGTCCGTGACAGTGGTCACTGCAAAGGCTCGATGGCCTCCGACCTTAGGAACCTTGTCTTCTGGACCTTTGTTTCCACCCTGACCTTCAACATATGAGATACCCGATTTTTGTCAAAACTGAACATTTCACGAGCTGTTTCCTAACCCGTGTGTGTCTAAAAGAGTGTTCTCACTGAAAAGCGTTGTTCCTGACAACTAGAAATGAATACATACACTTTAAATATTGTTAAAAAGCATTATGTCCACCAACTTAATACACGTGGTCCACTCACATAAACCACATGTGGACAGGCAATGCAAACATACTAGAAAATGGATGCATTTTCTAGTTAGAACAGACTGGAAAATGGATTGCTTTTTAACAACGTTTCATATGGATTTATTTATTTCCAAGTGTGTTTGAGAACACTCTTTTGGACACGCGTATGTTAGAAACAACTGGTAAAATGATGAGTTTGACTTAAATTCTGGTATCTACTACGTTGAATGCGATGTTGTCCACGTGCAGTTTGTAGAATGGGCCAGGAATAAGTGCTTGGTGGACATTGCACAGAATGGGCATTTTAAACGTGTAAATATTATATATTTTTTTTAAAAACAACAAAACTCGATGGCCACGCCCCCTCAGACAAACATATGTCAGTCCCGAGCGTCAAAAACCAGGTTCTGGTAAAAGTAGTTGGGAAGCTGCCAAACAGTGGTTTGGTGGTCGGGGGCGTGGCCATGGATGGGTCAGGGGGGTCGAAGGTCAAATTGACACCCATAGTTGATCAGTGGACAAATAGTGGTTTCGTGGTAGCTGGCACCCATGGGCAGTAAGCTCGTACCCGCCTCCCAAGAAAACAAATGAATCGCGGGACTCATATGAAGTTGGAGGACAAGTGGGTAAGCCGACTTACATGGGATAAACCTGTGAGGGACGCATATGCTGTTCGTGGACAGGGGTCTTTGGGGTCTTCGAGGGGTGCCATGGCGCGAGGGCACCCCCAGTGGTGTCCTCACACCCCCTATCCGTGGCCAGCAGACTTCGTCATTTAGATATGCGCTACGTGTCAGGTTTTTTCACACTACGATCCAACGCAAGACTGTGCGTCAAATGGCTGGCATTTTCAAGAGGCTTTTTTCCACGAACCCCCTATTTGTGCTTCCTCCCAGAAGGCTGCTGACGGGGTGGTGGTTTCCCCTTCGACCTCTTCTTCCGGGGCGCAGCCTGGAACGGGGGCACGGGAACCGGAGCCGATGTCGAAGGGGGCCTGGGCTGCCGGGAAGCAGACGTCGCTCGAGAACTCGGAGGCCTTGGGGCGGCCGAGTCGCGGCGAGGAAGAATGTGGCTGATGGCCTCTTTCTGCTTCTTCACCGTCGAGAACTGCTGAGCGAAGTGCTCGACGGTGTCACCAAACAGCCCACCCTGCGAGATGGGTGCGTCGAGAAAGCGGACTTTCTCGGCATCACTCATCTGCGCAAGGTTAAGCCAGAGGTGCCTCTCCTGGACCACTAATGTGGACATCATCCGACCCAGGGCCCGCGCCGTCACCTTGGTCGCCCTTAGAGCGAGGTCAGTGGCAGCACGGAGTTCCTGCATAATCCCCGGGTCGGCCTTACCCTCGTGGAGCTCCTTCAATGCCTTGGCCTGGTGGACCTGCAGGATGGCCATGGCATGGAGGGAGGAGGCGGCCTGACCCGCAGCGACGTAGGCCTTCGACACCAGGGATGCCGAAGTCCTACACGCTTGGTATGGAAGGCGCGGCCGATTCCTCCAGGTGGCAGCCGTCTGCAGGCAGAGATGCGGCGCAACAGCACGCTCCACCTGGGGGGATATCGACGTAGCCTTTGGCCGCCCCACCATCGAGGGAAGTAAGGGAGTTGGAGCTGGTCTGACTGGAACGTGCCGTAAGTGGGGCGCTCCAAGTCCTACACAGCTCCTCATGCACCTCCGGGAAAAATGGCACCGGGGGTGGGCGCGGTTTTGCACCGCGCTCCGACCCCAGATACCAAGTATCCAGCCGCGAGCGCTGGGGTGGAGGCAGTGGTGTACACTGCAACCCAATGCCCGCGGCTGCCCGGGTGAGCATGGCCGTCATCTCAACATCTGCTTCCTCCAGCGCCCTGCCTCCACAAGGGGGAGGCTGCGTGGAATCTTCAATGTCGGATGCCAGCAAATCTCCCTCCGATGCTGCGAGCGACATCTCATCTTCATCACGCATCGTTTCCGAATACGTGACAGAGGATCCGGAAGGTATGCCACCGCCGGTTGGGGAACGGCCAGACGAGCGAAACGGGGAGCAGGCGGCCCGTGAGCATTTAGCTGGCGGGTTTGCGCTTGCTGAAGTCCCCACATCACCAACATAGCTAGCCTTTGCGGACAGCAGGGCTTTCGCCCCCGTCGTCGCGATTTGGGTAGCGAGCGAAGTGGTGGCTGTTTCCAGTAGGAAGACAGCCACCCGTGACCGCAATGTCTGAATGCCCATCCGCCCGCAGTGCAGGCAAGATGGGTCTATGAAAGCTGCCTCGGCATGCTGGACGCCCAGACACCTAACGCAGATCTCATGTCCGTCCCCCTCCTCGATGAGGGTGCCGCACCCAAGAGAACAGCGGGACATGCCGCTGGAGAAATTAGCCCAGCCCTGAAAAGGGCTTTTTGGAAAAATTCTCGAGCACCACTGGAACCGCCGAGACGCCCAGGGGAAGGTCGCTGCAGGAACAGAGGGACGATCCGCTGCACACGTCGTAGAACCAGCGAGTTGAAAAAGTAAATTTTTCCTTTTTTTTAAAGGAGCTTGTACTCATGAGCGATGGCTCTGAAGAACAAACGTGAATGAATGAAGCACACCGGCTTCCTTTTATACCGGATATCCGGGGGCGGAGCCCGGCATGCAAATTTCATTCGCCAATTTCCATTGGCCTTTTCTAAAGTAGTCAGAGCTGATAGGTTCTCAAGGGCGAACCCCATCTGTCATCTTTCGACACAACGTCGAGAGACCGACAGAAAGGGAAGCCAAATTCTCACACTCATAGATCAAGAATCAGAGCATGAATCTCAACAGTGGTGACTAACAAATGAAAAGTTTACAGCCGCAATGCATGCTGGGAGTCATTGATGAGTTTTGTGCTTTGATGACCAAGAATGCATTGCGTTTAAAGACTTCTTCCCATGGAAAGCAAAGGGTCAAGACCACAACTAAAGCAAACACTCATCACCATAATGGTGACTCAACAAAACCATCGACATGTAAACTTGTGTTCATTTTCAATTAGAACTTTTGTAGACGTGCAACAGAAATAAAGTGACAGTGGTGTCAGTAAGTGAAGGTGATAAAAGTGTTTGTGGAGTTGAAAAAAAAACTCCTTGTGAAAACTTTGGAATTTCACTGTTCATTTCCCAGAGAATTTGACAATGTTTTCCGTATTTTCTCTGTGAAAACTACAGAATTTCGGCATTTACGGCATTTTTTGCAGGGTTTCTCCTAAAAAACAATGGAATTTTTGCTGTTAATTTTACGGACAATTTTACAGTGTTTCTCCGTATTTTTTACGGACACTTTCTGATAACAGGTTTTTTCTGTAAAAACAACAGTATTATATATATATATGTACAGTATATATGTTCTGCAGCAAGCTCACAAGAGACTGTTGTCACAAGGGACATAGATACCATATACAAATATGTCTCACCTTATATGCAAATGTAAATCCCCACAGCAAAACTGCCATTGAGACTGACAGTCAGTGATCACAATGCACTTTCAACAAATGCATATGGAAATGTAGAATGGAAAGAACAGAATGTTTGGTTAATACAAATCTGCAGACATATGCACAATTTGAGTTCAACATCTAAACTACAAATCCACTGTAAAACCTACAATGTCAAACTAGACGTCAAGTTCTTATTTAATCAAAGTCAACGTTTTTAATTCCCATGACATTAAGTTTATGAAAATTATCAATTGATTTCAATCACCGAAATTCCCTTGCAGTAGTTTTGCTATTAGCTGTATTTATGCTATTATCTGTTCATCTTTGGTGAGCTTCATCTGGAGAATGTTGCATGAGTGTCGTGTCAGTGTTTCTCACATTGGGAGCGTGATCCTCATGTGTATACATTTAAAACAACAAACATGAGCTGAGACGTGGATACATTGATTGGAGGAGTAAAGCGCTGATAAAATGTATTTACACATGTCAAGTTTGGTCTGGAATGCGTCCTAAACCACCTCCTGAAGTGGTTTGTTATTATCAGGATTACAATTGTTTCAATTGTGGAATTAAAAGGTGTTTTTGAGCTGTCCAACCAATATCTATATTAAATTTCATGTGCATTCCTGCTTCTCAGCTTGTTTTATGTACACAGCCTATAAAAATCTGACATTTACAATGTATTGTGTTAACTGACTGTAAGAATATTACTTTTTGTCTCCTGGTCTAAGTATTATTATTCTAAGGTTGAAGAGTCTAGTCGATGGAACACACAGAGTTTCAGATATGGTGACCAATAATGACACAGACACAAAAGTGCAAATCAATCATAGCCCAAAGATTATTGAATATTCTTTCAATATTTATATCCATAAAAGAGGAAAACACTATGTCTATCACTATGTCTATTAATATTATTCACGTGGGTTAGTGGTTAGTTTATTGTTCATTGCTCTACGAACGTCTTATAAGTACATATAAGGCATTCTGTTAACTTCGTCAGCACTTGAACTCAAGTAACGTGAGACATAATGCATGTACAATAATCATTGAAATACATTTCATACAATATGTGTGGAACACAGGCAAAACCCAAATTCTCACACTGACATTAATAATCAAAGTCAATAATCAACAATGATGATTTCATTTTCTTGCAGCAAGTCCCTGTTTTTGTATTTATTTAATCTGATATTCTGCTTTGAACCATCTCGAGAGAATTCTGATGCTGCCTTTCCTCTGTGTAAATGAATATTATTTACATTTGTGACCTTAAAGTAATCCAAAAGCAATTGGAATACATCACCTTGATATTGATATTGTGATTCATGGATTACGTTACTGAATACATTTTTGATTAAGTAATTTGCAACTTTATTGCATTTTTAAAGTAACCCTCCCAACCCTGTGTGCTACACTGGGCAGAAGTACAAATTGTGAATGTACTTGTGTGCTGGTGTCCTGAAGTCATAGAAAGTGAATGGTAAGCAGAGGGATGGTGGATAAACAAGGCTGTATTTAAATTAAACATTTGCCTGAGATGCAAAGCACTTGATCGATGTCTAAAAGTGCAAAATTTGTTCCAGTAGTTTGTGTACACTCAAAAATAAATGTGTTTTGCTTCATTAAACTTAAGTTGGGTAAAATCATTTCTTTCATAAAGTTATGATCACAATAATGGGTATGAGTATATGTAATTCACATTGATTTAATTCACAGTCGTTTTGTGAGAAGAGGGACAGAGGTGAACAATAGACTTGAAATATTTGAAATATAAAGCGTTTTTAGAAACATGAACATCCATCGTTAAACACCCAAAAACATAATCAAAGCTCAAAAACGGCAAAAGAACGGCCACTTTAAAGTTGTCCAATTGTAGTCCTTAGCATATTACTCACAAAAATTATTTATTTATATATTTACAGTACAATAACTTAATAAAAAAAAGTGACAAAATATCTTAATGGAACATGATCCCCAGATCGCAAGCAAGCATTGAATCAATGTTAAAAGTTGGTTCCATGAAACAGGAACAGAGACTTCAGTCAGGTCTGAGTGGCTTTCCTTCAGACTTCAGAACATAGAGACGTTTAATGTGAGGATCAAGCTTAAATGCTAACTTTTACAGTGGTTTAATGTGATTTAATAGGACAGAAAGTCTTTGAAGTTTTATTTTTTTTCAAGGCCACCAACCCCCACCTCCCATTTCCATCCCTGCTTAACCACCGAAGTACATGCTTTAAATATACAAAAACACATCTATGTACAGAGACACACATGTGAGCCAATCCTTAAGTCTCACTGCAAACAAAATCCATATGCAAATCAGTCTCAGGATCTCCAAACCAATAACAGGTTTTGCATTTAGGCGAATGCACACATTTGTGTAGGACATTAAAGCTGAAATGTTGAGACTGAACAAGCAAAGACAGTCTGATGTTCACTCCTGAGTGTTGTTGAAGGTAAACTTCTTGTAATTCAAACCAGTCACTTCACTTTGAGTCACTTTATCATGTGTTTGTTATGATTCAATAAACTATTTTCATCATTTCAGATTCATTTCATACTTGTGAAGTCGTCAACAATGGAAAAACCCATTCATGTGCTGCTGTTCTCAGGTCAGTGTGACACTTTTCATCTAAATGTTAAATGTTTGAATTAATGTTTGTTCAATTACAAAACTAATTGAACTTAATAAGGTTTAACTCAAAATAAAGGAAAATATTAAAATAATAAACTTTAAAACACAGGTTGATTGATGCCCTGGGTGCATTTTCTAACAGTTTGTCATTTAAGTCACAATTTGATGTAAGAATCCATAAACCATTTTCGCAAAAAAATGAAAACAAAGTCAAATGCAGATGTGTGTGTGTCTTCAACAGCTTTTAAAATGAGAAACGGTCATTTAATTAATTATTTAATTATTAATTCAAACTGTTTCAAATGTGATGTTTTTCAGACTCATTTCAGTTTTTCACATGGAAATAAATCAATTAAATGAGGCGGTTTGCAATAAATTGAGTTAAATGATCTGAATGCAGCAAGACTTTTATCTGTTTATTTATTTTAATTATGTTATTATATTAAATCAAACTTTTGCACCCGCTATTCATGTTGAAAAAATATTGAGATTTAATTGAATCACCTTTATTGTGATCACAATTTGCTTTACTTGAGCTGTTGACTCTTGTGGTTTAATGTTAAGTTTGGTTTATTTCTGCTATTGTAACAGTGTGTTAAGATGAATGTGTTGTGGTTTAAATACAATGAGATCAGATGATGACGTCTAAGTGATGATGCACATTGTCTGAATGTCTATTAATGTGTAACATTTGTCCTGTGATGTCTGTGATACTACAACATGAGGCTCAAGCAGTTTAATGGCTGTGATATTTTCATAAGAATCAACACACATATTCACAAACTGTTATGTAACAACTAACTTGATTAGACACACAAAGGCTTCAGGAATTATCATATCACATTGTGTGCGGCTGTGTTTCGATCACTACACACATGATGAAACATGAGCCTCTCGAGCGGACCTTGATGATGAGATGTGATTTTGGCTTTTGTCTTAGTTTTCATCAAATAATGACAAAACACTTTTAACTTGACAATTTATTGTGTTGATTTGAGCAGTCAGGCAGATGTATATGGAGCTGGTTTACACCCGTGTTCTCATGATGTGAGCACCACTGACATCTGCTTCAGGTGCGGTGTGTTCTCTTAAGGGGGTCTGGTGCTCTCAGAGATGTTTAAAGTTCTGGATGAAACCATTATTCCACACAGTGGGGGTGCTTTTCTCCTTTTTCTTATATAAGCGGCAGGAAATGTGTTTGAGGAATAGGTGGTTAGGAGACTATATTGCTTTAAAACATGCTTTATTCTTCCTGATTTCAATCTATGTAATGTTTTCTTCTCTTTTTGGATTGTATCTGATGGTAGAATGATCTGCTCTGGTGCTTCACCTGCTGAATCTGGTCTATTAGAGTCAGTCTCTCTTATAGTCACTCCAGAGAGGAGGAGGGTGCCAGTGTGTTAAACCTTGTGGTGGTTTTGTGTTACAGCAGATGTTTTGTTCATAGTCAATTTGAACAAATGTCTTCCCATCACCTCTCTTGACTCAGTGCTTTACACTGTTAGCTCTTACCTGCTGTTTCTACTGTAGTATATTGTCAACACTGTTACTAGCTAGTTACAGTAGGTCATACATCAGCAAAAGATCTTATTGAGGTTAAATATGTAAGTCATCATTAGTGTGATCAGTGTTTATTTTAGTTGAACTGTTGGCTCTTAATATTTATAATGATTGTCCTGAACTGTTTAGTCAAAGAATATTTGAAAAGGACGTTATACACAAAAGTGACCATCATGTGTGACAATTGTAGTGATGTTGTAGTGATGTGAACCAGTAATAAAAGTATAGTATTTTTATTGCCAAAAGTGCTCCCATTATATTTAGTCAAAATATTAATCTAGAGATTGAGATGAACACACAGAGACATTAACTAGCCACTTATGAATCTCAACAATGGTGACAATCAACTGAACTGCATCATGCTGCAATGCATTCTGGGTGCATAGTACAAAACTCATTCATGATTGTTTCTCAATAAAGTGGTAAAAGTGAAAGTGGTATCGGTAATAAGTGAAGATCTTGTCAGACCTAAATGTTCATCTAAGACTTTGTGACTTCAGTGAGTTTATAGATTATTGTAATGATGTATCTTAAAACAGTCATTGCAGTAGTTTACTGTTAAACACCTACATACAATAAATGACTGTAGAAATGTCAGGTAAGGGCTCACAGTGTACTTTACCAACACTGTTATTTCTTCTTTATTTCTTCTTTACGTGAATTATATGATTATATTATGATACAGTTTGTTTGGGGATAACATAGTGCTCCCTTTATGAGGATGTTTTAAGAAAGTGTGTTAAATGTCTCTCCCTCTGCCTCTTTCTCCCTCTCTCTCTCTTCCTCTCTCTCTCTCCCTTCTCTCTTCACCTCATTGAGCATTCTGCGCTGTGCTCTTGCAGTCATCTTTACAGGACAATCACGCCTAGGGAGTGTAGCAACAGTGCTGAACTTTCTCTATTTGTAGACAATCTGTCTTACCGTGGACACATGGACATCAAGGCTTTTAGACATACTTTTGTAGCCCTTTCCAGCTTTATGTAAGTCAACAATTCTTGATCGTAGGTCTTCTGAGAGCTCTTTTGTGCGAGGCATGGTTTACATCAGACAACGCTTCTTCAGAACAGCAAACTCAAAACTGGTGTGTGTTTTTTATTGGACAGGCCAGCTTTAATCAACACATCCAATCTCATCACATTGATTGGACCCCAGGTTGGCTGACTTCTGGCTCCAATTAGCTCTTGGAGAAGTCATTACCCTAGGGTTTCACATACTTTTTCCACCCTACACTATGAATGTTTACATGTTGTGTTCAATAAAAACATGAAAACATATAATGTTTGTGCGGTATTAGTTTAAGCAGACTGTGTTTCTCTATTGTTGTGACTTAGATGAAGATCAGAACACATTTTACGACCAATTTATGAAGAAATCCAAGTAAGCCCAAAGGGTTCACATACTTTTTCTTTCAACTGTATATACATCTCAATATAAACAGAAAAAGAGTTTTAATTAAAGTTCTCAATGAGGGTGATAGTGTCAGTTTGTGTGTGTTGTCCTGTCAGTGTTGTTTTGTGTTGTGCTGGTTGTTCTTTGGTCGTGGCAGGACTTGACATATCTTGCAGCCAGGTTTGAGCTTCTTGAGTTTTCTCCCAGTATGTATGAGATCTTGTCCTTTTGTTGAAACTGGTCAAAGTCTTTGTGTAAGTTTGTAAAACTGGGGGAAGAATGTTTCTCTGATGTGTGTGTAATTGGGACAGGAGAGGAGAAAGTGCAGCTCTGTTTCCACTTGATTGTGTGTGCAGTGTGGACACAGTCGCTCTTCTCTTGGTGTCCATGTGTGTCTGTGTCTGCCCGTCTCTATAGTGAGCTGGTGATCACTGAGTCTGTACATGCTCAACACTTTTCTTAGTTTAGGGTCTGATACGCTTGTGAGGTATTCTGACACTTTATATTCTCTGTTTAGTGACAGATAGCATTCCAGTTTACTTTGCTGAGCTGTTGCTTATGTCCAGTGTTTGAGATATTTCTCTTTTTGTGTTTTGATCATTTGGTTTAGTCTGGCTGGGGTTTGGGGTTGGCTTGGGCATGTTTGGGGTTGTAGAGTTAGTTGTGAGATCAGTTGGATGAAGGGGTTTCTCTCTGGGCTCAGCTCTTGATGACTTAAGGCTTTGTGATAGAGTGTGTCAGTGTCGCTGTTCTTAAGGTGTGTTGAATTTTAAAGCTCTTTCTTGTATTTTAATGATTAGAGGATACAGTCCTAATTCTGCTCTGCAGGCGTTGTTTGGAGTTTTTCTCTGTACCCGTAGAATGTTTTTACACATTTCTGTTCGCAGAACAGAACTCTGTCTCTCCCTTCTCTCTCTCCCTCTGCCTCTGCCTCTCTCTCCCATCTATCTTCCTCTCTCTCTCTCTCTCACTCTCTCTCTCTCTCTCTCTCTCTCTCTCTCTCTCTCTCCCTCTCTCTCTCTCTCTCTCTCTCTCTCTCCCTCTTTCTCTCTCTCTCTCTCTCTCTCTCTCCCTTCTCTCTACCTCTCTCTCTCTCCCTTCTCTCTACCTCTTTCTCTCTCACTCTCACACTCTCTCTCTCTCTCTCTCTCTCTCTCTCCCTCTCTCCCTCCCTCTTCCTCTCTCTCTCTCTCTCTCTCTCTCTCTACAGTACTCTGTCTGTTCATTCAGAGTATCTCATGTGAATATGTTCTGATACGGGAGAAGAAGACTTGGAATGAGGCACAGGTTTACTGCAGACAGCATCACTTTGATCTGGTAATTTAGTCAAAACAATGACTAAATTACTTTTTACCGTCAAGTCTTGTGTCCAGACCCAGTTTGCGTGCATGTTTCACTGCTGCGGGATGCACAAAGCTGGGACATATTTTGACCAAGAGCTTAGAGGAATTGAGTGAGAGGACTGGAGTGAGATCTCTGAGGTTGCTGAAACAAGCTACAACGGAAATCTTAAAGTCTTTGCATGCGGACCATAAGTTTTTTACAAATGACTCTATAGCAACTGATCAACGGAGAAAGGGGGTTCCTTACATTTTCCCTTCTCTGAATGTGACTATTGCAGTGGGAGAGTGGCAAGATGATGAAAATTGTCTTTTGTCTTTTGAAACCCCTCAGCTTGGAGCTTTTGAGGAAGTGGGAAAAAAAGCCCTCTATATCTCCTGTGTGAAGGCATCCAATGCTGATCGCTTGCATGGAATTGCTTCAAATAAATGGACAGATTTTTTTGGAATTCTTTCCTCCCCTAGAGGTTGCTGGCGGTCCTTATATAAACGCCCCATTGACAAAAGAACGGGAGACCTTCAGTGGAGGATCGTTCATGGGGCGATAGCCACAAATAGATATGTGGTGCACATTGATCCTTCTGTAGGGGTGGGTTGTCCCTTCTGTAAAAAGGTTGAAACGGTGTTTCATCTATTTGTACAGTGTGCTCGGCTAAGCGATTTGTTTTCACTTTTATCTAAATTGTTCATTGAAATTGGTGAAGATTTCTCTTATGACATGTTTATATATGGTCCAAGGTATACAGGAAAAAAGAAAAGTCAGTTGATTTTACTAAATGTTTTGTCTGGTACAGCAAAACTTGCTATATGGAAATCTAGAAAGAATAAGTTGTTAGGACAGGGTTCTTTGGATGTGTTGATGATTTTCAAAGGCTTGGTGGCGGCCCGGCTTAGAATAGAACATGCTTACTATAAAATGGTAAATTGTGTAGAATCTTTTATGTACATTTGGGGATAAATGAGGTCCTTTGCGCTGTAGATGATGATGATGATTTAATGCTTGCCTTTTAAAAGGTTTCTAATTTTAATATGAATAGTATATATTATATTTGTTTTTGTTTTGTGAGTTTGTAATATCATTGTGAACACCTTATTGTTTAAAATAAAGGTGTATTAAAAATGCAAAAAAATTATCTCTCTCTCTCTCTCCCTCTCTCTCTCTCTCTCTCTCTCTCTCTCTCTCCCTTCTCTCTACCTCTCTCTCTCTCTCTCTCTCACACACACTCTCTCTCTCTCTCTCTCTCTCTCCCTTCTCTCTCTCTCTCTCTCTCTCACACTCTCTGTCTCTCTCTCTCTCTCTGGTGCATGCTGGGAGTGTGTGAAGGAGCTCGAGTGTTTGTTGGGAGCGAGTGCGTTTTCTGTTTCAAGCTTTACTTTTTTCTTATTTTTCTTATTTTTTATTTTTTTTCCCTTCGGTATTTGTTTCCAATCTCTTAGGTAGAGGGAAAGGCCAGGGATAGGAAAGCTGCGGCTTTGAAGCCTGTTCCCGGGTCAGCACTGACACTCCGGCATGGTTGCAGGTTCCAGAGCCGGGAGTGACGGTCGAAGATCTGCTTCCAGTTATCGGGGAGCACACCGGGTTTGAGAATATAGCGTCGGCATCACGTATGAATAAAGCGATTGTGGTGTTTTTGAAAACTGAATCGCTGGTAAATCAGTTAACGGTGAGCGGGCTGTGGGTTAAAGAAGTTTTTGTTGATGTTAGCCCTTTATCCGCTCTGGCAACAAAAATTATCTCGAACGCACCTCCGTTTGTATCAAATGAAGCAATTACAAAAGAGTTGTTAGGGTTTGGGAGGGTTGCGAGCCCGGTAAAAATGATTCCCCTCGGGTGCAAAAATGCAGTGCTCAAACACATACTCTCTTTTAGACAACATGTCTATATGTTTCTTACTTCACCTACGCGTACTTTAGAGGTTTCTTTCCTTGTGACTCACGGAGAAAACTCGTATATGGTTTATGCGAGTACAGAGAGTTTGAGGTGCTACGAGTAAGTAATTTAGGCCACAAAAGTTTTGCGTGCCCTAATAGAGACGATCAACGGCCATCCACATCTACAGCTAGTGATGATGGACTTCAGAGAAATGATGAATCAGAGCAGACGAGTGTGGAACAAGGTGAAGGAGTCACAGAAGAGGTGAAAAGACAAGAGGAGGTGAGTGAAAATAGTGTCAATGCTGGGGGTGGGAATGTTATTGATCTTACTAATAGGAACATCTTGCAGCCTGGTGCTGCTATGGCTGATGATGATGAGGATGATGATGATGATGATGAGGACAATGATATAATGGAGATGTATGATGGAAAAAAGGGAGTTATACAGGAGGTGAATGATGGAGCTCAGGCTGGAGGCTCAGAGGAGAACACTGTTGATGAGTTAGAAGGTTTGTCACAGTTTACTGAAGATGCTATGGGAGAAGATGAGCAGGATTCAGATAGACTAGAAGAGACTGGTGAAGATCTGTACACTGTTGAAGAGATCAATGCTTTCCTAGATAAGGCCAAAGGAAAAGCAAGGGTTGATGTTGGTAATTATTTCCCTGACATTGAAAAGTTTGTCAAATCCGTGATGAAGGCAAGAAAAGTGAGTAGTTATGAAGAACTCTCACAACAGAAAAGATTTCGTCTGAAAAAACAAATAACTGCTATTAGACAAAATAGGAGAAATGGAAGAATAACAAGAGGAAATACTAAATATTTATGAAGTCTTTAAGTATTGTCTTTTTTCTTTTTTGCTCCCCCCCTCTTTCTTCTCATGGAAATCTTGCGGGCGGGATCTCTCAATATTAATGGGATGAGAGATGGCAGGAAAAATGGGATTTTATCAGAAATGATACATTTGAAGTAGTTGAGTGTTACTTTCCTACAAGAGACCCATAGTACTTATGATAATGAAGTTGATTGGGGTTTATGGTGGAAAGGAGAGTATGTTTTGAGTCATGGAACTAATTTAAGTGCAGGAGTAGCAATTCTTTTTTCCCCTACTATTAAAGCTAAAGTTTTATCTAAAACTGAAATGGAGCCCGGAAGATGCTTAATAGTAAAGGCTGAAATTGGTAGTTTTAAGTTTTAGTTCATGAATATCTATGCTCCTATGTTGGAAACGGAACGAATACATTTGTTTACGAAGTTAGAAAATCGAATAAAGGAACAAAACGATGATGTTTTTAATGTTTTTGGAGCTGTACTATTGATTTCACACTAGATAGAAATGGAGAAGAGTCCCATGCAATCTCAGCTGCCTATTTAGCTGGTGTTATAAAAAAGTTAAAGTTCTCAGATGTATGGAGAGAACATAACCCCTTTTTAAAGCAATACAAAGGGGTGAAAGTTTGTAATGGAAACATTTCTGCTGCTCGTCTGGATCGTTTTTATATTTCTCAAAATATGAGGAATAGAGTGGTTAATACAAATATTATTCCTAATGCTATCTCTGATCATAAATTTATAACTGTTGCTTTCACGTTGGGAAAAAATCCACATAAGAGTTATTATTGGCATTTTAATACTAAACTTTTAGAAGATATTTTTTTTGTGAAGCTTTTAAATTGTTTTGGGAGACCTGGAAAACAGAAACTTGTTTTTTTGAAAGTATTACACAATGGTGGGAAGTTGGGAAAGTGCATATAAGAGATTTTTGTCAAAAATACACATCTCATTCTTCTTTTCATTTAAAAAAGACTTTGGAGTGGCTGGAATCAGAGATTTTGGACATTGAAAAAAAAATGACTGGTAATGATGATGATAATCTAAAAGGATTTTGCACTGAAAAAAAAATCAACTGAGCTCGATCCTGAATGAAAGAGTTAAAGGAGCTCTCATAAGAAGCCGGTTTCTGAAGGTCAAAGACATGGATGCTCCTATTACTTATTTTTTTAACTTGGAGCAGAAAAAGGGTCAACAGAAACAGATGCATTTGCTGAAGGATGATAACGGACATGTCACCTCAGATCCAATAGAGATGCGTAGACTGGCCATGGCTTTTTATTCAAAGTTGTATGCTGCTGAAATCTCAGATGAACATTCTAGGAATGAGCTACTTAAGGATCTTCCTGTTTTATCTGAAGAACACAAGGGTCTTTTAGAGGCTGAGCTAACTTTTGAGGAAGTCACTTCGGCCGTTATGAGTCTCTCTTCAGGTTGTACTCCAGGATTGGATGGACTGCCTGGTGAATTCTATAAAATTATTTGGGCCACTATTGGTGAAGATTATTTTAAAATGGTTAAAAATGCTTTCTTGATTGAATTCTTACTAAAAGTTGTCAACGTGCTGTTTTTTCTTTACCCCCAAAAAAGGGTGATTTGACACTTTTAAAGAATTGGAGGCCAGTAGCGATTTTATGTACTGAATATAAAATAATTTCTAAATGTTTGGCTAATAGATTGAATAAGGTGTTACAAGAAATTGTGCATAAGGATCAATCTTATTGTATAAAGAATAGATCCATTACTGATAATCTTCACCTAATAAGGGATGTTTTTGATTTTACGCATTGTGATAATAATAATGTGAACTTAGGTTTGTTATCTTTGGATCAAGAAAAGGCTTTCGACAGGGTTGACCATGTTTGTCTGTTTGATACTTTGAAAGCTTTTGGTTTTGGGGATAATTTTATTAAAAAAATTAAACTTTTATATAATGAGGCCTCATGTATGATTAAAATGGCTGGAGGATTAAGCATTCCTATAAAAGTAAAAAGAGGTATCAGACAGGGTTGTCCTCTCTCAGGACAATTGTACAGTATTGTAATTGAACCTTTGCTGTGTAAATTGAGGAGAGGGCTAATGGGTCTACAAGTTAACACCCTACTCCCCAACATGATGTCACAGTCATATTTCAGGAACAAAATTACATTCAGATGCTAAATGAGGATTTACAATGTTATGGTAAAGCCTCTTCAGCTGTTAATTGTAAATGTGAAGCTCTGTGGTGTGGAAGAGATTCTAGAGGTCCAGTACTTCCTGGGGGTTTAAAGTGGGGAAGAGCAGGTTTTAAATATTTAGGGGTATTTATAGGGACAGAAGAGTACCAAAGAAAAAACTGGCAGGGCCTTGTGGAGAAAGTGTGTGCTCGGTTGTCTAAATGGAAATGGTTGCTACCCCAGCTATCCTACAGGGGGAGGGTACTAGTTTGTAATAATTTGGTTGCTTCTTCTTTATGGCACAAAATGACAATAATTGAGCCTCCTCTTGACTTGGTGAGCGATATCCAGCAGTGACTAGTGGATTTTTTCTGGTCAGTCCATCATTGGTTAAAGGGGGCGGTATTGTATTTGCCTGTATTGGAAGGAGGCCAGGGGCTGATTGATGTCGCATCAAGAAATGATGTTTTATTAACAAAGTTCGGGAGGAGCACGTGCAAATAATTAAGCAGCTGCACAGCTTTAGCGATCATACAGCCGCCCGGCTGCACAGCATTAGAGATCACGCAGCTGCCCGGCATTAGCAATCACACCACTTATCCTTTCAAACCAGAACGAGCTCTATAAATTGTGCAACCGCCTTACCTCCTCCGCTCACAGATTTTCACAGTATCCCACCTCCACCCCGACTCCTCACCATTAAAACTCATTTTACCCAAAAAGGGGGGGAAAGAGCTCGGGGCACGGGCAAACACAGAGACCAGAGCCCTCGCCCCGAACAAAGGGGGAGCGCTCTGGGGTCTGGAGAGAATGCCGACCCCGGAGCCCTCTCCCCAGACAGCACGCCAAATACGCATACTAAATTCTCAGCGTAACCACGTTGTTCCCCCTTTTTAATTATTTGCTAAGGTGAACTCGTGAATAAAGGCCTTCAGAATCCAGACAACACGAAGATTGCTTTATGAGGAGGATGTAAGTTCGGCAGGAATTGCTTGTGCTCTTCTGATGAGAGCGGGAAACATGGGCCTAGATCTTCATCTCTTCCTCATGGATGTTAATAAGCTGAACCTTTCTGGACCACTCCCCACTTTTCAAGTTTTCACGGAGTGGAAATGGATCACAGAGTCTTTGGCTTAAAGAAGAACCACTACTTTTTAATCTTGAATTGGATTTGGATATTTCTGAATCAGAGACTCTTAGAAAAGCCATGTGGAAAGCAAATATTATAAAAATTGGTCATTTAATGGAAACTACAAGATGGATTACTGCGGAAGCTCTTGCTTCAAAACTGTGACTATGATCAATCAGAGTGGAACAGACAATGTTGAATCAGACTTTAGAGTCACTACCACAGGACTATAGACTGGCAATGGAATCTTTTAAGGATGATGTGGATAAAGGTGTGTTTCCAGAGCTAAGTGTTTCTGTAGAGACAGGAACTTGGAAAGAAAAGAAAGGTAGCTTGCTGTCCTTTAAAGCACCTCAGCTGTTCCGTGATGCTGGAAAAAATGACATTTACACTCTGGGTGTTAAAACATGGCATTTTAAACACTAGAGAGTGTCACAGAATCCAAATGGCAGGAGATGTTCGGGTTAGACGCTTCCCCTAAAGGTAGCTGGAAGTCCTTGTACAAATCACCCCTGGAGAACAGGTCTGGAGACCTTCAGTGGAGAATTGTACACGGTATTATAGCTACAAACAGATACAGAGCACACCTTAATACTTTGGGGGAAGTTTTTACGGGAGTTTATTTCATTTATGGACCAAAATATAGTAGAAATAGAAGGGAAGTTTATGTTTTAATTAACTTCTTATTTGGACAGGCAAAAATAGCAATATGGTTGTCACGGAAGAAGCTTTAGAATGGGGATGGATCAACTGATGTGGTGTCCATTTTATTTGGATTATTAAAATCTCGAATGAAGATAGAATTTAATTTCTATAAATTGATCAATGATATTGAATTGTTTAAAAACAAATGGTGAGTAAATCAGTGTTTTTGTGATGTTGTTGATGGTTGTTTGGAAATTTATATTTGAGTGTAACTGTGTGAGGACATGGGTGTTTTATTTATTTATTTGTTCATTATTATTATTATATTTTTATTCTCCTCCTGTAAATATCATTATTTATGTTAAGAGTTAATTGTTATTAATTACTCTTGGTAAATAAATAGACCTTTAAGAATCAAAATCTCTCTCCCTCACCCTCCTCTCTCTCTCTCTCTCCCCCCCTCTCTCTCTCTCTCTCTTTCTCTCTCTCTCTCTTTTTTCCCTCACCCTCCTCTATCTCCCTCTCACCATCTCTCTCTCTTTCTCTCCCCCCCCTCTCTCTCTCTCTCTCTCTCTCTCTCATTTCCGGTGCGATTGTTGAGCGTGAGTGGACGGAGTAGCGTTAGCGCGGTGCAGAGTGGTGTGAGTGGATCTTGATTACTTTCCTTTATTTTCTTATTAATTCTGTCTCTGATCTTACCTTTGTATTTTCTGGGGCCGCGTGCTGTCCATTTTTGGAAGTATGACGGCCCAGCGGGTGCAAGGTTTGACCAAACTCACGCGGCGTCACGCAGTTAAGGTGGCGACTACAGTGAGTGTGGAAGATTGTTGTTTAGCTGTGGGAGAAGTAGTGGGGCACTCAGCGATTTTATCTGCGTCAAGAATGAACAATGCAATGGTGTTTTTTTTGGAAAGTGAAGATAAAGCGAATGATTTGGTAGAAAGAGGGATTGTAATAGAAGGGGAATTCGTGTCAGTTCTCCCGCTTTCTTTACCTGCCAAAAAAGTAACTTTATCAAATGTGCCACCTTTTGTGAGCGATGAGATTCTATCGCAAGCTTTGTCACGTTATGGAAAACTGGCGTCACCAATAAAAAAGATGCCAATCAGTAGCAAATCACCTTTATTGAAACATATAGTTTCCTTTAGGCGTTTTGTGTATATGGTAATTCCAGATGACGTGGATTTAGATTTGACACTTAATTTCCGGATTGATGATTTCAGCTACACGATTTTTGTTACCACTGGGAAGGGTAAATGCTTTGGATGCGGAAAAACGGGACATTTGATAAGAAATTGTCCCGATAAAAGTATGGAGGAGAAGGGGAGTTGAAAAAATAGTGTAAATAATGATTTGGTGCAGGATGAAGTGGTAGCGCAGGAAACAGTTTCGACTGTGATAGAGGCAAATGACGACATTCAGGAGGAGATTGAGTCTGTTCCGGTCTCATCTCGAACGGGGCAAATTGATCCAATTCTTAAGGAAATCCGAAATTATTCTAGTGATTCATTGAGTAAGGTTTCTTTCTCAGATAAACAAAAAGAGATGACAAATGATGAAATATCTAAAGTGTCTGTAAATGAAACTAGTGAGGAGGCACAGTTAGAAATGGGCCAAGAGGAACAGTTTTTCAAAGTTCCGTTTAAGAGGAAAATGCAAAATATACCGTTGGATACAAAAATAAGTAAAATCGATGAGTCACAACATTATGAAATGCAAGAAACAGAGAGTGACAGTGACTCTTCAGAATGTAGTTTGGGTCTCTCACAAAGTGAAGCTATATCACGTAGTTATGAACTTGAAGACTTTAGACTCTTTCTTAAGACATCAAAAAACAAGAGAGGAATGAAGGTGCAAGATTATTTTCCTGATCTGAGGCAATTTGTTGATAAGGCAAAAATTTTGATGACAAGGGATTGCTTTGTCAACAAAGAAGTTTATAGATTAAGAAAGATTGTGGGAAAGGTCAATAGTGCCTTAAAAAATGATGCTGTTTGATATGGAAATAAGCTATTGTCATAGGAAGTGTATTTTCTTTCTTTTTTTATTTATAATGAATGAAGTGCATTTTGCTACTATGAATCTTAATGGCGCAAGGAATTTTAAAAAAAGAGCTCAAATATTTGAGGAAATAGAACAGAAAAATATAGATATTGCTTTTTTACAAGAGACACATAGTAGTTTGGATAATGTTGTTGATTGGATGAAAGAATTTAACGGGTTGTCTGTTTTAAATCATAATTCTACTTTGAGTGGCGGAGTTGCCATTTTGTGTGGTAGGAATTTTAAACCACATTCGTTTGATGTAAATGAAGTTATAAAAGGTAGACTTTTAAAAGTCAGAGTTATTTATGATAACTTTGTTTTTGTTTTTATTTGCATCTACGCTATCTACGCTCTCTGATCATAATATGGTGAAATGTTCATTTATTTTAAATTCAGTGAAACCTAAAAGTGCGTATTGGCATTTCAATACACATCTGCTTAATGCTAAGTTTTTTAGGGAGTCCTTTACGTTCTTTTGGAAAGGTTTTAAGGAGAAAAAGTCATATTTTAAATCCATACAGCAATGGTGAGATTATGGAAAGGTACAAATAAAACAATTTACACAGCAATACACTCTAAATGTCACAAAAGAATTATCTCGGTCATTAAAAGAGTCAGAAAAACAAATAATGGAGTTGCAGAAATTGACGGAGACTTCAGGTGATATCAAGTTTTTGGAAGACTTATTAAGGAAGAAATCTGAGTTTAAAGACCTGCTAGGTCATAAAGCACAAGGGGCTTTGGTACGGGCAAAATTTTTGAATATTGATCAGATGGATACCCCTTCTAAATATTTCTTTGGTCATGAAAGGAAAAATGGACAAAAACATACACTTCATGCTTTACGTTCTGAGGATGGAATTTTGCTTTCAAATCCTAAGGAGATTCGTAAAGTGGCAAGTCAGTTTTATCTGTCCCTATATAGAAGTGAGCTAGAGCTAGTAGATGGGGGTAAAAATGGTTTTCTACAAGATCTACCAAAAATATCAGAGGATTCTAACAAAGAACTAGAAAGGGCCCTAACCCTAGGAGAACTTCATGATGCGCTCCAGGGTATGAAGTCTGGAAAAACTCCGGGTATGGATGGGATTCCGGTAGATTTTTTAAAATCATTTTGGCATGAGATAGGAGTTGACCTGCTGGAGGTGTTCAATGACAGCATACAGAAGGGTGAGTTGCCTTTGAGCTGCCGAAGAGCAGTAGTTACCCTTCTCCCAAAAAAAGGAGATCTTACTGAGATCAAAAATTGGAGGCCGGTCTCACTTTTATGCTGTGACAGTAAAGTCTTTTCGAAAACATTGGCAATTAGATTGGCCAAGGTAATGGGACAGGTGATCCATCCAGATCAATCTTATTGTATGCCTGGCAGATCGATATTTGATAACATCTCCTTAATTAGAGATGTTATACAGGCTTCCAGAGTACTTGATGTTAAATGCGGTTTGTTGTCATTGGATCAAGAGAAAGCATTTGATCGGGTGAAGCACTCCTATTTGTGGAATACTTTGGAAGCTTTTGGATTCCCCCAAAAAATTCTATGTATGGTAAAAATTTGTTATAGTGAAATTGAGAGTTTGATTAAAATTAATTTAATGGTTTATCCTAGAAAACGTCTGGAGGGTTTAAGAGCACCATTTTGTGATTTAAAACTTTGTTTATCAGCATATGACGTTGTAATAATAATAAACAAACAAGATGATGTAAATGTTGTAGTAAAGATAATAGAGGAATTTGGAAAATGGTCCTCAGCAAGGGTTAATTGGAGAAAAGGTGATGCTTTGCTATTAGGAGTTTGGAATGATGTAAAACCAAAATATCTTGGAGTGTTTTTGGGGGATGACAGTGTTGTACAAAAAAATTGGGATGGAATGTTACAAAAAGTAAGAGGTCGTTTAGACAAATGGAAATGGCTTTTACCAAATTTGTCTTACAGGGGTAGAACACTTATTGTCAATAATCTGGTTGCTTCACTTTTATGGCACAGACTGGCATGTACTGACTCTCCTGCAAAGATGTTGGCTGAAATTCAAGCAGTCTTTGTAAATTTATTTTGGGACAAACTTCACTGGATACCACAGAGTATTTTGTATCTACCAAAGGAAGAATGTGGCCAAGGTCTAATTCATCTGCAAAGTAGAATTGCAACATTCCGCTTGAATTTTCTACAAAGACTCTTAGATGGACCAATGAATGTCGGCTGGAAAGCTATCAGCTGTGCTCTATTACGAACTGTTGGAGGGTTTGAATTGGACAGATCTCTTTTTTTGATGGACCCCAAAAGTTTGAATCTCTCACAACTGTCTCCTTTTTATAAAAATCTTTTTAAAGTATGGGACTTGTTTCATATTCAGAAAACTGAGAATTTTTATTCTAGTTAGTGGCTGTTGAAGGAACCTTTGATTTGTCAGGCAAGACTGGACATTGCATCTATGTTTTCGACAGGATTCAGCAAAGCTCTACAAACAGCAGGATTTTTTGTTTTAAGCCAGCTACTGTCTTTAACTGGACCTCATTTTAAGGAGACAGGAGCTGTTGCGGAAAGACTGGGTTTTCGATCTATTCGTACAATAAATCGCTATTTAGCTAGGTTAATGGAAGCACTTACAAGTGAAGAAAAATTGATTTTAGAAGATTTGATTTATTTGCTTGTACTGGAAAAGTTTTGTATAAAATGTGTGTTCTTGTTTTTAATAAGAAAATGCTTGATAAGAAGATGGATACCCCATGGCGTTCAGTTTTTAAATTGTGTGATAATGTGAAACCTGAATGGAGAGTGTTATATAAACCACCATTATCAAAAAGAACAGGGGACCTGCACTGGAGAATTTTACATGGAGCCATTGCAGTTAATGTTTTTATTTCTGTTTTAAATCCTAATAATAGTTCTGATTGCCCGTTTTGCTCTCAAAGAGAAACGGTTTTTCATGCGTTTATGGACTGCTCTAGACTTTGTACGTTATTTGTGTTGATCCAAGAATTGTGTGTCAAATTTAAGGAGAAATTTGTTGTCCAGACGTTTATTCTTGGTTTTAAATATTTGAAGGAAAAACGCATTAAATTTCAATTATTGAATTTTATTTTTGGTCAAGCTAAATTGGCAATTTACATGAGCAGGAAAAGTAAAATAGAGCAAGGGGGTAATGATGATGTGATTGTTGTTTTTTGGGCTTAACTCAAAGCAAGAATAATGATTGACTTTAAGTTTTACAATGACATGAATGATCGATCAACGTTTGAAATGAAATGGTGCAGTAATGAAGTGTTATGTACAATAATTGAAGATTAATTATTTTTTTTGTTTTTGATCTATTAAAATATATATATACATGAATTGTGAATTGTGAAAATAGAGTTCTATATGTTGTGCTTTTGAAAAATTACCTGGCATTAATGGATTTTCAAAATTCAAAAACTCTCTCTCTCTCTCTCTCTCTCTCTCCCCCCTCTCTCTCTCTCTCTCCCCCCCTCTCACTTCCCCCACCCCGTCTCACTTCCCCCCTCTCACTTCCCCCCCTCTCTCACTTCCCCCCCCCTCTCTCTCTCTCTCTCTCTCTCTCTCTCTCTCTCTCTTTCTTTCTCTCACAACAGTGCTCTGTCTGTTCATTCAGAGCATCTCATGTGAATATGTTCTGGTACCGGAGAAGATGACTTGGAATGAGGCAAGGGTTTACTGCAGACAGCATCACATTGATCTGGTCACCTTTCAAAACAATGAAGACTTGATGAATGTACAGAGAGCAGTTCAACCAGCATTGACTTCAGCCGTCTGGATTGGACTCTACAATAATATTTCAAGCTGGCGGTGGTCGTATCAAAATGAAGACATTTCATTCTCCGGATGGTATGGAAGTGAACCAAACAACGGTGGTGGAAAAGAGGAATGTGTCATGATTTCATCTAGTGGATGGCATGATGCAGGCTGCTTTACTGAACGTGCCTTTTTATGCTTCAAAGGTATGACATAAGACCAACACATGTCAATCACATGAATATTTTAAGTAGTTAATTTATTGTGACTACATTTAATTCAACTACGTAATATGATTCAATCCTCTCATTGACCAGAATGCATTTAGCAGACGCTCTACTTTGAAAGATTTGAACCAACAATAATAAGAAAAACAATGAAGTCAAATATTCACAGAAATAAAAATTCAATTGTTTTTTTTTATGTTGTGAGAGATGGTTGATGGGCCTGACTTTGAAAGATCATTCCAGCAGTGAAGAGAAAGAGCATAAGTGACTTAAACTTGATGTGTCCTACGACTAGTGGAGGGAGATAAAGAGTGATGTTTTGGACTTCTGGAAGACACAAAGAAATACTGTGTTTTGATTTAATTGAAGTGGTTTAATAACCCCTGCAGAGGGCTGTTTCATAAAAGTCACTTAGAAAAGTGGTGTTGAAATGAAAGAGAGAGACTTTCAACTGATGCGCTTGTGTAGTGTTGGAAGTTGACATGACAGTTTCTGTTCTCTAAATCACTTGATGGAGACCCTCCAGCCTGTGATGTCATTTTTAAACCATGAGCACTGTGAATACATTGATAAGAGACACTGCCAACAGTTTCTCTTTTATAAACGTGTGTTACGTCCATTATCTGGTGTTATGCCGCCACCTAGTGCCCATTTTCCAGTATTGAACTCTGTTATTCTATACATGTACACTGCAGTGTTGATTTAGATCTCGCTGGACCTGCAGCATCAGTTTCAGTTAAGCACACAAACAATCTTTGCTTTGGAGAAAGATATAATCTGCCTGTAAGTTTATTTACTATCATTTTGTATTATTTGCATGTGTATTTGTTGTTAGCTAGCTGTCCAATTTCTTCATAAGGTTGCAGTTGAGAGCAGAGGTGGACAATCCTGGGGCCAAAGAGTAAAAGTCCTGCCATATTTTTGTTTCACCCATGAACTCATCAGTTGTTTCACCAGCGGAGGAACCAAGACATTCCTTTCAAGTCACAAGCCAAATCTCAAGTCCTCAAAGAGTTAAAGTTAATGAGATGATTAAGTGAGTAATTAAATGATGATTGAGCATTAGTGATGAACTCCTGCTGTTATTGAGATGTTGATGTTTTATTGGTTATATGATGTCACCATCATGGAGATCAGTGATTGCTTTTGCTGCACTCTTGACTCTTTTGTTAGATTTTGCACTGTATCAATTATGTACTGTTGTTCAGCAGAGAGATCAGTTCTGTGAAGTGTTTAACTCTTCACGGTTTTCATATGATGAGTTGATCTAACACTGAAATGTTTACAGGCAAAGATATCTCTTTTTGATCATATTCATGTTTAGCATACTGAACCCTGTACACTCGGTGTTTAAACAAAATGTCTATCTAAAAGTATCAGTGTGAAAATATAAATGCAACAAATCAAATCCTTACTTAAAACCTTCTAGACATACATAAAGAACCAACATATGAAGCTCATGAATGGTGACGCTCAACAACATGCTTCAAGCTGCAATGCATGAAAACTCCCATCATGCAATGCAGTATGACTAATACTTGTCACCACTGTTGAGGTTCATATGATAAATGTTCATGTGTAAAAGACTGATCTCAATATTAAAGCTTTATCGTGTCATTGATTTAGGAGGTTTTTATATCTAAATGCAGATCATAAACCCAGAGAGATTTAAACCAGAAACACAAACTGTTCTGTTCCTTCAAGATTTGATTCAGCATTGAACAAATGTTTGCTGTGAATAAAATATTGTAACTTTTTAAGAAACAATTATCTTTGAATGAATAAGACATTTATATAGCGCTCAATTGTGTATTCCTGTACACCTAAACTGCTTTATAATCATGTGTGGGGAGACTGTGAGACCACCAGTGCGCTCACGACATACCAGCTATAGGTGGAGAGGAGAAAGAGAAACAGAGCCACTACCTATTACTGAAAGGCTCAAGAACACAACTAAAGCAAACACTGATCACAATTATGGTGGAAATGTTTTTTTCTTCTTCCAGCTGATGTCAGTCAATCCTGTGTCTGAAATCAGTTGTAGTTCTTGTGTTTCTCTTTTCTTCAGTGTTGTTGATTGTTAACAGCAAGTGTTCATCACTCAATCATCATTTAATTACTCATTTAATCATCTCATTAACTTTAACTCTTTGAGGACTTAAGATTTGACTTGAGACTTGCTTATGACTTGAAAGGAATGTTTTGGTTCCTCCGCTGGTGAAATCAGCTGCTGAGTTCATGGGTGAAACAAAAATATGGCAGGACTTTTACTCTTTGGCCCCAGGATTGTCCACCTCTGGTTGAGAGTTAGTTTAGTGGTGGAGTGATAAAACCGGTTAGTGAAGTATTTCCAGTGGTGATACTGGAGGAATATCACATAGCTCTCAGCCAATCAGATTTGAGAACCAGCTAGAAATGGGGCATCTTAGAGCTCAAACCGGTGCGCAACGTTTTGAACGACACTTTTCCTGGAAATAGTTTACAACCTGTGTGAGAGCCGTTTTCTCTTTGGGAGAATGTCCGTCCACCCAGCAGGCTGTATATTACCCAAGCAGTATTAAAGAAACAGCTCGCAAATTGGGTCCAAGTAAAGTCGTATACAAATGTGTCCTCTGCAGTTCGGTACACACAACGAAGACATGTAGTCTGCAGAATTGAACACATATTGATACCGATTTCATCAGACTCCAATTTGTTTTCAAAAAGAACGCAAAAAATGGCCTTCTCAGCTGCCATAGTTCAAATCTTGCTTCATTAGAACAAGGTGTTTAATCACATCACATTTTGACACTTTTTGTCTGGGCTGAACACTATGGAGGACCAGAAGAGTCGTGAGTAAAGTAATAAAGCATTTCATTGTATAAAAACTAATTCTATAATAAAAATAGGCATTAATCCATTTGTTTTTAACTTAATTTTTTAATTAAAACATTAATAGGCAAAATGATAAAGTCACATTCTCGTAACATTTTGACTTTATACTTCTAACATTTCGACTTTATTCTCGTAACATTTCCACTTTATTCTCAAAATCTTGGTTTTTTTTTTTTTTTTAATGTGAAACTAAAACGCAGTCGTGCCCCGCTGCCTTTCCTTTTCCGATATGCTATTCGATTAGCTTAGTCATATAGCATTTCCTTTTAGCCTCTCTATTTAACATTTCCCTGACACTTTGGGGCCTTGCATTGCTAAAACGAGGTTAAACAATGTAAATGAACTAAGGCGAGAGAGATGTTACAAGATCTCTGATTGGCTTGTTCCTTTTACGTCATAGTCAGTGGTATGTCAGATGAGCAATGGAGAAGAGAGGATAGTCTGTTGTTCACTACACGTGTAACCAGCGTGTTATCACCGCCTGCTTATTATCTAACAGAAATCATAGAAAATTAAACGTATTGTGAGAACAGGTTAGAACGTTCATACTGCACGTGGAAGCAGCAATGCTGTGGTCATTTTGGTGCCGGGTCTATTAATGATGCGATGCTTGCGCGAAGTTAACGTGACATAAGTAATTGGGCTTAAGGGCAAAATGCTTATAGATTCACGCGAAATGTAACAGTTTTACCATTAAGCATGCAACTGATGTCAGTTGTGTGTGAATCCGCCAATGTTCACTTTTTTATGAAACCGCAAAAACACACCATGCTGTGTACTATATATGCATTTAGTAGATGCTACTGTGTATTGTCTATGAGGACAGGACTAATAAGTGACCCTGGAAATTTTTTCCAAGAGCAGCGCACCACACACCCCCTCGAGTTCCGGTTCCCCCTGTCTGCTCATGAGCAGATTCTTAAACTAATTCTGGATTGCAGCATTTAGCTTTCTTTCGCTAACCGTCACCATTTTTGAAATTCATACACTGATTATTCATGTCTAATTGATTCAGACAATTGACTTTTTTAAATCTATTACGAGTGTACTTTCATTATAAAATATATCACTGTGGTGCTGTATATCAGAGTCAGGAACTCAAAATAAAGTCTGAAAATTATAAAACACACCTACATTCAGCTTAAGAAAGTCATAACTGTATCAAATAGCATAAATAAGTGGTCAATAATATTTAGCTTTGTTTTCCTTTTATAAATGTGCATTATTAACACACTGTGACAGCTAACCTAAAATAAAGTAAAGAATTAGCAATGATAAGAGCATAACTAAAGGAAACAATAAACACTATTATGATGACTTGTTATTTTTCATGTTTTCTTCAGTGATTGTGTTTGTTATTAGCAGGTGTTCATCATTAATGATCATTCATCACTTCATTGATCACATTAATTATCTCATTAACTTTAACTCTACTGTAGTGTTACTATTTAACACTCTGAGTGATAATTATATAAACACCAAAAGTGTTAATTTAACACTGGAGGTTTTGCTCTGCATCAGTGTTAACAGAGCTCTTGTGAATCTGGTCCCTGGTTAGTTCCCAGTGTTAGTTGCTATAGTAACTGAGTTTGAACTATTTCAAGTTTGCTCTACTAAACCGAATCCACCAGCAGTAAATCTGACAAACTCAAATTAGTCTTATTTTCTTATATCTTGTTTTATGAAACAGCCCTCAGAAAGACCACGAAGACGAGCATTGCCTTAGTCCAATCTAGAGATCACAAAGGTCTGGACCAGAAGTTGAGCATCATGCTCTGTGAGATAAGAACCGGTCTACCACACAAACTTCTTAAAGCTAATTAAGAAATGACGGTGATGGTGGTCTAGTGGGTTAAACCACTGAACTGGTAAATCAAAAGTTTGCTGGTTCGATCCCAGCAGCCACCACCAGTGTGTCCTTGAGCAAGACACTTTACTCCATGTTGCTCCAGGGGGATTGTCCCTGTTATAAGTGCACTGTAAATCGCTTTGGATTAAAGCGTCTGCCAAATGACTAAATGTAAATGTAATTATCAAATAATCTAAAAATATCAATTCAATAGTCAAGCTTGTTTAGTGATGCTGAGTGTTGATCTGTTTATATGAATAGTTTGTTGATCGTCACCAGTGTTGAGATTCATAAACTGATTCTTGGTGTCTGTGTGTCTAAACTATGAGATGCAAATGAATAGTAAAAAAGTAAATTAAACTCACATGAAAATTTTATTTTTTTAAAGTTGTTCTCTAATAGTGTTTTTCAATCTCATCTTTCTACAGAGAATGAAACAGGAGCTGACAGGTTTGTTTTTGTTAATATCCGAATGTACTGGCATAAAGCTCAGAGTTACTGCAGACAACATTACACAGATCTGGCCGTCATTCACAATAAAACTGAGAATCAAGTGCTGACGCTGAAGATGTCAGAGATAGGCATTAGTGTATCATGGATTGGTCTGTTCAGAGACTCGTGGAAGTGGTCAGATGAAATAAATGTTGTCAGCATGTCCTCCATTAACTGGATGACTGGACAACCTGACTTGAGGAACTTGAACAAACCTTGTGGTGTTATACGTCCTGATGGTCTTATAGATGATCAACTGTGTTCAAATACTTTTCCATTCATCTGCAAGACACGTAAGTTTTTGTGTGTGATCATTAACTACTCACAACACAAACATCATAAATAGACAGAAAGAAGAGACTTTAGACAAACAAAGCTTATGTTATAAATAAATATACAAATAAATAGTTTTGACCACAAATATACTGTTGAAAATATTGATTTCCATTTTATATTAAACATCAAAGACAGTGAGAAAAACTGATGTAAAACAGTCACATTGATGATCATCTGATGTTAAACAGTCAGGGTTTAATAAAGCAATAAGTCGTGTGAAGCAGTGGGTTAAAGTGTATTTTGTTGTACAACATGAAGCGGAGTCAATGTCAGATGCGCCAGCTATTGTTAGTGTTCTACTGTATTGATCTGATTTGTTCTTCTGAAATGTATTTTTGGTTAAAACGTTGAAGGATGAAAGAGTAAAGAAGGAGAAAAAAAATAAAAAAAATCATAATAAAGATTTATATATGAGCTCTGATTTTCTTAATGTGTTTTTTTTGGTTAGTGGAAGTTCCACCAGAAACACTCAGGAGACAATATGATGAATTAATGATTATTATTTATTAGTTTTTCCTTAGTGTATCCTAAAGAACAGTTGCTATGAAAACAAAATGAGAAGTTGACAAATTATTAGTTTCATTTGTGTTAAACACATGCAGCTGTTGTGTTAGAAAGATTTACTGTAGATTTGTGTAACTGTTGTGATTTTGTTTTCTTCAAACTTTATATTAGTTGAAAATAAATACAGCTTTTAATCTTCCAGCAGAGATCAAGAAACAGATTGTGAGATTTGAGATGAAATCTGATCAGAATGTCAATGATCCTGCAGTGATGGAGACCATCTTACAGTCGGTGAGTATTCAACTATTTGTGTTGAAAGTGTGTCCTACACAACACAATGAGCTGAAACACATATAGTTTTTCAGACTCACTCAAACATGTTTGTTTCTGGCTGAAGACACAATCACGCTTGACTTTTCATTCCAGTGACTTCCAAACATACGCATGTAAATTGGTTAGAAGATATTTGACATTTCGCTGTGTTTCAAAGTTCAAGTTTGGTGAACTCTGACCTGTGAATTCATGTCACATGAGTGCGTGAGACCAATAGTAGATCAAAACATCACAGCGTGACCTCTGTGTACTGAAGTGTAAAACATGGAGGAATCACTGACGCACATGTTCACACCGTCTGAAGGAATTAGAAATGCTCAAGTCTAGTGTGAGCGCAGCATTACTGTGTCACTGTGATTATTGTGTTGTCACCAGTGTGTTACTTAAGAAAAGAGTTTACAGATAGCAAACACAGAGAACTCCAGAAAGCAGTCTTGTGACTTCACTGACTTTACTGGTTCTTTTTAATTCACTACCAACAAGCAAGAAAATATGTGTAAGCTTTAAATTTACATCCATGACATATACAGTTAAATAACACCATCAGTGGTGTAGTGGTGCCTGGAGAAGTGGGTTTACTGTTAAAGCGGCACAGCTTTTGCTGTTATAATGTAGTCTGGTTTCCACCATGGTTTAATGCAAATTGCAAACTTGCATATGAGAAATGAGTGATAACACAGAAGAGATTCTACAATCAGTCCTGGCCTACAGGCACATGAAGAGACATCAGGGCCGTACACTGACTTCATTGTCTTTTACAGTTTAAATTAGATAATAATAGCTAACAGATTATCATGTGTGTCCTTTCATTATTATCAGCATCAGTCAAAAAGAAAACTAATGGTCAACAAATATTACACAATCTATGTTTCATGAAAGAACATTTGGGTTAGAAATGACATGAAAGTAAACGAGTGCTGACAGAATGTCCAGTTTTGAGTGAACTATCCCTTTATCTTTTTAAATAATAACATAGACATCAAAATACAAAAGTTGCAGATACTATTTTTAATTATTTAAAACGGGTAACATTTAAACAGAATTACAGAGCGAGAATATTCATTTCAGTGATGGCTGTCCGGGTGAAATGGCTGTTTTAACCACAACCTTAACACACTTAAGTGAGACACATGCTTTAGCGTGAAGTAGTGAAGGTCTGGACATGTTGTTGTCTTGTCAAACTGACATGACCTGAAACGTTAAAAAAATTTTCGGTGTTTTGTAGTTTACAAGACTGGATTTTACCTTCGACATTTAACATTCGCAGGCAGTGTGCTCGAGTGATGTGGAAAGAGGAAGAAAGCAAAACAGCCGGCATTTTGCACACATTTAAAGAAGCGACACTTGAACTACCCGTGACATTTCTATAACAAAACATTTAGCTACTTATATTGCGCTCTTTCACAGTTAAACTGACCTTGAGCTGGGGAGAATATCCTGCAGCACCACACGTTTCAGGACACATGATCCAGACCACCAGTCTCAGGCCGGAAATGAAGGCGACTCATATATGGTTTAGTCAATGTCTACAAAACTACAACTACAAAATACATGACCTACGTTTGTATGTAGTTATTATTGTTATAAAAGAACTCTCAAAATTCTTGACGGATGTGAAAAACGCAGAAAATCGAACCCGGTCCGAATTTTTTTATGTCGGACGAAAATATCGGGGGCAGTGTGTAAATGTGATTGACACAACGTGAGGTCATATTTATTTTTTTAATGTTTGCAAATTTTGGACTCAATGTGCAATGGGCTTAAGAGTGTGTGTCATGATTGTTTGTGTTGTGTAGATTCAGCAGAAACTGACAGATTTGGGCGTACACAATGACACAACAGTGACCTGGAGAGTGCAGCCTGATGGAAATGTTTTCACACCAAAACATGAAGATGAAGATGAAGAGAAACAGAAAGTGTGTTCAGACTTCTGATCGATCACGTCACAGTCGTTGTGTTTAAAGACGTCATTTTCATCACGCGAGAGAAACTTTGAAATACATGTTTTATAGGATTTGCATTTACATGTAGACATTTATAATAACTTCAGTTAGTCTCATTATTTTGTCAGCCAGTCAAATATATTTAGTTATTCTTGATTGATCTTAGAATTCAGCTTTGTTGATGTGTGTTTTTAATGATATTATAGTGATAGTAGCGTGACAATCTATTAAACTACAATAATGATTAAAGATTAAGACAATGACATGTGACAATGTGAGTTAAATGTTTATATTCTGTGTGTTTTATCTTGTGTGTTTGTGTTTGGTGAGGTGTGTAGACTGTAGCAGCTGAACATGTATTGCTTTTAGATGAAAACTTTTCAATCTATTTCACTACATACACTAGTAACCATGTATGAAAGGTAATTCAACATTTTAAAAAGAGTTTAAATTTGGTCATTTGAGAACATAAATATAAATTAAAGCTTCTTTATAAACACTGAATAGAAAAAATGATCTGTGAAAATATTTGTGTTGAAGTGAACTGTGCAAATACATAAATAAATAATAAAACATGTTAAACATATTGTTGAATGAAGTTTTATTGTGTCTTAGCAATCGCTTCTGTCTCTCAACAACACAATAAGATATTTGTATATTTTGTGTGGTCGACTCTTTGCAGGTTTGTATTGGCCGCCTCCAGTTTTCCTTTGGTTTTTCCTCCAGCTAATGCTGTGATGTAAGTGTGATGTTGACACTAAAAGGGTCTTTGGTTTACTTCATAATTTGGAAAAAACATCTGTAAACTTAATAACTAAATAATTGAATAACAGAATAACAGAATTATATTAGTGAATATTATTATCGGGGTCCCATATTATATAAAAAGATTATATTTGTAACACAATTATACTTATCATGTGAGGTGACAAATATATCCCAAATAAACACTTAAAGCTTGAAAATAGTTTGTGGTCTTCAGCATCATCGCGTGGTCTTGATGTTTAATTCAAATAATTTCATGTGTTATTTATTCCACTAAGTTTTCCATTAACATTTATTTAACAATGCAATATTAGGTTTTCTTACAATTTTGACGTTATCGAAAAGCTTTAAGATGATCGAATTTTCACAGGAAATTCTTTGTGATGTGGTGCTTGAATTTTAAACATTTCCCCAAATGCTTTATTTTTTATTAAAAGCTGTTACATGTAAGCCAAAAAATTCACATGTCAACTTTTTATGAACTGTATCTGTTAAGATTTGTTTTACTATTGTTGAATTGTTTTGTTGTAAGAAAAATTGTGAATTCATCAGACCATGTCACAATTCAAAGTTTGCTTATTTTAAGGTTCAGATCTTACTTAACAGACATATATCAATACGTCCATTTAAATGGGAAATCGTCAAATCTTATGCAAGTAAATTATGGATTACCTCAGGGATCGGTTTTAGGACCCTTGCTTTTCTCCATATACATGCTGCCCCTTGGCAACATTTTTAGAAAACATGGAATTAGCTTCCACTGTTTCGCAGATGTTACTCAGCTATATATCTCATCAAGACCAGATGATTCCTTTAAGCTATCCAAACTGGCAGAGTGCATCGAGGACATAAAACATTGGATGACTAGTAATTTCCACCTTTTAAACTCTAGCAAAACTGAAATATTACTTATAGCACCAAATTCAAGTAAACAGAATATCTCCGATTACAGCCTGCAAATTGAAAGCTAAACTGTTACTCCAACAAATACAGTTAAAGACCTAGGCGTTATATTAGACGGCAACCTGTCATTTAAAAATCACATCTCAAATGTCACAAAAACAGCCTTCTTCCACCTTAGAAATGTTGCCAAATTACAAAATATTTTATGTGTTGCTGACGCAGAAAAGCTTATTCATGCATTTGTGACCTCAAGACTTGACTATTGTAATGCTCTACTTAGTGGTTGTCCTGTGTCGTCAATAAACAAACTACAGTTAGTTCAGAATGCAGCTGCCAGAGTTCTTACTAGGTGAAGAATATACGATAACATTGTGTTACGTCACCATTGAATGCACAGAAGAATGGTATAACATAACACATAAAGAGACCATAGAGACGCAATGGCGGTATCAAAAGTTTGTTTAATTGAACATAAGATTTAGACATAAACAGAGCATGGTGAAAAAACAAAAAAAACAACACTGACTACACATTTCTAAAGGAACAGATAAACTTGCCTACCTCCCGTCCAAAACAAAAGACAAGTCCGCTGTGAGTCTTCCGGTTCCTCTAGCTTCTACACTTAACTACCGCTAAAGTAAACAAAGTGAATCCCATCACCAAAAACCCACCAGCTCTCAACATAATTACAGAAAGGATAACGAGAGTACAAGTCTAACGGGTGGCGCTGATAGTGAGTCTGCCCGAGCCCTTCCGCTTCCGGACATCAAATAGGGCGGTCTTTATTGCGGTCGCCCAGCCCCCAATCAGCAATCAGTGGGACGCAGCACGGCCCCTAAGGGGGAGTAGAAGGAACAGCAACACTTCACTCTGCATAGCGTCACACCCTCACCCTTAAAAAAAATAAATTTGGATCAAAATTAACTACATAATTAACAAATTAACATTTTTTTACAAACCTCCACCTCCTGTTAACCTGAATAAAATAATACATATATATATATACACATGTACTAATATGCAATGGGTACATTTTGTATATATTAATCCCACAATTTATTTAGAAGAATGTTTTCCTCAAGCACGAGACAATGCATCGGCAACTACATTGTCACGTCCTCGGATGTGTCTAATCTCTATACTGTAACCTTGAAGAATCAGACTCCAGCGCATTAAGCGCTGGTTACAATTGCGCATGCGATCAAGAAAAACCAATGGGTTGTGATCTGTATAAACCACAACCGGGCATGCAGCACCTCCAACATAAACTTCAAAATGCTGGACGGCGAGCACAAGAGCAAGGCCTCCTTTTCTATTGTTGAATAAGCACGCTGATGACGATTGAATTTTCGGGAAAAGAAACAGACGTTGTCATTTTGCAAGAGAACGGCTCCCGCTCCCAAGTCACTCGCATCAACAGCGATGGAAAATGGCTGGGAAAAATCAGGAGCGGCCAGCACAGGCGCAGTAGTCAACAGAGCTTTAACAGACTCGAAAGCAGCATAACTTTTTGTAGTCCAGTTGAAGGTGACTTTCGAACTGAGCAAATCAGTTAGGGGCGAGGCAAAAGTAGAAAAGTTTTTGCAAAATGACCGATAGTAACCTACCATGCCAAGGAAACGACGGAGTTCGCGACGGGTGGTTGGAGGAGGATAATTCAAAATCGCCTCAACTTTAGACTGGACAGGACGCAACTGCCCACGGCCAACCACTTTTCCCAAATATACCACAGTAGCCTGGCCAAACTCACACTTAGCCAGGTTAACGGTTAAATTGGCTTCCGACAGCCTGCGAAACACAGTTGAAAGATGGGTCATATGCGAAGGCCAGGTGGCACTATAAATGACCAAATCATCCAAATAGGCCTCGCAATTAGGCACACCATCAAGAACGCCATTGATAAGCCTTTGAAAGGTGGCAGGGGCATTTCGAAGGCCAAAGGCCATGGTTGTATATTGTAGAAAGTGGTCTGGCGTCACAAAGGCGGAGACCTCTTTGGCACGGAGTGTCAGCGGGACTTGCCAGTACCCTTTCAACAGGTCAATTTTACTGACAAATGCAGCTGAACCCAGGCGATCAACACAATCGTCAATACGCGGTAATGGGTATCTGTCAGGTTTTGTAACTTCTTATAATAAGGTGTTCTTATAACTCCTTATAATAAGGTGTTACTCTGAGGAGGTTCAACAGAAATTCTGTTGAACTGACCAATACTGACCAATAAAACCACTTCATTCAAAGAAATATTCCTTTTATTTCAAAGTGCATTTATATAAATATAATCCCTCCTACAACCAACCATATACTGAAACGGACCAAATTTATCAAAGTGCGAATGTGAAAACAAACAAAACTTAACGTCAATGTCCAGTCTTTTAGTTGAGCAGAGATGACGATGGTGATGAGATGAGATGAGTTTAAGTCCACAAGGTTCTTAGAGAGTGACGAATGATATAATCCAATACTCCAGAATGAAGGTTTAGGAGAAGTTAGGCAATGTCATTTGTTGCCACGCTGAAGTGGTAACACCAAGATTCCTATTCCTTGTTTCTCAGAAACATGTAGAGGATCATCCAACAAAGTGCAATAGTACACCAAGAGTTGTGCAGGTCTTAAAAATGTCCAGCGTGTTCAAAAATTGGACTTACAGACGTTCTTTGAATAAAGTTGAAGTTTATTAACTAGAAAATCAGCGCGCTGTGTTGTTCTCGACACAACGTCTTACAAAGAAGCAACCCAATGGAATGATTTTACAACATATTTATAGTGTGTGGTGACGTGTAGTTTGCAGAGCTCCACCTCGTCTTTCCTCCAATCAGCTTCATTCTCCTTGTCTGCAACACATCACATGACACGACACCCCTACACCCAAATTCTGCATAGCTAAGTACTCAGATAATGATATGTGTGTGCATGCACTTCTTTGTTCCACCTTTGGTCTTTGACCCTTTAATTTATTGTCTGCACTCACATTCCTAGAGGCACCAATCAGCATTATCTGCACTTATCCCAATCTTTGTACACAAGGCTACACAAACACACATACACACAACATCCTGTAGCAAACACATTCCAATCAGCCCTTAACTCCTCAGAGTTTTCTGCCTAAACATTCTCATTAAAACACACACATATTATGTTCATCAAAACTGTAATAAAGAATAAACATTTAAACGTATTAAAACTTATTAAAAAACTCCTTCACTACCCAACGCTCTCCTTTCATGTTTTTTTTCCAGGCTTATATCTGATAGCTATCATGCACTAGTGCCCTCAAGTGGCTCCTTCGGGTCTCACACCTAACCCAGATACCGCCCGAGGAAATACAATAATATACCACAAGTAACGTTTTATACTGTTACAACATAACCCCAGTTTTATCATCGCTTCACTGGCTACCCATTAAGTATCGTATTGATTTTAAAATTCTTTTAATTACTTACAAAGCCCTGAACGGTTTAGCACCTACTTACTTAATCGAGCTTTTATCACGTTACAACCCATCACGCTCCCTAAGATCTCAAAACTTAGGACTTTTGACAACACCTAGAATAACAAAATCCACCAAAGGGGGACTAGCTTTCTCATACGTAGCACCTAAACTCTGGAATAGCCTTCCTGATACTATTCGAGGGTCAGACACACTCTCCCAATTTAAATCTAGATTAAAGACACATCTTTTCAGCCAAGCTTTCACTTAATGCATAGTTAATGAACAGCAGCTACGCTAATTATCCTCTTTATTCTCTTTCCGCCTCTGCCTCGGGATGCCCATCCCGAGGTAGGAAGAAGTTCCACCATGTCCAGACGACCGACAGATGCCCATCCCCAATTTGAGATCACGCCAGCTACAGCTGCAGACTGACTGACCATCCCAGCTCCATCTAAGGCAATTCCACCACCAGCCAAGAGAAATATGACCATCGGACCATCCCAGCTCAGACCACTACATCCCCAACCAAGAGCAAAGACGTACTATTTGGCTTATTAATGCTGAAGTTACAACATTTGGTATTAAATGCTAAACTTAAATCACATGTCACCAGTTTGAGTGCAGCTATGACACGTCAGAGGGGATCTGGCCCTCCCGGCTGAGCCTGGTTTCTCCCGAGGTTTTTTTCTCCATTAATTAATCATTGGAGTTTGGGTTCCTCGCCACAGCAGGGCAGTGTTGGCCTGCTCACCGGGAGACTGCATTCATTCATTTATTTATTTATTTAGAAATTAGCTATTATTTATTAGTATGATCTTACTCGTTGTATGAATACCATGCACTGTGCTGTGTTTTTCTGTTTTTCCTGTTTGCCCCTGTAAAGCTGCTTTGAAACAATACACATTGTGAAAAGCGCTATATAAATAAACTTGAATTGAATTGAATATTTTGAAGAATGTGGGGAAGTAAACAGTTCTGGGTCACCATTGACTATAGTAATCTTTTGTTTGGTTAAACACATTCTTCCAAATTCTTTCTTTGTGTTCAGCAGAACAAAGTATTTTACACAGATTTGAAACATCTTGAGGGTGAGTAAATGATGACAGAATTGTCATTTTTTCGTGACTTTTACTTTAAATGCCAACAGAGTCTGACGGTTTGTGTAACTGCATGTGTGTTATTGCATTCGTGTAACGTAGTTAAATTGTGTGTTGATTTATATCTGTTAATTCTGCCTCAAACATGTTTTGATATTGCATTATAGCTGAATAAAATGTCTGATAATGATCTCTGTCACGGACTCAGATGCTCTGTTAGCCACGCCCCCAGCACCAGACCTCACCGCACACTTCAACATACTATGATGACACACAAACTGTTCCTCATTCACTCATTGTCAGGACTCAATAGCTGTGTCCCAATTAGGGTGACCACCCGTCCCGCGTAGCGCGTGCGCGCACAGCGTTTGAAGCCCAATTCATGCGTCCCGCAAATTGAGACCGTGTCACGCATAATCAAGGCTTGCTCAAAAAAAGTCGGTCGCTTTATATCCTCGAGCCGCAGGCAGCCGAACATTACTTGACAGTTCAGCACGCTAATGTTGCCACACCCACCCCTCAGTTGAACTGCTGACTAGGTTGTTCCGTTGTTGTCATGACAGCGCGCGCACATGCACACACTGGGAAGGAGCTTTTAGATGCGCGCTCCAATTTGAAAAATGGAGAAAGAGACTGAGTCTGAGACAGGGGCGATTCTAGGTTTTCAATATTAGGGGGGCTCAGCCTCCAATGAGGATATATATATATAGAGAGAAAGCCACACTCTAATCACACACATATTGTATACGTTACTAAAATAAATAATTAAGAAAGAATATGCAGAAAAGCATAAATACAAGTTATTGTTATTCAAATGAATATCACATTAATCGGTCAATCTGGAACATTTATATTCCAAAGTGACAACATAACGCACATAACACTTTTAAACAGTGAATGGGAAAGGGTCTTGTATCGCCTCCACATCATATGAAGATGCATTTATAACAAAGAATGGCAAAAATGCAGATGTCATGTTAATGAACACACCTTGTAAAGTTACTCTGCTAATGACGTTAAATCCAATGTGTTACTGTGTGATCTGAAGAATGCGCTAAATAACGCAGCCTAACGCCGTTTTCATAATAAGAGTTTTAAAGGGGGCTATAAAGCGATCTCGAATTCTTGTACAGATTACATTACACACAATATTTTAGGGGGGGGGGGTGAGCTAGAACTTTAGGGGGGGGCTTTAGCTCCCCTAAAAACGGCCTAGCAACGCCACTGGTCTGAGCCATTAATTAAAAAGAGAAGGTGTGGGTACAAGAAAGACTGGGAAAATTAAATAGCTAAAGTAAATCGTAAGTGGAAGTGCATTTGTCAATTCATTGAATGTTCAAAATATTGTGAATCTTTATTTAAAAAAATATACATTGCCTGGCCTATTCATGAGCATACATCAGCAATTACACATGTTTAGGGGAATGGGGCATTATTAATATACCATGTAAGGTGGTATGTGCTAGAAATGGGTAAACCACTATCAGTGAGTCTGTCCGGGGGGTGGAGGCACCGCCACGCCAGGCAGTGTCCCACATTGTCCCTCAGAAACATACCCCTTGTCCCCCCTTGGGCTTATTAGCAGGTGGTCACCCTAGTCCCAATTCAGAGGCTGTGACCTTATATTGTAAGCAGCTATTACAGAGTGTTTTGCCACTCAAGGGGGCGTGTTCTGGCATGGTCACATGGGAAAGTGACGTCACTTTTATATCCTCTATTGCAGTGGTTACTTTTCAGATCATGTACCACCTTTAATAAAATTAGTTTCAAGGATCACCTCATGACCGCCGTAGAAAATCACATGAAGAGATGAATTATTATTAATAATACAAACACTTTAATTACCAGCTGTTCTCAAACTAAATCAAGTTTTTCCATATTTTCAAGTTATCCAGCAGTAATAGCGACACAAATACTTTTCAGTAGTGCACAGTAAACATGGCTCTGTAAACTCTTATGGGGGATTTATTAACTTTGTGAGGACTTCCAGAAAGCCTACAAACTTATATTAAAGACAAACAATGTGGAAAGAATATTTAACACAGAAGATAAATAAATACACAAATACTTTAAGAGAACAGATGTATATAAACAACAGAATTACACTTTACTGCAGCGGCTTTTGTCAATGTTGCGTTTCCAAAATACATCTCAACTCACGCTTCATTAATTTAACCTCGAGTAGATGCAGACACATGTTGAATGAGCACTTTACAGCAATAACAACAGCTTTAAACAACGCTTCAAGTGCAGAAATACATAAGAAACCTCATTTACACGCAGCTCATCGCAAGAGAGAGAGAGTGAGAGACTCACAAGCGTCTGTCTGCTCCCGCTCAGTGTTTGAGCTGCCCGTCACATCCACCAATGATAAAAAAACAACAAAAATAAATACAACTATTTATAATTACACATAGGATGAGATATATACCATATTTATCAATCATGGAGACATATTAAACATTTGAAATTGTATTGTAGTTTTGCATTTCCTGTAGTTTCACATCACGTACCACTAGTTGTATGAGAACCACAGTTTGAGGAGACGTGTGAAACCTTGAAGCAAATAAAACTGTAATCTACAGTGATCAGACACACACAGACATCAAGAATATGTGTCTGAATCTCAACAGTGGTGACAATCAACAGACTAATTCAGATTAACAGATCAACTACAACACAGGCTGGTATTCATGGATATGTTTTCTACCATGATGTTACCCAGCATGCATTGCATTATGAAGTTTTCTGTTGTTGATTGTCACCATTGTTGAGATTCATACACCGATTCTACATGTGTGATTCTTAGTGGTGGTTTGCAATGCTGTACAATTAAAGTAAATACAGGGCCAGTATTGCCGATACCGATATCAATACATTTAGAATTTCCATTTACTTTCCTGTGGATGTAATGTCATCATTTATCAGGTGAATTCATCATTAATTTGCTAAATCTAAAAACATTTTCATGACCTCTAAAATATTTTGTGATTTGTGCTCTTAATGTGTCTATAGGCTATAATCATGTAGATGTTAAAATGGGACATAAGTTAAACCAAATAAATATATTTATTCATTCATTTATTCCTTTAATAGAATTTGCAAGCATGAACTTTGCACCAAATTATTACTGGAAAATAGTAACAATAACAGATTAACAGAACAGAAAACTGATATATAACAAAACAATTTCTCCCTATCCTAGTACTACTTCTCCAGCTTTGAAAAAAACAAAGTGCACAAAAGTATTACTGAAGAACAAAGCTTTTAAAACTGCTTTCCCGTTTTTGTTCAGTGTTATGTTTAGACACAATAAAACAAATGAACATGTTTCCCTTTCATTACACTTTTAAGTGAATTCATAAACAAAGTGCACACAATACAGACAAAGTCAATAAAGAGTTTAAATAATAGAGTACTTTTAATATTTGTCACTTTACCCCCAAAGGCCCACTGTCATACATCACAGTTCACAGTGTTTCATATTTCAGGATCGATCCGCCCACCCCTAATTCTAAACTATACCACAGTTAAAGATTTTATTGAGACAGGGGTGTCTGCAGGTCGGAGAACTGGGTTTAACGAAAGGTCTTTTCAATTGGACACGAAAGCTGCAGTTGATTTATAAAGACACTAGAGCCTATTTTAAATATGGTCCCAGCGCGAATCTAATGTGTGAGTTCTCTGTGATCACCGGGCTGTTAGCGCCTCCAAGAACATTTTGATGGCTTCTGCCTTTAATATCACTTCAGTGGAAATAGGATTATTAGTCTAGACCTCGTTGGTCTGATGAATGTTTCGAGACTAATCATTTTGTCTGAGGTCAGTCAGAGTTTCATCACTATACACAGTCTGGCTGTAGGTGTTTATTAGTTAAACGTAGTCTTTGAGCACTGAATGTGTACTTCTGACTGTGTACGGTAGGGGTCTTCAACTACTTTTCATTGAGGACCAGATTCCAAAAGTATAAACAGGAGTTTCCATATCATAATTTATTTTATTTTGTATTTCTGTTATTTATTGCATTTGTTCCATTTACACTGGTTTTGTTGCTTTTATTTACAGGTCATATATTAAAGTATGCACACAAATATTGCATCCAGTTTACCTATTAATGATATTTAATCAAAGGGATAGTGTCTTTATAATTGTATTTTATATTCACTAATACGCTGAATGAAATTGCTGTTAATTTACTCACCCCCAGTCCCCCGATACCTCCAAGATATGCGTAGTATTGTTTTTTTATAAGATATTTATGAAGATATTGAATTAATGAAAGTTAATGAAATTAAAAAATGCTCATAAATTCAGCTCAAAAGTTGATGTTAAACTGGCGTTCAATCGAATCAATCGATCTGTGCAAGAAACTTAACACTATTATCAAATCTTCGGGTGAATGCCGATCGCATTCATGTGCCCCACACATTTATAAGTGCAGATCTTTTGACGTGTAAGTTCTGGAGGAAGACAAACAGCTGTTTTCATAAACAAAGCTGTTCAAATCATACATAATGAATGCAGTAATAAAAACAACATTGATTTTTCCTTATCTGAGACTTCCTGCCGTTACTTTCAAGGGCACAAGGCGTTTTGGAACGTGACCTCTCACCTGTGGCTGTGGATTGCCAATTATAACATTGCAAATAACATTAAGTTTCTTGGACAGACCGATCCAATCGCTTTATAAGACATAAATCGAGCCACAGGAATTACTTTCGTATTGAATAAAGCAGCGTTTTGGATTTAAAGTCCTGGCGTCTCAGGACGTGCATTTCTTAAAGCACAACATTCTTAAAGTCTCTCCAGTGATTTGAAATGTCTAACATCTTTTCCTTGATCACAGCTCAGTTATTCTTTTTTTAACCTCACTCAACAGAGAAACTCTTTCCTCCTCCAGACTCTCTGTGGTTTCACTGCTTGGATGGTTTGAACAGAAATGAACCTCTGCCTTTCTGGCCTTGTTTGCAGCTGGTCTCCCCTGACCTTTCTGTTTGTTCTTAAGTGAGTTGACAGTGACTTCTGGGTGTTCAGCTCAGCCAAGTTTTGTGCGGAAGTTCATTATTTTAATCTTAATGTAGTGCTTCCATCCACAACACCCAGTCTGAGTTCCTTTCTCATGCATAAATGGATGGTTTGAATCAAGGCCTCAGCAACTTTGTACTTAATTATTTCTTCTGCAAGGCCTTTCGGGGTAAGAGAAAGGAGAGTTCCATTCACAAGAAATTCATCATTTCCTTTCTGGAGCTGCATTTCTGCACAATATGAAAAGCGTGTCACTATGAATACCTGAGGCCAAGTGCAAGACCAGGACTCAGGAGATCATTGCTGCTACATGAGTCAACAGATGCCAAATCATCTGCGGCCTCATTTATAAAACTGTGCGTAGAAACCTTCTGAAAAGTGAAAGTACGGCAAAATGCTGAAAAGTGCGTACGCAAACAAAAATTGATATTTATAAAACTTGTGCATGCACACTTGCATGCAATTTTCGCTTTATAAATCACAGATTACCTGCAAGTGTGTGTACGTGAATCAGCCTCATATCCCGCCCTGTATACACCCATTTTGTACCCATAAATAGTCAATGTAAAACACCTCATGAATCCTTATTCGTATTTAATAAGTCTGGCATCTAGTCCTCTTGTTAAGCTTGAGGTCACGCACCATTATGGACGTGAACCGTTTCTGGTTCAACCGCTATCTGATGCCGTAGAAAAATAAAATAAAATAAAATAATGTAAACCCTGATCCCATCCTTTATCTCCGTAACAAAATCACAAATGGCCACACATGAGATTCACTGAGATTTCCATATTAATAATTGTTATAATTATTATAATATTTATATTAAAGGCAAAGAAGATCTCTGCAACGTTTACATGTTTACAGCATTTAGACTGATCGTGAACACCTCATTAAAATCACATCATTAATTGACGTTTCCTTCATCTGAGATCAAATTTAAAAACATAATTGTTAAAGACGAATGTTTCGTCATTCCAGTTTTGTTATGAACTTAGTTAACTGATAAAGAGGACATTTAGAGAAACGTTTGAGAGTTTAATTTCCAGACTTTTACATTTGATGATTACGCACAGTAAGGAAAATATATTTAGCTTTTTTATTTACAATGTGTATAATTTATTGCAAGGGGGGCACGGTGGCTTAGTGGTTAGCACGTTCGCCTCACACCTCCAGAGTTGGGGTTCGATTCCCGCTTCCGACTTGTGTGTGTGGAGTTTGCATGTTCTCCCCGTGCCTCGGGGGTTTCCTCCGGGTTCCTCCCCTGGTCCAAAGATATGCATGATAGGTTGATTGGCATCTCTGGAAAAATTGTCCGTAGGGTGTGCGTGAGTGAATGAGTGAGTGGTGTGCCCTGCGATGGGTTGGCACTCCATCCAGGGTGTATCCTGCCTTGATGCCCGATGACTCCTGAGATAGGCGCAGGCTCCCCGTGACCCGAGGTAGTTCGGATAAGCGGTAGAAAATGGATGGATGGATAATTTATTGCATTTCTGTCAATAGATCCTCCTAACAACGCAGTATTATTCCTTCATTTTAAATACTGTTTAAGACATAAACACACATCTGAGGTTTACTTTGTATTCGTTTTTTTATATTTCCGTTTGTTTTCAAGAAATTGATTTATTGTTTCTTACAATAAATGCACTGATTTTAATGACAAACAAATAAAAAAATTACACATGGCATTGTCAATCAACCTCTGTTGTAAAGTATTTTTTTTTTTTGTTGTTGGCCCAATTATATTGTGAACAAACATAAATTAAGACATTTATCATTCAGATACAAAGGTGTACACCTTGTGTAAAGTCTCACACTGACCTGAGAACAGCAGCACATTAATGTTTTTTTTCCATTGCTGATGGCTTTACAGAAGCTGAAACGATGAAAATATCACAGTGAATCATATCAAACACATTAAAATGAATAAAGTGACTCAAAGTGAAGAAACTCTTTTGAATTATATGATGAAAACACAAGTTTACCTGTGTGACCGGGCCAGAGGGGAGGTTATTAATTCAATCCTTCATAGAACCTCACGCTACTACAATTTCCCAAATGGAGGTCCTCCAAATAAATAGAGGACAATAAACAGAGGTGTGTGTTTTACATCTTTATTTTCTTAAACTGTGACCCTGGATGACAAAACCAGTCTTATGGGTACATTTTTCAAAATTGAGATTTATACACCACATGAAAGCTGACTAAATACACTTTCTATTGATATATAGTTTGTTATGATAGGACACTATTTGGCCGAGATATAACCATTTAAAATTCTGGAATCTGAGAGTGGGAAAAATCTAAATATTGAGAAAATCGCCTTTAAAGTTTTCCAGAAGTAGTCCTTAGCAACGCATATTACCAATGATGGGAAATAAATGAAACTTACACCATTGATTAACCACAGCTTAAACTTTATACACACAAAATTTCATAAAATTAATTTTCCAGGAACATATAACATTTTACACCTGAGCTGGCAAAGAATCATCAATAACAGAGGCAGACCAACATGCTAAGATGATGTTTTGTTTACATTTTGTCAGAGCAAAATTGGCATAACTTTGACAAACAACTCATGAAAACCACTACTTTGTAAAGAAGGCATTTAAGAACGTATGTGACTGACTGACCTGAACTTTGAAGAATTTTCCCACTCAAGCGGGTCGAATTCTGAGTCTGCAGTGAACACTTTGTATTCCTTCATGGCACGGAGTCGAAGCGATCTAAACATTAATTGAATTCGTCGTCTTCCGGGGCATCCTCTTATGTCAAGCCGGTCTCTGGACATTCTGTATTATCTTCCCAATGATTTGCGAAACAATCATTTACTAGGTTCGTTAAATTATTGCTGTCATTAGCGTTTAGATTGAGCAAACGCGCTTCCATCAGAATCCATGTTTTGAAGCGCGATCATGACGGATTGTGTACGCTGCGCACGTGAGACGCTATAGCAGGCCGTTGCTAAGAGGAAACAGGTTTGTTTTAACACTCTCTATTGGCTTACCGTTGTATTGACATAGAAGAGAGTAGATTAACTTGAAAGCGGAATCTCTTAACTTTACATAGATACCAAACTTGAATGGGTAGTTATCATAGAGTGGACAGCAGCGAGTTAAGTTTGTAGGCATGTTTCTGACCATTTTTTGTTCGCGATATTAAGGGATCGACTCACATAAATAAAGTTTTGATATATTTACGGTAGGAAATTTACAAAATATCTTCATGGAACATGATCTTTACTTAATATACTAACGACTTTTGGCATAAAATAAAAATTTATCATTTTGACCCTAACAATGTATTTTCGGCTTTTGTCAGAAATATACCCGTTCAACTTACGACTGGTTTTGTTGGCCAGGGTCACAAATCAGCCTGTCTCATTTTCTTATATCTTGTTTTATGAAACAGCCCTCAGAAAGACCGGGAAGACGATCATTGCATTAGTCCAGTCTAGAGATCACAAAGGCCTGGACCAGAAGTTGAGCAGCATGCTCTGTGAGATAAGAACCGGTCTATCAAACAAAGTTCTTAAAGCTAATTATCAATTGTCCAGCTTGTTTAGTGATGTTGAATGTTGATCTGTTGATATAAATAGTTTGTTTATCGTCACCAGTGTTGAGATTCATAAACTGATTCTTTGTGTCTGTCTGTCTAAACTAAGAGATGCAAATTAATAGTAAAAAAGTAAATTAAACTCACATGAAAATGTTATTTCTTTGAAGTTGTTCTCTAATGGTGTTTTTTCAATCTTATCTTTTTACAGAGAATGAAACTGAAGCTGGCAGGTTTGTTTTTGTTAATATCTCAATGTCCTGGCATAAAGCTCAGAGTTACTGCAGACAACATTACACAGATCTGGCCGTCATTCACAATAACACTGAGAATCAAGTGCTGCTGCACCAGATGTCAATGCTTGGCATTAGTTATTCATGGATTGGTCTGTTCAGAGACTCATGGAAGTGGTCAGATGAAATAAATGTTGTCAATGTGTCCTCCATTAACTGGATGACTGGACAACCTGACTTGAGGAACCAGAACCAACCTTGTGGTGTTATAGGTCCTGATGGTCTGATAGATGATCAACTGTGTTCAAATACTTTTCCATTCATCTGCAAGACACGTAAGTTTTTATGTGTGATCATAAGCCACTCACAACATAAACATCATAAATACACAGAGTGAGAGAAGAGACGTTAGACAAACATAGCTATTGTTAGTCAAATAAATAGTTTGACCACAAATGTACTGTAAAAAAAATATTGATTTCCATTTTGTATTAAACATCAAAGACAATGAGAGAAACTGATGCAAACAGTCACATTGATGATCATCTGATGTTAAACAGTCTGGGTTAAATAAAGCAATAAGTCGCATGAAGCAGTGAGTTACAGTGTATTATATAACAGCTAAGGGCGATGTTGTACGACATGAAGCAAAGTCAATAAAACCACACTAGATGTTTTTAAATGCTCTGTAACCCACTGCTTCACACGGCTTATTGATTTAATAAAACTGTTAATCCATATGCGTAGCAAGGTTTCATAAAATAAAGTAAATCAAATGATATTTAGGCTATGTAGTGCAGTCAGCCGTTATAAATCGGGGTATTTTATATATTAAGTCTCCTCGAACAACAAGTCAGCACAAGAGAAGAAAATCCTGTTTTAATGTCAGATGTGCAGCTATTGTTAGTGTTCTACTGTATTGATCTGATTTGTTCTTCTGAAATGTATTTTTGGTTAAAACGTTGAAGGATGAAGGATTAAAGAAGGAGAAATTAAACTAAACAATTCATAATGAACATTTATATAAGCTTTGATTAATACATTTTTTGGCTAGTGGAAGTTCCAAAAACATTTGGGAGTGTCACAGGTTACTTGGGGAAAGAAAGATATCAAACCATAGATCGGGTTGAAGGCTTTAAAGAAAACATTCCACTACTGGAAGAAAGGCAGTCCAAAAGTATAACTCCAGGTAAAACCACCATGAACAAAATGGGATTCCCAATCCCTGGAAATATAGATAACCGACTCATACAAAAAACAAAGTAAACAGGATAATATTCCAGAGGATACCATAAACCCAGACAAACATCAAACAGCGTTAATACCTGACAAAGAACTCTAGAACCCAGGGAGTATAAATGCAGTCCAAGTGATGAGTTGTAGCTGTGACATGTAATCAACAAATGAGGCGTTATTAGTCTGGTGAGCGTGAGCATGAGAATCCTACGCAGATGTAGAGGGCGTGGCCTGCATGGATGCCGTGCTGGTTACAGGGAGACAATATGATGAATTAATGATTATTATTTATTTGTTTTTCCTTAATGTATCCTAAAGAACAGTTTCTATTAATGAAAAATGAGAAGTTGACAAATGATTATTTCCATTTGTGTTAAACACATGCAGCTGTTGCGTTAGAAAGATTTACTATACATTTGTGTAACTGTTGTGATGTTGTTTTCTTCACACTTTATGTTAGTTGAAAATAAATACAGCTTTTAACATTCCAGCAGAGACCAAGAAACAGATTGTGAGATTTGAGGTGAAATCTGGTCAGAATGTCAATGATCCTGCAGTGATGGAGACCATCTTACAGTCGGTGAGTATTCAACTATTTGTGTTGAAAGTGTGTCCTACACAACACAATGAGCTGACACACAGATAGTAGAGTTTTTCAGACTCACTCAAGCATGTTTGTTACTGGCTGAAGACACAATCACACTTGACCTTTAGTTCCATTGACTTCCATACATACACATGCAAATTTGTTAGAAGATATTTTGCATTTCGCTATGTTTCAAAGTTCAAGTTTGGTGAACTCTGACCTGTGAATTCATGTCACGTGAGTGCGTGAGACCAATAGAAGATCAAAATGTCACGGCGTGACCTCTCTGTACTGAAATGTAAAAGATGGAGGAATCACTGACACATTTTCACACCGTCTGCAGGAATTAGACACTTAAAGTCTAGTCTGACTACAGTTACTGTATCACTGTGATTATTGTGTTGTCACCAGTGCGTTACTTAAGAAAAGAGTTTACAGATACAAACAAAGAGAACTCCAGAAAGCAGTCTTGTGACTTCACTGACTTTACTGGTTCTTTTCAATTCAAACTACCATCAAGAAGGAAAATATGTTTAAGCTTATAATTTACATCCATGACATATACAGATAAATAAACCCATCAGTGGTGTACAATCAATCCTGGCCTACAGGCAAATTAAGAGACTTCAGGGCGGTACACTGACTTCTTTGATCTATATATGTGCATTTTAAGAGTTTAACAGTTTAAATTAGATAACAATAGCTAACGGATAACCATGTCTGTCCTTTCATTATTATCAGCATCAGTAAAAAAAGAAAACGTCTTGGTTACGTATGTAACCTCAGTTCCCTGATGGAGGGAACGAGACGTTGTGTCGAGAACGACAGATGGGGTTCGCCCTTGAGAACCAATCAACTCTGACTACTAAGAAAAGGCCAATGAAATTTGGCGGATGAAATTTGCATGACAGGCTCCGCCCCCGGATATCCGGTATAAAAGGAAGCCGGCGTGCAGCATTCATTTACCTCTTGTTCTGAAGAGCCTGAGAGCCTCTCACGACTGCAGCAGAATACGATACGTGTTCGTGGCATAAGGGACACAACGTCTCGTTCCCTCCATCAGGGAACTGAGGTTACATACGTAACCAAGACGTTCCCTTTCTGTCGGTCTCTCGACGTTGTGTCGAGAACGACAGATGGGGTTATCTATGGAAAACACCACAACGCTGTATCGCGTCACAATGTCAGCGAAGCGACGGTAACAAGCCTGGGCGTGTCAGCTCGAAACTTCGTGAAACTGTATAACCTTCCAGTGTGGTGGTCGGGGGGATCCATAGCTTTCTCGGAGAAAGATGCGTACAGCCCTGACCGGTAACCTTTCACGGACGGGGCCTTAGCTCTCTACAGGCGAGAGGCCGTCCGGCTCGGTTTACACCAGGTGAGCGCGACTCTTAATCAGAGAAGCGCTGCAGAGGCCACCTCCTACCCGTGGGGAGGAATATGGTGGATATATGTATGGTCTCGTCCTTGGAGGAGAACGCATGGAACGTACGGACTGAGTAGTTAACCGCAAGGTGGAGGTCCACCTGGGGAAGCTCATGGGTTACCATGTGTGGGAACCATTGTCATGAGGGTATAGCAGACGGAACAGCCCGAGGGGGGGGGGGTGTTACTGCGTCTGTTAGCACCAGGCCGGTTAGAACTATCTGTGATAGGTCACATGGTATTCCGGCCTAAGGGGGAAGGCTGCTCTGCCTAGCCAACCCCCAGGGGGTGCTTGCTGGTTGGAATGCCTGTTCTTAACCACTGTCTGGGTAAGAAGGAAGGTTGGTGAGGTACCAATTTTCTTAGCAATGTGTTTGGGTAAGAAGAAAAGGGTAGATAGCACACTGACCCAACCTCTTGGAGGGTGGGAAGGTGCTTCGCAGGCATACGCCCCCCCGGCTGCCAGTCCTACATGTCGCCACGCAGGACGTGGGCTGACACCGGGTTTACGCGAAGGTTGTTAAGCCTTGCGAGGGTATTTAGGCGTAGCCCAACCCGCAGCTCTACAGATGTTGGCTAGAGAGGCGCTTATGCCAGTGCCCAGGAGGTGGCTAAACTCCGTGTGGAGTGAGCCCTCACCAATGGGCATGGGAGATTCTGAGATCGGAATACCGTCGTAACGGCGTCCACGACCCAGTGCGCCAGCCTCTGTTTGGAGACAGCCTTCCCCTTTTGCTTTCCTCCATCAGACACGGAGCTGGTAAGAGCTTCAGAGCTCTGCGTGCAGTCCAGCGTACTGGACACAACACTGATCGGGTTGGGTCTTCCTCCCCTATGGGGAGAGCCTGCAAGTTCACCACTTGGCCCCGGAGGGTGTAGTGGGAACTTCTTGGGCACGCATCCGGGCCTGGGTCTCAAGATAACGTGAGTTACCAGGGCCGAATTTAAGGCAATACGGGGACACAGAGGATGCTTGGTGGTCCCCTACCCTCTTGAAGGAAGTGAGCGCCATCAGGAGGGTCGTCTTACTCAGTGAGGAAGATCGGAACCTCCAAGGGGCTCCTGGGGGGCCCTGAGGCTCCCCAGGACCACTTAGGGTCCCAAGACGGTATGGAGCGGAGATGAGGCGGATTCCGCCCTCTCGCGCCCCTTAGGAACCTGGTGACCAGGTCGTGTTGCCCTAGAAACTTTCCACCGACTGAGTCGTGATGAGTGGCAATAGCGACTACATACACTTTCTGTGTGGAGGGGAGATGTTAGTCTCCAGTCTCGTGAGAAGGACAACACAATCCTGATCACGCACCTCAGTGGGTCTTTCTTGTTGAGAAAGACACCAGGACGAGAAGAGGCACCGTCTAGAGGCGTGTGACTGCCTAGTAGATGGGGCCCTAGCCTGGGTGATGGTCTCAGCCGTATAGGGGGAGTAGCCATCTCAGGATCTTCTCGTCCCGTCTATTGACCAGACATGGGTGTTCCAGAGGTCTGATCTGGGATGCCAGAACGTGTCCTTCCCCTGGGAGAGCAGGTCCTCTGTCAGGGGAATGGTTCAGGGGTAGTCGCTGTCCAGAGCATCAGCTCTGAAGCCAAGTGTGGTTAAACCAGTGCGGTGTAACCAATAACACTCGGTGCTCCTCTTCCCTGACCTTGCACAGTGTCTGTGCAAGGAGGCTCCTGGGGGGGGAGGTGTGCTTCCGCCCGTCCCGTGGTCAGCTGTGCGCCAGGGCATCCGTGCCGAAGGGGCCCTCGGTCAGGGAGTACCAAAGCAGACAATGTGTGGTGTTACGGGAGGCAAAGAGGTCTATCTGTGCCTGTCTGAACAGCACCCAAATGAGCTGGACCGGGGGTGGAGTCGCCACTCTCCGCAAGACGTATACTGATGAGAGAGCACGTTGGCTGTCTGGTTCAGTGTGCCTGGGATGTCTGTGGCCCGCAGGGAGCGGATCACCTGCTAACTCCACAGGAGGAGGCGTCGGGCAAGTTGTGTTAGCTGCCGTGAGCGTACGCCACCCTGGCGATGTACGCTACAGCTGTCGTGCTGTCCCGGAGGATCAACACGTGCTGGCCCTGCACTAGAGGCCGGAGCCTTCTCGGCGCAAGCAGCACAGCCCACAACTCTAGGCAATTGCATGCCAGCGCAGACGGGGGCCCGTCCAGCGCCCCGCTACTGCGTGCCCGTTGCACACTGCACCCCACCCCTGCAGCGAGGCGTCCGTCGTCACCACGACGTGCCTCGTAATCTGCCCGAGGGGGAACCCCGCCCGGAGGAAGGTCATGGAGACCAAGGGGTTAGGGTGAGTCGGCAGCAGGGCTACATCACCATGCGCCTGCTGCCGGTGTGCCACGCTATCCTCGGAACTCGACTCTGTAGCCAGTGTTGAAGCGGTCTCATGTGCAATCCGAGGCGTATTATCCCTGCGGAGAACGCCATATGTCCCAGGAGCCTCTGAAATTGTTTCAGGGGGACCGCCGACTGCCTGAAGTGGATAAGCCAGTCGTTGAGATAGTTTAGTACCCGCACACCTTTTTCCCGAAGGGGAGAAAGGGCGGTTTCCACGATCTTCGTGAAGACGTGTGGAGACAGGGACAGACCGAAAGGGAGGACTCTGTACCGATATGCCCGCCCCTCGAAAGCGACCGTCGGCCGGTGTCAAGGGGATCGAGACATGAAAGTAAGTGTCCTTCAGGTCGATTGCCACGAACCAATCCTGACACCTGATAGATGTCAGGATGCGCCTCTGCGTGAGCATATGAAAAGCAGCTTGTGAAGGTGCTTGTTCAGGGTACGCAGACCAATGTTGCGCAACCCGCCGTCTTGGGAATGATGAAGTGTGGGTCGTGACCTACTGAACATCTTGGTTTGAGGTACGAACTCGATGCCTGTTTTGCCAGAAGGGTGGTGACCTCTACCCGAAGTACGGATGCGTCCCTGCCTCTGACAGAGGGAGAGATTATGCCCTGAAACTTGGGAGAGTCTCTGGCGAACTGGATCGAGTAACCAAGACGGACTGCCCGCATTAGCCAGCGAGACAGTGTGGGCAGCTCTCGAGCTACCAGGGACTGTACAGGGTGACCAAGGGGGCAGTCTGCTTCATTATTCCCACGGGGGCTGGTTCGTTGGCTGGCAGAGCTAACCAACTGTCACGGGGGGTCCCCGGAGGGAAGGTTGGCTCCGCCTTTTTACCTGCCTGGCGGGACAACAGCAAGCACTGTCGGTTTGAGAGTGGTGACATCTGTCGTATGTGTACGACCTCACACCTCGCCATGTTGTGAGATCGGTTCGCAGAGCACAGTCCAGTGGAGTGTGCGATCGGCTGCAAGTACACCCGGGGAGAACGGAAAAACTCTGCGAGTAAGTGGGCGCCAAGCCCTGAAAAGGGCCCGGCTTTGGTGACGAGGCAGGAGTCGTCTCGTACCGACCGATCAGAGCCGTGGCTGTGAAGGTTAGGGCCCGATGTTGTTCTCCCTGGGGTCTTCCCGTCAGTGTCCCTCCTCGCGAGAAGGTTGCTGACGGGGTGGAGGTTTCCCCCTCGACCTCTGCTTCCGGGGTGCCGCCTGTGGGGGCACAGGAACCGGAATCGATGTCGAAGGGGTCCTGGGTTGCAGGGAAGCAGACGTCACGCGGGATCTCGGAGGCCTTTAGGCGGCCGAGTCGCGGCGAGAAAAATGTGGTTAATGCCACTGTCTGCTTCACCTTCAAAAACTGCTGTGCGCAGTCCTTAATGGTGTTTACCAACAACCCACCTTACGAGATGAGTCCATCAAGAAAGCGGACTTCCTTGATGTCACTCTTCTGCACAAGGTATAGCCGGGGTTGTCTCTCCTGGACAGCTACCGTGGACATCGTCCGACCCAGGGCCTGTGCCGCCGCCTAAGTCGCCCGTATAGCGCTGTCAGCGGCGGCACGGAGATCCTGCATTATACCCAGGTCGGCCTTACCCTCGTGGGTCTCTCTCAACGCCTTGGCCCCTGCACGATGGCCGAAGAGAGAGGAGGCAGCCTGGGCTGCCCCACCATCGAGCGAAGTAAGGGAGGTGGAGCTGGTTTTCACTGGAGCGGTCCGTGGAGCACTCCAAGTTTTACACAGCTCCTCATGCACCTCCGGGAAAAAAATGGCACCCGGAGTGGGTGCGGTTTGCACCGCGCTCCGACCTCAGGAACCACGATTCCCCGGGTTAGCATGAATGACATCACTTCTGCTTCCTCCTAACTCGACCGCTGGGGGTGGAGCTCGGATTCGTCAGAGTCGGATGCCAGTCTCCCTCCGATGCTGCGAGTGACATCTCATCTACGTCACACATCGTTCCCGATGTGTGTCATGAGAATCCGGACGGTATGCCACCGCCGGTTGGGGACTGTTCAGAAGAGCGAATCGGGGTGCGATCGGCCCGTGAGCACTTAGCTGGCGGGTTTACGTTCGCAGAGTTCCCCATATCACTAACGCTGCTAACATGGGTGGTCATCGGGGCCGTAGCCAAAGATGTCACAGCCCGGGTAGCAGACGAAATGGTGGCTGGTTCCCGTAGGAAGACAGCCACCGGTGACCCCAACTTCTGAATGACAATCTGCCCGCAGTGCAGGCAAATATGTCAACGAATGCTGCTTCAGTGTGCTGGACGCCCACACACCTAATGCAGCGATCGTGTCCATCCCCCTCCTCGATGAGGGTGCCGCACCCAAGAGAACAGCGGGACATGCCGCGCTGGAGAATGCTCAGTCAGTCCTGAAAAGGACTTTTTAGATAAAATCTCAAACACCTCCGGAACTGCCGAGACGCCCAGGGGAAGGTCGCTGCAGGTAGGGACGATCCGCTGCTACACGTCGTAGATCCGGCAATGTAGAAGAAGAAGAATTCATTGAATTCGTACTGTTCGAAGTCATGAGCGAAGGCTCCGAAGAACAAAAGGTAAATGAATGCTGCACGCCGGCTTCCTTTTATACCGGATATCCGGGGGCGGAGCCCGGCATGCAAATTTCATTCGGCAAATTTCATTGTCCTTTTCTATAGTAGTCAGAGTTGATTGGTTCTCAAGAGCGAACCCCATCTGTCGTTCTCGACACAACGACAGAAAGGGAACTCATGGTCAACAAATATTATACAATCTTGTTATGACATTTTCAAGAGTCAAGTGCAGGTAACTGAAATTTATTTAATATCTCCGGCAGGGAACAAAAAACAGTAGATCTGACAAGGAATAGATAACAATAGGAACTAGGCAAAGTCACATAAGGCTCGAGCGCTCGGCCAAAAAACAAAATAGGTAATCTCTCCTAGAGGTGAGGGTACAGCGAGGGAGTTCAGTCAAGGCAAAACCGCAAAAACCGAAAAGATAAATCCGCCCAACGAGGGCCAACGAAAATCCTCCTGCTGATGGCAGGTAAAGGAACAAATCCCGTCCACGAGAGTCAAAGGAAAAATCCACCCGCTGTAGGCAGGCAAAATGCAACGAAAGTCCACCGACACGGGCAGAATCCTCTCACAGTAATGGTGTTCTTAGAGATGAGAGAAAGTCACCCTCAGTGGCTCTGCCGAAGTCCCGGAAGCACAGATCGATTCCTTTTGGAAGTAGCAGTAAGTTTCCTTGCAGCCAGAGTTGAGATCCTGGACTTTAGAAGTGTAGTCAAAGAGCAAGACAGAGGTAGGTACATGGATCGGTAACTCAGCTCAGGAGCCTAGACAAGACAAACAGTTATTTACCAGAAAATCAGCCAGAGCAAAACAGGACAAGACAAGACAAGACAACCTTCGGTAAAGATCAAAACGAACTGACATCGGACAAGATGAGACAAGGGGAATATAAGGACAATAGGACTGGAAGAAAACAAGGAACAGCTGGGAAAATCAGGAAATCCAGGTGCAGAGTCTTAACTAATAATGAGGGAGTAAACGAGGGAAGTGGATGAAATGCAGACACTAAACAAACTGACACACTAGGAATAACAAACCCCACGTGCTTGACAACCCCAACAAGACATAAGTGTAACAATCTCACAAACGCTAGACCAGAGACCTGACACAATCTATGTTTCGTGAAAGAACATTTGGGTTAGAAATGTCATGAAAGTAAACGAGTGATTACAGAATGTCCAGTTTTGAGTGAACTATCCCTTTAACTTTTTGAGTAATAACATAGATATCAAATCACAAAAGTTGCAGATAAGTATTTCAAACAGGTAACATTTAAACAGAATCACGCAACGAGAATATTCATTTACACAGCAAATTGGCCAGTGTAAAATGAACAGTGCTGAGTGTCTACATGTGTCCACACTATAGGGTGTTAAAGTAACATTGAAACAGTGTCGAAGTTAATGAGATAATGACGTGATGATTGATCATTAATGATTGTCTTCCTGGAATGAAAAAACACAAATGTGAAGGGCTCACTTGAACCTTCCAGGTGTTTCATGATTTGACTGTGAAGTGCCATTTCCTCGACCTCTTCATCCACTGCCAATGCTGTGCTAAAGGAGCTCTGTTAAACACTGAAACAGCTTGTACAGCGCTGCAGCTGTCACGTCCGGATGGAACAGAACCCAAACGCAGGCAGTAGTGAAGGGGTTATATAATATTTATTAAGCACAAAATAATAAACCCAATGTGGGGCAAACACTAAACAAGACCGACAAATAGAAAACTTCCCACGAGGGGGCAAAACAAAACAAAGTTCAGGATAATCTAAATAATAAGTCCAAACACACGGGAGACAGGAACGAGGTAATTCTAGACACAAAGTAGCAAATAGCAACACGAAGTAACAATGAACCAACCTACAGTAAGGGAATGAGGGACATTAAATAAGAGGAAACTAATGAGGATAGATGACAAAGGGATCGGGACGGGCAGGTGACAAGACTTAACAATAACTGAGACTAGTGGGAAGAGGCATAGACAGGTGAGGGAGATGAAACACTAATGGGACGCTGACAGAGAGATGAGGGGGCGAAATGTCAAAAAAAATCGCCAAGTGTCTCCATACAAGACAAAACACACACACACAAGACATGATATTGTCACGGCTCTTTCACCAAGGACCCTATACTTAGGACAGGAAGGACAGGACCGTGACAGCAGCTGAGGGCTTTTCTTCTCTCTTAGAATTGTCGTATTTCTCTACAATAGATGAAATGAAAAATACATAACACACATACTCACTGTCTTAACTGACAAAGCTACTAACAGTTAAATGCCTTAAAGTAACGTGCTACAAACACACAAACCATAAATAAAGGAGCTATGCATTGAAGAAATAAAAATAATAAAGATTTAATAACCAATAAAAAGATTGACATACATTAGCTGCTTTTGTTTACAACAGTCTATCTAAAAAGAAAGCCGAGTGTCAGCAGAAATAAAACACAAAACGATTGAATACTACAACGATTTTAAACTTCAATTATAACATGTTAAAGACGTGCACTTATAGTTGCTATAAACACCTTTATATATACATTCATTTTTCACAACATAAACAAAAACTGGTCAGAACTCACTCTGCTCTCCTTCATGCTGTCAATGTGTTTGTCTGTCCTGAGACTGCTGGTCTGGATTGTGTTAAATGAGTAACTGTGGTCCTGCAGCTGAACTTCTGTCAAAAGCAACTCTCGCCTTCTTTCGTTTGATTAGACACTAAAGCTCGGTCGTGTTCTTTCATTTTAATGTTTAACTCTGTTATATTCATGAGCGCTTGTAGAAAGCTGAGGTAGATCAACCGCTAGATGTCAGTGTACCAGACGCTTTCTTTAAATGCCACAAAACTACAGGAGCCATTCAACAAATTGTTTATTTCATACAACTGTAATTCAGTTAAACACTAAAATAAATTAATATTAACATAAATTAAATTAAATAGTTATATTATTAGACGATAGCTAGACCGATAAACAAACACAGACCGGAAGTTAACTGCAGTTCAAGCACAAACGGAAGATAAAACAGTCGATTCATGGCTCCAGTGAATATTTAACCCCCAGAATTGTAATTCTGTCATCATTTACTGACCCTCAGATTGTTCCAAACCTGTTTAAATGTATTTATTCTGCTAAACACAAATGAGGATATTTAGAAGAATGTCTGTAATCAAACAGATCTCATCCCACATTGACTCCTGTAGTATTTACAGAATGTTCCCTATTATGGCCATAAATGTGGGATGAGATCTGTTTGATCGTATTTGGCTCTCGTTTGTCCGGTGTCTCTGAATTGTTATAAAAGGAAACTCAACATGATTGACGGATGTGAGAAACGCAGCATATCGAATCCGGTCCGATTTTTTTATGACGGACGATAATATCGGAGGCAGTGTGTAAATGTGATTGACACAACGTGAGGTCATATTTATTTTTTAACGTCCTGAAAATTGGGACTTAATGTGAAATGGGCTTAAGAGTGTGTGTCATGATTGTTTGTGTTGTGTAGATTCAGCAGAAACTGACAGATTTGGGCGTACACAATGACACAACAGTGACCTGGAGAGTGCAGCCTGATGGAAATGTTTTCACACCAAAACATGAAGATGAAGAGAAACAGAAAGTGTGTTCAGACTTCTGATCGATCACGCCACAGTCGTTGTGTTTAAAGACGTCATTTTCATCACTTGAGAGAAACTTTGAAATACATGTTTTATAGGATTTGCAATTACATGTAAACGTTTATAATAACTTCAGTTTGTCTCATTATTTTGTTATCCAGTCAAATATATTTAGTTATTCTTGATTGATCTTAGAATTCAGCTTTGAAGATGTGTGTTATTAATGATATTATAGTGATAGTAGCGTGACAATATATTAAACTACAATCTAATGATTACAGATTAAGACAATGACATGTGACAATGTGAGTTAAATGTTTATATTCTGTGTGTTTTATCTTGTGTGTTTGTGTTTGGTGAGGTGTGTAGACTGTAGCAGCTGAACATGTAATGCTTTTAGATAAAAACTTTTACAACATACAGTAGTAGTATCACAACATATAGTAGTAACCATGTGTGAAGGGTAATTCAACATTTTAAAAACTGTTTTGAATCATTTGGTTGTTTGAGAACATGAATATAAATTAAAGCTTCTTTATAAACACTGAATAGACAAAATGATCAATGAAAATATTTGTGTTGAAGTGAACTGTGCATATACATAAATAAATAATAAAACATGTTAAACATATTGTTGAATGATGTTTTTATGTGTCTCAGCAATCGCTTCTGTCTCTCAACAACACAATAATATTTGTATATTTTGTGTAGTCGACTCTGTGCTGGTTTGTATTGGCCGCTTCCAGTTTTCCTTTGGTTTTTCCTCCAGCTAATGCTGTGACGTAAGTGTGACGTTTACACTAAAAGGGTCTTTGGTTCACTTCATAATGTGTTATGAAATAACCCGGATATTTTTTATTCAATTATTAATTATTATCATGATCTCAGACTTTCTTAAGGTTTGCTTTTGTTGGAATTCAACAAACACTGAAATATATGACTGCAGTACATGCAGGATTTAAATGATTTAGGATGTTAAAAAAACAGAAAACACACATTCATTACTGAAGACTAAAAGATTAAAACAGAAATAATTGTTGTTGATTATAGTCCTTTATATAGTAATTGTGTGGGTTTGATTTTACTGATGTTTTACGCATTAATAAAGCGGTTATGTAGACTGGACATAAACAGAAGCCTGTAAAGTGGGCTCAGAACAATCCCCATCACTGGACGATCACTGCACAGTAAAGTCTCTGGTGTAAAAATGAGTCCACACCTATGGTGTTAAACTTACACTGAAGCAGAGTCTTTCTGGTGTGAAATGTTTATTTATTCATGAAGTTAAATAATCAATTGAGTTCAAATTTCAAGTGATGATTGATCATTAATGATGAACCTGCTGTTAACAAACACAATCACTGAAGAAACATCAACAATAAGAATTCACTCTGATAGTGTTTAGTGTTTCCTTTAGTTGGGTTCTCGATCCTTATTGTCCAGGAATGAAAGTTTCCTCCAGGTGTAATATTGTGCTTTATTTGTGTCTTTATTACAGTAACACTGAAAAAATTAACATCAACATATATCATATATATATGTCAATATAACAATATAACATATATCAATAGTCAATGAGTAAGGGATTAAGTAAAGGATCACTGTTCCCTGTAATAGTGATCTTAACATCTACTGTTATTTATCATGTTTTCTTCAGTGATTGTGTTTGTTATCAGCAGGTGTTCATCATTAATGATCAATCATCACGCTCAACAGGTTACAATGTTGCCTATTGCAACCAAATAATAGTGTTTGTTAACAGCACAAAATAAAACTGCAAAAACTCCCGATATAATAAATGAATCAGACTTTACTGTACAATTATGTTTAAATGTTGTTTATAATAAACTCAAAGCAAGTGTGCAGTGCACCTAAACATCCTTTGCACAGTATTTTTCTTTCTTCATATCATGTAGCTTCTCTGTTACAAACTAAAGCCGCTGTGTGAGTGAACAGTGACGTTGGTTCCAGCCAATAGAAAAATACTGAATTTTTGGTGTTATTATTTTAATTTTCATTGGGTGGGCAACACATACGTTTAGGTGGTCTCAGTCCACACCTGCCCATGCCTGGAGCCGGCTCTGTTATCAACCTGCGTATAAATAACACGACTTTACACTTTCAAACTGCGTATGATATATACGCCAAACTCCAATTTTGCGTGCATGGGATACGCCAATCCTTTCAATTATCTTCAGTGGGGAGCAGAAGCGTCCAAATATCACGCTTCGTCTTCAACGGCAGTGACGTCACCTGCGATGCTCGGTTCGCTCAGTTCACCTTATGCGCGCCATCTTTAAACGGGTGAGTAAAGGCAACACACTTTGTAAATAAGGTTATTTGAAAGTGAATTATAATAAGTTTCATTATTTTTGTGTTTCTGCATCACGTTACATGGTGCCATGCGTCAAAACGGCAGCGTGTGCGTTAAAGTTTGTTACTGTAACATCGCGCTGCTCAGTTTGCGCAGCTGGTCACGTTAGCCTACCATTGCCATTAGCCTAATAGCCTAAGAATTCTACTGTATATGTTGCAGTTTCAAATACACAAACAAATAAAACTGTGCTTTATCGTGTTTTGACATGGCTGATGACAGCACCACTACTCGACAGACTGAGTTAGCTGATGTTTTAACGTAAGTGGTAACGTTAGCCTACGGGGGTCAATAAGTTGCGCGAACCACTCCGCATGGACTCCTAAACCGGATTTATTCCAAACTTGTGGGCAACGGGACAACCGGTTTACTGCCTATACATATTGCCCGTGGAAAAGGCATTTTGATGCATCTGTTATATGCAACTGTGTCCCTGTGGACACCAAAAGGTAACCTCGTTATAGCTGACGCCAGATCAGTATTTCGCATCATACGGCCTGCTATCTCTATACAGGCCGATCTGAGATCTGCCAAAATAACAGGTACGTTGGTATAATTAAACTAGGCATTACTAGTTGCTTGCAGATCCACGATACATTAGGGTTGATCATGGCTCCTATTTCCGGGTTATTTAATTTCTCATGTCATCATGTTTTGCTTATGCACGATTTAGACAAAATCAATGGTCTCCAGCTGAAAAAAAACTAGTGAAACATGTTTAATATTATGCAGTAACCAATACAGTCTACAAAAACATGAACCTGTAGTTGAAAATTATATCTTATAGGTTTCAGGCAGATCTAACGGACACCTTTTTGTTTAAGTACAATGTCAAGTGGAAATATGAACAAACTGGAAGCTGTTCTTCAGCTTGGGGATGCGTTTGTTGAAGAGATGCAGGCAAGTTTCACACAAATGTGTAATTAATTAACTCCAGTTAGTTTATAATGTCTATTTTCACCCATCTATGATTCATTTTATGCTATGTCCATAAAGAAATGTACTGAGTCACAGACTCAGACGCCTGAAGTCACAGAACGACCTAAAGTGACCTGGTGGAAGAGGGGCCGTGATGGGCAGCGTGTGACCACCAGCAAACAGAGGAAAAAACGATCCCCTGCTGGTTAGTGTCCATCTTATAAAATACATGTTAAATACTTTTAATGTAGAGTGTTGATGTGTAATTTGGAGTTGGTGCATTATGATTACATTTTAATCCCAAATACATTCATATTTTATTGTGTCCGTTTTGCAAGTTTCACTTTTTTCAGTGTTTATTTTTATACATCTGGCAAAGAGTTGGAAAGAGTTTTTCCTAATGTTCATGTTATTTTAACAGTTGGTACTTCTCAGTGTGCTAGTTCCGTCATCACAACTTTACCATGTACTAGCTACGATTATCCTGGTAAGTATACTTTACAAACATTTAATAAGGTATGAATCATACAAAAATTATGAATTAAGTAAAAAGGAAGTCTCATTATACCTGCAATTTTGCTACGTTAAGTAACTAGCCAGCTGACAATGTTCCTTTCAAAATCTTTTTTGCCCCGACTCCCAAAACATGCCTCAAATATTACTCTTATCATAGTTTGGTGCCTTAAGCTCGGTTCATATCACAGAAGTAGGAGAACTGCAACAACAGCACCAGTGTTTCTTAACGAACCATGTGTTGGTTGTTCGGTTTCACAGTTAAGTGGGCAAAACTACACATAATGTACAGGGACTTGGGTTTGATTGATTGCCCATTTCCAACTACCCTTTACCTTTTCTGCTATCACTGGACTGTCCCTGTTTTAAAAGCAATGGAAATGGCACATAAGGAATCAGTGGTAGTGGAATTGCAATGTTAAATTTCTGGTATGTATGTATTTTTCCCTTTCCCTCTTTGAAGATATTATAAAGCAGAGGCTTGAGGACCTTCTTCATGATTCACTGGAGGGCATTGATGAAGAAGATTTAGCTCAGCATCCACCATTGTACAATTGGTGTCAAAGGCAAAAAGAGGCCCAACAATGTTGGCAACAGGCGAGGCCACAAAACCTTGCCAACTTGTTGTCTGCTGAAAATATTGTCCAAAGGATGTGTAATCACTGTCACATAAGCGAAGCCATCATCCGTTGTGGGGAATGTTTGCCCTCAGAGTGGTTTTGTACAGACTGTGATCTATTGGTACATAAATGCCATGCCCTGCACAGTAGACAAACCACCATAAATGGCTTTTATTAATACATTCCTCCAACTGAGTTTGTGAAACTCCATGATGACAAGTACATCATCTGTAAACAAGGTTGGTATCTCTGTTTCAATTGATTTAAGACAACATTGTTAAGTTAAGCATTATTTTTTTCAAGTACTTGCTCAAAATCCAAACATTATTTAATGTCATCCTAATTGTCATCGGCTCCTGCAGATTGTTTGCTGCCAACAGCTTTTCCTCAAATGTTTTGCTCCTGTGACACTGGTGATGTTGCAGTCTCTGTTGGTAGACCCATCACACTGGTTTGCATAAATGGTAGGGTTGCAAAAAAAAAGTGTGTTTCTAAAGCAGGGGCCACACCACAAGATAATCAGGCTTTAAAAGACTATAAATAGGCCGTACACCTTCAAGATTCAAAACATCTTTCGTGGCATCAGCTTTACACATTACTTTAGTTCCTTGCTATGTATTTGTCTTTTGTGCTCTCAGGCCGTTATAATCTTCACGTTCCGGTGCTTACATGTAAACATTGCAATAAGCAATGGGCCCCAGAAGTCGGTGATTTTGTAAGGAGTGGTTACTGGCCAGCAACAATGCATTCGCAGACACTGTTCCACCAAGATCTGTTCCGTTCCTTTGAGGCTATGAAGACAGCATCTCCAGGAATGTCCATGAAAGGCTTCACAGCAATGCTGGACCAAAGAACAGAGCAGTTTGGAAGAGTGAGTAAATTTGAAGCCGACAGACAAATACATTTAGTATTATTAGAGGTATTATTAGATGCGGTCCTCGACTTTTCCTCCAGAGGGGCACAAATGCGAATCTTGTCAAAATATGTTTACAACAACTCTGGGCAGTTAATTACGTCATAGCAAGTCCACAGTTCTATCTACTTAAATGGGGGAAGGCAGATATTTTTTAAATTTCTGGTAGAAATCACAATTAAACGACATATTTCCTGTCAATAACTAAACCTGATAAAGTGTGACATAACTTTGACGTGGTAAGCTTAAATTGCACTGTTAAACCCCTTTTTCGAGGTCGCATCATCTAGTTCGCATGCACACAGGCTGGTGAGCAACTCAAATACCGATTGACGATTGGCTCATTTCACTGGAAGGCATGACTTCCTTCGCTAGAGTGGCCATATTGAGCATTGCATTCCCTCTCTATTCATTGTATTGGCAGTGGCGCATCTTGTTAATATTAATATCTTTGATTAAGCCTGTCATGTCAAAATGTTTATCACGTAAACATATGTGCATAACCTACGTGCCTGCCTCCAGATGCATCTTAAGAGGGTTTATGAAAAAAGAGATACTCTCACTCACAAGACACTCGGGAGACACTCGCTAACACTCTCTAAGCTTTCCTGTATCTCAGTGGTAAGAGCATTGCGGTAACAACGCAAGGTTGTGGGTTCGATCCCAGGGGATTGCACATACCTATATAAAATGTATAGGATAAAGCAATGTAAGTGGCTTTGGATAAAAGCGTCTGCTAAATGGAAATGTAAATGTAACACTTAACTCAGAGTACACTCCTGGGTTTCTAGCAAACTCAAGCGTCTCTTTTATCAAAAACTCTTTCAACGGGTCTGTAGCAGGTACATATTTTGACGTGATGCACATAGGTCACATGACATTCTGAACACATAGTTTGACATGACAAGCTACACAAATGATGCGTCGAACAAATATTTAATATTTTTGCTATGCGGAAGCCAAGTCCCAAGGCATCACTTATTATTATTCTGGACAGTATGGCAAAAATTGTGGTTGAGTCTAAGCAAGGCATTAATTAAAAAAAACATAAGTTCAAGGTCAACAAGTGGCTGTAATATTTCAGGCTGTTAAAATAAACTGGACAAAAAAAACCATACTTGACAGCTTTGTCATTTACATCCCTCTTGCATTTGAAAAGGTACATTGACTAGGTATTGTACATTGCAAATTGAAAGCTGTACTATATCTTATTTCAGACTGGCAAAGTGAATGCAGATGCTTTACAGCGGAGCTTTCTGCAATATGTGTACTGCAGCTTTGAAGAGAACCATCTTCTCGGAAAGGAGCCATTTGTCTGTCCTGCCTGTATCCCTGAAATGGTGGCTGTCTCAGTAGATGGCAACAGAAAACTGTACAGGTTCCAGAAAACAAACCAGTGAGTTTTGCGCACATTAAAAAAAAACTATGTAGTTAATGTACGTACGCGCTATTAACATTATAATAATAATATAGTTATTTTATAACTTATTTAAAATTAAGCTGTTGCTACTGTAGCAGTTGAATATGACATATGTGTAAGAGTTTGTAACGTATGTTTTTAAACAAATGCCATATTAATATAATGTTGTTTAAAACTTCTTATTACTGTGGTTATCCAGAATATATTTTCTTGTAGGAGTGAAGAGCAAGGGTTTTTTGATGGAGTGTTTTTAGCCCAAGACTCCGAGGTGTCCAGTTTTGTTGAGGAAGTCAGGGGGGCTGTCAAAAGTGTAAGTTTTTAATCAGGCTGAGCAACGGGTCTCTGGCTTTTTTTATAACTAATTGGAAGTAAAGTTATAAACAGTGTAGTATATTCACAATATTGGTTGCCGCACATGTGTCTGACACATTGTCTGTATTCGAATTGGTTTGTTATCCTCTATGGATTTACAGGTGAAAGATGGGTTAGGTGGTCAGGCAATAAAAGACACAATCCTGTAAATACTGTAATTGTTGTTGTGTCAGAGTTTACAGTTCTGCTGTTTAATATCCTTGAATTAACTTCTGACATTTTGAAACTTTGGTAGACTACAGGAAAAGCGATGTGTGGGCAATCCCAATGGTCAGCAGCAAGGGAGACATCAAGGCAGGCCAACAAGTTAGATGAAGAAGGTGTAGAAATCGCTGTTTGCAGGCATGGATTCCTCCTCAAAGATCTGTATTGGTCTTGATAAATTGCATAAAAATATTTGTTGATGATCTGAAGCCTTTTCTTCAGTCTGCAATGTGATCTTTACTCAATTTTTTTTCAAAAGGTCTGAATATGTATAGAGGAGAAATCTTTGCATATCCAATGTTTCTCCAAAAAGAGTTCCAGAGTGCTACATTTTTGGCCATGGATGTGACCTGCCGTTATGTGCCATACCTAGAGAAGGTGTCAGAGGTCCTGACTCATCTTCAGCCTCTTCAGAAAATGAGACATTGCTTGTCCGTGATGCATGCCAAAGCACACAATACAAAATGCGAGGTGATGCTTTTAACTACTTGACTTCCACATTTCAGGGTGTGATGTAGCCAGCAAATAATGTAAAGTGCCAAAATGAATGACACTGTGACCTAATCAACAACCCAGGAGTGTGTTTTCAGTTGTACATGAATTTATATGTGCAGTCTTTTATAGCTGGTGTCCATATGCATTTATAATGATCTGCCTGTTGTCCAAACTGTTTAACAAGTCCTCTGCTTCCTGTAGATTCTGTGGAATGCAAGGAATCAGGAAGGTGCTGGAACCACTCTTGGTGAAGAAGTAGAGCAAGTTAATAGTTTTCTCTCCAGATGTGCCCTGACCACAAAGTATATGACCAAGTCAGGTTTGTCAAGTTCCACCCCCCCATGCATGCAAACATACACATTTGTATAAATTCTATTGTTCTTTATAGTAAGAACCGATATGCTTACTATCCATGCTATTGGGTGGAATCTGCGTAAAGATAATGGCCTCCACATTGCCTTGTCTTCCAGATACAAAAAGGTATGTTCCAGGATTGAAAAAGGATGAACTATTTTAAATGGTTAAATTTGACAGTCCACCAAAAATGCATCACATGTAATCCCATGTAGATATTGTAGGGGTGCCGGACCTTATCTATGTATTTGTAGTTGAATATGTTATTGTATTAAATCAGACAGGAACATGAACCTTTTTGTTCTTTTTGAAATTACAGCATTTTATATTGCTCGTCTGCAGACTGTAGAAAAGACATTTGATGTAACCGAGAGCCTGAAGAAGATGCAGGACCAGTTGCATTGCTGTGATGACATGCTAAAGGAGTGGATTGCTGATGTCAAGCAGTGGGCAAGTCCAGGTTGTTTTCAGCATTCATACATGCTCGGCTTGTATTTCTGATATTTTCAAAAGGCACTTGTTAGTTCACATTCTTGGTGCAAGTATCTCAGTTGTTTTCTACTGATCTAGTTTCTATTTCCAATAAGCAACTATGAATCTAAGGATTTCACTTTATTATTAATTCTTAAGAGCACCATGGATACTTCTGTTCAGAGGATACAGTTTTTTTCATTATTAAAAGTTTGGCCTATTGGTCAATCTAGAATTATAGTCATTGGGTCACCTCATTTGATGTTTGATAGGGGACATAAACCCCCATCAATGAGTTTAATAAAGAAGACTGCCATAAACAGGGACTCTAGAAAAGTGATGATAATAATGAAAACTTTGCAGAGAGTAGATGCCCACGCCTCTTTGTTCCTTGGTCCCTAATTGTTGCTGAAACGTGCAGTCAGTGGAGGCCCATTACGTTATAAGAAAACAAAAGACTTTGCTGTCCGAACTAAACATTGTCCTAAAGTCTTGTCTGTTTCTGCTTTACTATGTGCTATTAACAGATCTTAAGTGTCTTTAAAACATGTTTAATTTTTCTTACCTTTAATTTAGGAAATGCAGCAGCCAGTCCTGTTGATGCCCATGCTTTGCAGATCTCCATCGAAGCACTCTTTGTGAGCATTTGTCAAAAGAAGCACTACCTTTATAGACAAAATGGTATGTATTGGTAAATGTAAGTGATGCAGATAGAAGTTATGTTGGTTATTTTTCATTACATGTTATGAAAGATCATTTGTAAAACAATTGTTTTCGCTCTTAATACAGATCGCAACAAACAGTGTCATAGGATTAGTCAGAAGATTGCCCAAGAAAAGAAACGCTTGCTAGAGGAGATTCAGAAATACAACCAACAACCTGATGTTGACCCCGTGGACACAAACTCAGTTGTGCAGAATCTCTCTAACAAAGCTGCAGAGAGCATGATTTGGCCTTGGCAGGAACAGAACACTGGTATTTATGAAGATTTAACTTTACCGTTTTTTTTTAAATGCATCATCATTAAATTAGTTTATTAATGTATGTGTTCATTCTTTTAGATGGTGTCGAAATTATGACCAAAAAGAAGCTCTTTGACAAAGTAATGCTTGTCTCACGACTGACAGAAGAAAAGCAGATACTCCTTAAGGAGATGATGCAGCACTGTCACTACCTTAAGGACTCCGTAACAAAGGTCCAGTCACTGATGGCCACCGTTTCTCTGTGCATACAAAAAGGAAGTAAGTGTAAATCAAACTATATGGCTCTATGCACTTTAAAATTCATAGGTCAAACTACTTTGAAGTAAAACGCAATCATACTAGTATATGTTAAAAAACTTAACTAAATCATGGCCTTCAAAGATTATTTTATCCAATTTGCTTTTAGTCATACTTTAACTAGTATTTAAGATTTTTGTTAACATAAATAAGCTCAATCTGATAAAATGTTCATTGTGACAGTAATTCCATTACTCTTCGTGTGTGGACTTTTAGGCTATCCAAATGGATTCACAGAGGAGGGGTCCAAGGGCCTCATCTCTCTACTTAAGAAAAGACTGCATGACCTCAGACTCAAACAAAAGACTGTAGCATGCACATACAGAGGCATTCTTGAACCGTCTCCTAGGCTGGTGGAAGAGAAGGAATGGGAAATGGAGGAAGAAATGGACTGGCAAAGTGACATCAGCTCTGAGGATGACGATGATGACGCAGAGGTGGAGACTCAAGTCACTTGACTCAAGTTGTAATCGCTTTTCCTTGGACTTCGACTACTTTGTGTTTACATAATTCACACACATTTATATATAATTTAAATATAAATATGCATGTAAATATAACGTAAATATAAAAACATGAATGTGTATGTAATGACAAAATTTTGAACTTTTGAAAAATCTACCAAAGTATGTAGGTTTGTACATTTGCTTGACTTAGTATCATCAATTAATGTGCATTAAAGGAATAGTTCACCCAAAAATAAACATTTTGTCATCATTTGCTCACCCCACAGTTGTTACAAACCTGTTTACATTTCTTTTTTGTGCTGATTTTAAAGTTCTTCAGTCTTTTGTCCTAATATGGGAATCAATGGTGACCCAAAACGATACAAACATTTTTTTAAATCTTAATTTGTGTCAAACACAACAAAGAAATGTATACAGGTTTGTAACAACCGTAGGGTAAGAAAATGTAATATTTTGGGTGAACTATTCCCTTAATATATATAAAAAGGATCTGCTGTCTTATATGCATAGTATCTATTGTTGTCTGTGATACCATATGCTCAAATTTTACTCTCTTTTGTAACTGAATTTGTTATACTTGTAGATATATGATAGATATGTATGCAACTGATGTCTGTATAACACTTACTGATATAAATGTGTAAATGCAAACAGGAATACAAATGTGATTTGGCAGAGTATTGAGTTGTCTGTGGCTCATCGTCTCTTAGGAGAAGAGAGAAACTGAGAGCGTTGAGATTCAACCTGAACTACATTTTGGAACATCAGAATTCATAGTCACACCATGTCTCATATAAAAATTGATATGCGAAAAGTACTTGCTGTACACAGATTAATACTGACAGTGTAGCATACATACAGTGTAGAACCATCTAAATACATATGAACCATATATATAACCACATGTTATACAGGTAATCGGAATAGAAAAACACTACAATATTACTTAGAAAATAAACAGTTTAGCAAAAACCCAAGCCAAATTGTTTTTTTAAGAAGCTCAGTGAGGTGAGGTCTTGGAACAGTAATGATAATATACATTTTATTAACAATTCATCCCATGGTACAAATAAGCCACAAATCTGATGTGGAGACTGTCATCTAGATGTTCACAATAGTGCCATTTTCAGAGACACAATATATGTATGAAACATTATAGACAGTGGGATATTGAGGCTAAAACTTGATATGATCCTGACAATGTAGGACTATTCATGTGGTTTGGAGGGGCTAAAACACTTGCTTTGAATGCTATCGCTCAATTAAATTGCCGTTATCAGCTTCATAGATATGGGACAGAATGGGTAGAATGCAGTTTTAACTCATCCACATGGTAATCACAGATTCAAATCCGAGAGATGACTCCTGATCCAATCAGATTATTTTTATTTCCTTTAATTGTCTGTTGGCACCATCAATTTAGTACAGACAGTATGCATGTGTAAGCCCTGCCCATCAAGCTCTGTTCCTCAAATCCCTGGAGGTCTAAAGGCCTCTAGTGTTTAGCTCCAACCCAGATAAAACACACATAAGCAAGTAAATCAAGGTCTTCAGGATCACTAGAAAATTACGTGCAAATGTTTTGGATCACTATTGAAGCTAATTTCTGCAGGGCTTTGGCCCTCCAGGGTAAGTTTTGAGGAACCCTGATCTAGACCTCGTGTCAGTAACAAACAAACAAACAATAGGCTTCATTTTATATTGAGCCTTCAAAGTGCTCAGTAAAACGTGACCTGAGCCTGTGTCTATAAAATGAGATAATGTTAACTTTGTTGTAGAGCTAAACCAAATAAATTGCTGGAAAGGCCTTGACCTGGAATGTAATATACACTCACCTAAAGGATTATTAGGAACACCATACTAACACTGTGTTTGACCCCCTGTCGCCTTCAGAACTGCCTTAATTCTACGTGGCATTGATTCAACAAGGTGCTGAAAGCATTCTTTAGAAATGTTGGCCATATTGATAGAATAGCATCTTGCAGTTGATGGAGATTTGTGGGATGCACAAAGCTCCCGTTCCACCACATCCCAAAGAAGCTCTATTGGGTTGAGATCTGGTGAGTGTGGGGGCCATTAGTACAGTGAACTCATTGTCATGTTCAAGAAATCAATTTGAAATGATTGGAGCTTTGTGACATGGAGCATTATCCTGCTGGAAGTAGCCATCAGAGGATGGGTACATGGTGGTCATAAAGGGATGGACATGGTCAGAAACAATGCTCAGGTAGGCCGTGGCATTTAAACGATGCCCAATTGGCACTAAGGGGCCTAAAGTGTGCCAAGAAAACATCCCCCACACCATTACACCACCACCATAATTGCATTAATGAGAAATTGAACAGGTGTTCCTAATAATCCTTTAGGTGAGTGTTTGTTATTATGAAGATTCTACATGGGTCGTTCTTGAAATATTGACGTTTAAAACTACACCTCATTGCACGTTTGAATATGTATAAATCAGCAACAAAAGTGGCTACAGATATGTGATCAACTGATATAGTGAGTACTTGACCTCAGCTATCATGTGAGGATAGTCAACAACTGGGGGCACTATCAAATATGTTTAAATTTAATTTTTATTGATTTAACAATTAGACATTTAAGCTCTGATTCCATGTTTTTTTTGTTATCCCCTAAACCTCTCACTATGCTCTCCAGTAAATATTTGCAACTTCCACTTTTATGAAAAAGACTATTGTTTAAAAACTACAACTCCCTACAGCCACGTAATGCAGATTGATACGAATCAGCACTACAATTGTAGTTGTTCTGGTATAGGGTTGTAAAACAGAGTAGAGTCATTCTACGAAACGGGTGCCATTTCCACTTTGTAATTTTCCACATTTTCATTAAGGACAAACTTTTTTTTTTTTTACTCACAACTTTAAATATATAATAATCCTCAAAAAAAAACATATTTTCCCACCTCAGGCACAAAATCCTTGATAATATTTTCAATTTTATTCTGGCAAGTGAGTCTTTCTTTTACCACCCCGTCACGGACAATGTGTATGGCATTAGAGTAGTAAAACAAGAAATATATTTTTAAAATCTAAAGTTTTCCTAATAGTAAAATGTCCCTTTTTTGGAAACCATCAATAGAAAGTCTGTAATTTAATTTAAATAATTATTCTTAGTATTTTGAATCTTGAAATATGAATTTGGCATTTCAATGGCCTCATTGTTTGTACTAAAAAAACGAATACACTTAAAAAATACAAATAAAGTTACATTTATTTGATTAGTCCACACAACAAGAACATCAATCAACATTAATTTATGTAAAATGTCTTTTCTTTTACATACATTTTTTAACAAAATGACCCCGTGACGGGGTGGTAACTGATGTCACGGGGTGGTTCACTGTGACAGGGTGGTATGGACAAAGCGTGTGTCTATATGGTATGTTTGTTTTAAACTTTAAACTATAAAACTGGGGAGGGGGAACTTTAACATTGGACATTTAATGGAGAACTTTGGTCATGCTCTGACAAAACTAAAAAAAGAGCATCATTACAGTGACACAGAGAGTCGCATCCACACATCCCTCTGGATTTCCATGTGGCGGGATGTCACAGGCTGTGGTGCTTGAATGATTTCGAGGACATCATCAAAGAGATACCACAGGAAGTCATCTCTTGGAGGCCAGAAGAACCTGTTGACACCAATACGGTGCATACACTTTACCAGGGCATGCGTTTCATCTTTCTCCATGATGATCCCAGGATATAGGTCACTCTCATACCTAAGCACGCACCACTTCCCAATGAGATCTCCACTTTCCCAAGCAATTGCTTCTGTTGGCACCTTTTGGGCTGGCTTATTAAAAGTGAAATGCTGTGTGGTGAAGCATTGACATCTCAGCTGCTTTTGCGTGGAACACATGCAGCTAATTTCCCGGTAAAGGATTTCTCCTGGAGTGAATGTGACCACTTGGTGGGTTTTCATTGTGGATGGCACTGGTGGAATCTGGCCTGGCATCTTTTCCATTGCCCGCTCAACTGCTTCAGATGCTACATAAAACAACTTAACAGTTGTAGATGTTTCACTTAGGGCTTTATATAGCTCATGGGCATCGGGTATGTCGCGACCGTTGGTCACCAGCTTATCTGCTGTTCTTTTCAAGGTTCCCCCAACACCGTCAGGGGCCCCCTTGCCATGGCTTGCCTCAAAAAAGTTCCACGTTCCACCTTTAAGACCTCGTCTTGCGAGCTCTGTGCTGAAAAGGAAGAAATTCCCTTTCTGTTTGTATTGGGTACAAGGTCCATCACTCAGAAAGTGTAGAACAGATACATCTGGGTATGTGGCTTGTAGATAATTCAGCACTGGATTCATGTGTTCCCATATAGCTGGGGGGCTTTTGTGTTTGGAGGGTGACACTGTGCTAAAACAGATGGGCTCTTTTTCACCACCCATGTACAAAACACCAGTGTGCAGAGTAGCTTGTTGGTGCGAGGAGCCAAAGTGGACAGCTTGGATCTCTGAGCTGTATTTGCATGTATAGTTTTCAGAGAAGTCAATGTGGATCACTACCTCCTCCTTTGACAGGTTCTTCTTCAACTCTCTGCAGTATGAGTATTGTTGATTTATGTTGAATGTGTGTCTTTTAAATTTATGGAGAAGAGTGTGGAATAACTCCACAAGATTGTCTTGTGTGTCCTCCATTATTTTCTTCACTGTGATCTTGACAGTGGTTGGACCCTCCCTCGCATCTTCCCTTGCTTTCTCTGCTGTGGCCCATTGAGTGAATGCAACCTTTGCTGACCCATCAAATCTGGAGAGCTGAACAGTCTTGTCTTTGCATTCCTCACACTCATCATACATACACATTTTCCTGGAGGTTTCACAGGCTATCATTTTAGTCAAACTCTCGAGATCTGAAGTATCTATGAGCCTCAAATTATGCAACTTCTCAATGACAAATCTCAGATTTTCATGGATCTTGCACAGACACGTGTTCCGGTCAGAGAGAGTGGGATGTACAACCCAAAATGGGCGAAGCTTACAGAACAGGGAGTATGATATGTTGTTTGTGTTTTCAGTGAGAAATTTTTTGTGAAGATTTTTCATTGTGTCAGCCAGAAACCTTTTCTGCTTCTTCACCTTTTTCTTGGTAATTGTTTTTTTTCGTCCAGTCGTTATCCGACTGTTGTCATCTCGGGTGAAGAAGGTTTTGACTTTGGACTTGAAGGCAGCAGTGAACCTGTTTGTGGGATTTCTGTTGGTGGAACAGAGGTCTTCACTCTGAACACTGCGACGCTTCTTTGAAAATCCAAGGGCATTTTCAGCAAAACCTTGTAGCCTGTACTTCTTCACAATCCTCCCCGCTGTTACCTTTGCTATTAGTTGTTTTTCTTTTTCTTTTCTTGCTCTACTGTACTTATTCTTTATGTCTTCAATCAAGGCTTCATGATAGAGTAGTGTTTTTCTGATTTTGGAGCTTACTCTGCCGGTCTTAGTTAATTCATTTATTTTTGAACGAGGGGAGACATTCTTATTTAAGCGCTTATATCTTTTTCTGTATTTGTCAGCACGTTTTCTTTCCTTCTCTAGCGATTTCTTTAGTTTTTCAATTTCTTTGCCTAGTGTATCCCTGTTCTTCCTGGAAATTCGCTTTCCTTCTTTATGTTGCCTGAAACGAAACAAAAATCTACTGGTAACTTAGGGGTATATGTCATGTACAACAAATATAAAAACATTTACTCCTCAATGATAGGGCTGCTTCTTATTCTCTACATGTGTCCATTTATTTATAATCCTAACTGAGCACAACCGTGATCTTGAAAATCCTAACTGCTGCTTTGGCTGTTGGACAGGATCTGGACTCAGAGGAAAGGTGTCCAGATTGTGCTTCCTAGCCTCTGCTTTCTCTTTTCTCTTCTTGCACTCTAAAAAATGTTGGGTTATTTGTTTAACCCAACAGCTGGGTTGAGCCTGTTGGGTCATTTTGTTGGGTTATTTTCTTAGTGTTGGGTCATTTTGTTGGGTTATTTTCTCAGTGTTGGGTCATTTTATGAGTAACCCAAACGCTGGGTTACCAGTCGGGTCCAATTGAGTGACAGTTGAGAGAGTAAACCCCTCCCACTCCTCGACGCCTCAGACAAACTCTACCTTCGCGGGCATTTTGATCCACCTCATCTCGAAAAGATGTTATTCGGAGAATAAAAGGTATGTTTTACGAGTTTTTAATGTATAAAACTATTACTGTACATCAAAAAAATGCAAAAGTATGCTAAATTCGGCTGTTCGCATTAGGTTTGAAAGTAACGTTACAATCTAGATTCGTTAGCTTTGGATAGCTAGTCTGTAACGTTATGCCCACGTTGTTCTAATTTACAGCTTTTTAATAATTTAAACTTCCTTTTTGGTCAACATTTCCCTTTGAAATTTCTGACTCGTGTGAGTCATTTAGTTCAGTAACTTACGCATCTTTATATTAGTTTAAGGTCAACATGAGAGAGCGTCGTGTCAAAAGCAAACATCCAACTTTTTTTTTTATAAATACCACTAATGTTCGGTGACGGAACGTAGTTTTAAGAGTCTTTTAGAACAGAATGTAGTTGTTAAGAAGTCAAATACGTGATTTATATATAAACATAACGCCTCATTGAGACTTTGTTAAGTTGCTGTCGGAGGTTTGAGCTTCAGGCTGTCAGCAGTTGTGGCACCGCTGAGAGCAGCTCTATCTCGGCCAGTGCTTAGGGAATAACCGCTGGCTCTTATAACGTCAGTGGTTAACCGTGCGATATAATTAATTTTGGGTATTTGAAACTAACAATTGTTGGTCTTTTTAGTCTTCTACTTATTCCCGAGTTTGTCGAATTAGTTTAAGTGTTGTGTTAAAGTGTATAATATTATTTTTTGAGACTGTGTTTCACTTTCTGTACTATATCCCACTCTTCTTCTTTTCCCTCACTGACAGGTTGCAGAATAACAGCTAATATTAATGGATCATTCTATTCAGGAGAAAGTCGACTGGAACTTGGATGTTCTCATACAGGCTTAAAGGTAAACTTGATTTATTCTTTATATGTTTATTATAATCCATTGTGCTCTGGGGAGGCCAGTTTTCTTAAATTCTTCTCTTGTCTCTTTTTCTCTTTAAAGATAAAAAAATTGATAAAGAAACCCTCCTGCTGGACATCCACTTCCAAAAGTGAACGCCACACTGTTGTCTACAAACTCCAAGGAAAAGAATCCTCTTCAGTAAGACTGCTCCGTGGATGTGTCAGGTTAAGCAGTACTGGAACCGAAAGAACTAACGCTCTTTAAAATGTTTTGTGAGTTTAAATGAAGAGGAAAGTTACCGTGTCCCTTTTTCACATCCATAACACTTGTTTATTTCTTTTTGTTTATAGAAAACTTGTGCATAGACTGATATTTTATCATATAAGTGCGGTTCTATCAACAAGGATTTAGTAAAATACTTTTTATAGTGTTTTTATGTCGCATCCATAACGCTGGAAATGCCCTAAAGCATTTTACACGTGCCACTTCGTTAACTGTAGGCCTATATGAGTTTTTGAATTGTTAAGTTGTTGAACTATTTATATTTACTTGTGCCACTTTAATAACCTTGTTAAATGTATATGTTAAAATCCAAACTAATGTAATTTATTGATGTTAATTTTCTTTAAATATCTATAAACATACATTTCATCAAAGTGTTTTATATGCCGTTTTATTGTTCATTGAGCATAACATATTGCATGTTTTTATGAATTCCTTTTGTCTTGCATTTTGATCCTTAATAAAACTTTTGATTCTTACTGATGCCTCAAGTAATTCTCTGTGAAATTATTATTATATTTTTAAACATTTCGGGTTTGTTTTAAACCAGCAATGTAATTTTTAAGCAAAAGTTGATTTAAATAAAACAACCCAGCATGTTGGGTCAAAGATTTAACCCAACTGGCTGGGTTAAAATAACCCAACGCTGGGTTTGTCCATATTTGACCCAACGTTGGGTTACCAAAATAACCCAAATTGGGTTGTTTTAACCCAGCCTTTTTTTAGAGTGTATTAGATCTATTAGCCTACTACTTCAGATAATCTTAAAAACATAAGTGTAGTCAGCCAATCTAAAATCTTGTCTAGGGCACAAACACAGGCTGGGCCGGCCCTGTTTTAAGACACCACGAATATGAAATGTGATAAAATTGTATTTAGTTAGCACTTAGTTACAGGTGGTAATTAAATACATTTTAAATATGCCTACATACATAGTATGTTAAAAGCACATAAATCAATAAACAGGAAGTGTGAACTATAACTTCTCCCGGAGCAGGAAAGCTCCGCTACATCAACACTTACTACTAGATAGAGCGGAACTGTTACTATAGCAACGATTTCAACTTAAGAGTTTGTCTCTGAGGAGGTTTATAAACAGTAGTACTAAAGTAGAATTTTTAGAATACAAATATAAATTTAGTGCGCGGAAAAAGAGCAATTTAAGTATATTTTGAAAGTGTACTTTTTACCAAAGAGCCAATTTTTTTCTAATGTATGTACTTTTTTGTCATTAAGTAGTATAACGCAAGGTATGTTTCCATAGATAGACATTAAAAATGTCATTTATAAAAAATATATTAAAATAGTACTTCTTGCTTGCTCGCAGTGCACCCTACTCACTGAGTGAACCACACTACAGCCGTTTATCTGAGGTAAAAGCTTTTTACTTAACCGTTTTATTTAAACTCACCCTAAAGCATCTGCTCACAACAAAAGAAAATTACATATTATGAAGAAATTAATAAATATCATAGTAATAATCATCGAATAAGGACACATGACAGTCTGAGGGGACAGTTTCTTTCACGCTTTCACACGACATTTTTCGGACTGTCTTTTCCGTTGGATGTACTGCATTAACTGCTCACACTTGGTTTCCTGTCTCTTATGTGCTGTTTACATCTGAACCGTATAATGGTAAAGGCCGCTGTCGTAAAGTAAAATACCTTTTCCGGGTCCAATGTGATTGTACGGAAGGCGCCGTAAATCTATATTCCTCAACGAGGCATTTCATATAGGCTATATGCGAACTAAACCATCTTTACAACAAATTAATTATTCCTTTTGAGTAACAAACTGAGAACAAATGTGTTTTTCTTTGTCATTGCAGATGCAGTCAAAATGTGAAACAGCAAGGCCACCGACCACATCACAGGCAAAGCCATGCGAGACCACACATGCCTCTGGGCGATCTGGCGGTACCGGGCATCGTGCGAACTAAAGTGTTCTTATTACATTTTGTTATTCAAATGTTTCGATCAAATGTTGAATGTTATTCAAATGTTCAAATGTATGTTATGTAACTGACAATAAATGTTTTGTTGTACTTTTAGTCAGTTGTGTTATTTTGAGATATATAATATAATATTGAATACATAAAAATGGTTTTATGCTTAAAATTAAGTTAAATTCAAGTTTTGGAAAAAGACAAAACTTTTTATAGACGTCATTCAACAACCCGAAAAAGACGTCATCTCAAAGACCGGAAAAAGACGTCTTTTCAACGACGCGAAAAATACGTCGTTTCAACTTTCACTTTTCGACCACATTTGGACGTTGTTTGGACGTCTTGCACTGACGTCTTTTCGACGACTTTTGCTGGGTGGGATATGTTTATGATCACAGATGAATTCTAACTTCGATAGGTTGATAGGACAAGCAACTCTGGCAAAAGAAGACCAAGAAGGCAGTCTGATCGAACTGTTATTTGCCGATAAAGTGTAGTTATAAGGATACTTGAGAAAAACAAATGCCAGATTATTATTATGACCTGGTCATTATTAATGTCAATTAAGATTCAATGTAAACATGCCTCTTCCCGCGGATAACAGTCTTTTTTGGCGGGCGATTGACGAGGCACATGTTATGGGATCGGAATCCTTCCAAAAAATATTGCGGGCATATTTAAAAATTATTTTAAAACATAAATAAAAGCTTAAATAAAAAAAATTAAACCATGAGTCAGAACTTAAAATAATTCTAATAATTTTGTAATATATTGCACAAAATTAGTCCATAAAGACAAAGTTGTCCATATCGCACACAAAATAAAGTTTCACTTTGTTATTTTGTTATTATTTGCTTATAATTTCATTTTTTTTCACGCATACGTTATTTTTTCCCCTCGCTTGTTTTTCCACGTTCTGCGCTTTCCTTTCTAAATGGCAAGGATGCTTATATCCAAAGGGACTTACATTGCAATGTCCTATACATTTATACATAGGTATGTGCAATCCCCTGGGCAAAGCTGTAGTCATATAATTACAGTGATGTTATTATTTGTTTTGCAAAGTATAAAGCTTTGATCGAGCTTAAGTGTCAAGCCTGTTTTGATTATTATAACACTATTAGGTATTACATGACAGGAAAATGATTATAAGAGAGGGACGTTAAGTGATATGAGTCTTATATCTTGCCTTTATTTTGTTCCATATTAATGACAACTTACACAAGGAGATATTAGGAAGAATTATATAATATCTACATTTCTCTTCTTGTCATTTCCTTTGTAGTGTAAAATTATTATTTTTAAAAGAGTATTTGTGTGATTCGAGTTGGACAGAATCATCAAACTAAAAGAGAGTAACCAATTGGTTCAAATTCATTCAAACAAATTATTTTATTCATTACCTAAATTATGTATTACTCAATGTTTTAATTAGTTGAAAAAGCTGAATAATCATTAAAAATGTACCGATTAGTCAATGAAATAATAGACGATTAGTCGATTAATCTGTCTGATAATTGTTAGATTAATCGACTATCAAAATAATCGTTTGTTGCAGCCCTACGTCTCACCTTTCTTTAATAATGTGTTTAGCAAGTTAGCGGCTGTTGTTTACATGTTCACGGCTAAACCTGAGACTTTACTTTGGTCTAAAGACAGGTGTTGTGTTGTAATGTTAGTGGTTAAACGCATCGCACCCGCTGGTTCAGAAGACTTGTGACCGACATCATTTCTGTAAAGCTTATTCATTACAACGAAAGAAAGTTACAGCAGTATCTATATCGGTGAGTTCAGTGTTTTCTCGAATGTCCTAAGTGCGACAATACTTAGAGCGGATAGAAACAGAGTGAGCATTTGTAAGACAACATGGTTGCTGATCTTTACATACACATACCTGTCTTTCTTATACAAGTACCCTGAATGCATATTTTTGCTTATATCCGTGTTTATGTTTGTTAGTAATATGCAAGCGCATGATTAATCATCAATGGCTAACATTTCGTTCAGCATATGTTGTTCTAGCTATGTTTTGGTCTTCTCCATTTAATTTGTATTCATGAACACGGCATTAAGGTGATTTTTATTGCAGTTAGTGTATGGTTTGTGTATGGCTCACATGTCTAAGAGCTCTACATCATATTTTGCATATGGGGAGGGGAGCAGAAGCTCATTTGCATTTACAGAGACACACACGAAAACGGTGCGTTTTCCCTTGCAGCCCCAGATGGTCATGTTCAACATATTGTTATGAAAGATATGTGGTGCATTGTGAGCTGAAACTTTACAGAGACATTCTGGGCATCTGACTATTTTAATATTGAAGAAAACACCTGGATGTGCGGCCCTTTAAAAAACTCCCCAGAAGAAGGTGATTTGGAGGAAGAAAAGGGGGCAGGCTCAAGCCCCCAGAGCCTCCCCCTCTGCACGTGCCTGAAAACCTTTAATAATACATTCATATGATAAAGGTGACCTGAACTTTATTGACTCTTTTTATTGGCTCTCTAAACAGTGACTTTAAAAAAAGACATTATCTTGAATTTAATAGCTCGCTTTATTTTTCTCATTTGTGTGGCTTAGAATCTCTTTTAATGTGTATTTATAAAATAGGAAAACTCAAACTTTCTTAATTTCTAAACAATCACTGTCATATTTATAAACACAACTTTTCCCAAAAACGTTTTTTTTAATCTGGAATAATGCCAGTTTTTTGTATAAAAATAAGTCTTTTTTCACAATTTGTTTAGTGTTGTCATTGGAGAGTCATTTAATAATGAACAGTCCTTATTTAAGTTTGCAGACTTCATCTCAAGTTATTCCATTAAAAGCAGCCGCTATATGCTCTAGTTGCGTTATATGTTCTATTTACACCATGTTAAATTCATAGTTCTTTGGAATATATGTAAATATGCTATCTATGCACTGTTAAAATTAAATGTATTTTTACAGGGAAAATGCAGAATAATTTAACAGTATTTTCACATTTATTTATTTAAATAGAAAAATCTATAAACCGGCAAACATTTACACCAAATTTACATTTTTCTATGTTACTGAAAAAAATATGTTTTCTTTTACGATACAATATCTCATTTGTTTTGGTCCTTCCAACACTCTTTAGTTTTTTTTCTTGTTGATTCATGTGGAATTTTCTTTGTTATACAATGGGATCTGACATTGTACATGCAGTTTCCTGACAACAAAGCATTTAAAACACAATCAAAAATATTAACATGACAATGTTGTTTGTATATGTATTCACAAAGAGAGAAATTGTCCCTGTTTTTGGAAAGAGCTTGAAACTTTATCTAAAATGCAACAGAATAAAACATTTCCCCATTCCCAACACCCAAGAAAAAAATAAAATCTAACAAAACATGTGTGATCACTGATAATCGAATAATCAGTAAAATTATATCATATTTGATTTCTCAATCGTTTTAGCTATCAGAGTTTAAACTCTTTAGCATGAACCTTTATTTCAGTGTAAGTAAGACCTTTGTATTTGCCCTCGGTTTTATATTGTATCTCACTTTGATTGCGGCACTTTATTTTCACTGTGCCAGTGTATGGCAGGTCAAAACTGCATCTGCCAATTTTGATATCAACAACCACCTTCGTCCAGCGTGGAATATCTATTTCAGATGACACATTTTCTGTTCTCTCCTCCGTATACTCCTGTCCATAACTGCTTTCTACCCCAGTGGTAAAGCTGAATCCAGTTGAAACTTCCCTGAATACCAGCCTTTACTTCCATCGAACTTGTTGACTAAGAGCTTATTTTTTGAGACCATGAGGATGTTTTGGATAATTTTTTGAGCTTTCAATTTTTTGCATTTGTGTAAGCAACAGATTTGATTTCTTCCACTGCCACCTGTGGTATCATTTGGTTAATAGTGGGATAGTTGACATCAGTAAGCATTGCCGATTCAACTTCATTGAGAAACACAAATCCCATATTGTCAATGTCTGCACCACCGCTTCCTTGAACACCCAGACAATATCCAGAGCCAACATCTATAGGGTATTCTGTTTTTAATCCCCAGCTTGTCATTTTCACAAAGAATTCCTTTTGCAGGGTGGTCTTGAAACGAATGCCCCCAAGACGCGTTCCAGCTCCATTTCCCCACAGGGACAGTGAGGTGAAACTCTCACCTGGCTGGAATTTGTACTCTTGATAAGGTCGAGCCGGTTCTCCAAAGGTTTGGTTTCTCCCATCAGAAAGCCAGCTTCTTGACCAATTCTAGGCTCGTATGTGCTTCTTTTATTCAACATTCAGTCCAAGACATGCATTTTAAAAACAGTTTTATTAGTAAAATTCTAATTCAAATTTACTGGTTGGCGCATGATATTTTTGAGCACACCCCTTCAGATTAAAATGTTCAGAGAAACCATTTAAATCAAGTGACCTAAACTAAATAAAGTTGAAATGAAGTGCCTACGGAAATACTTACAAGGCCAGCTTGTGTGGAAGAAGTCAGAAGGTATAATTGTTTGAAAAGATTCATCTTAAATAGTGCCCTAAAGGGGGTTTGCTTCTCAAAAGAGACACTCCCATTCCTGATTAACAGATTATTATCTAACGAGAAGGATCAGACATTTCACTGACCTGAAACTTGAACCCTGAACTAACACTTAAGAGCCTGAAGAGAAAATATGTTGTTTTGATCCTTTTTGACTTTCTTATTTGAACATAATGTCCTATCATCATGTGCAAGGTATTGTGTTTGCTTTGAAATGCCTTGTCAATGCCTCGCCAATTTTATTTCTTATCACATTCCTTTTTTCTTTGTAAGCTCTCATCAATTCATTCTTGTTTTTCACACCTGATGAATCCCCAGATGTCAGCGCTGCTTGAGGTTTATAAGTAAAAGTACTAAATGCCGACATAAATAATACACACAGTTGTATAAAATCACACCCAGCAGCCGGATCCTCTTCGTTCTGTTCACAAATGTGTCAAAATGACACATAGATGAAAGACACCAAATTAGGATTTTGGGGAAAAGACGACCCTACAGGGAAAATTACAAACCATTATAACAAGATTTCCTTGGTGAATCCAGCAAGAGTAGTGACACAGTTTTAAAAACTGTTCTTTCATGTTCTTGCTTAATAATTGGTTTTAGTTCATTTTTACTCAGAAGAACTTACGGTATGCCACTTTAACGAATGTCAATTGAGAAATGACATACTGTAATAGGCAGAGCAGATTTGTGATTTGTGGCATTTGTTGCAAAATTTTCATCTGTCACCACTGATTGTTTGTTTGCTTTCAAAACCTTGTCTTGACACGTTGTACACTGTAAAGAATAAAAGTATTTTTACAGGAAAAGAAATGTAGAATTTAACAGTTGCATCTCATTTTGATCAGAACTGTGAAATTCCATGAAATTGCAAACATTGACACCTTATGTACATTTCGCCTGTTCTTCAAATGATTAAATGTGTTACTAGAAAAAATATTCACAGCCATATCACATTTTGATCATAACTGTAAAAATGATTTAAAAAACACAAGCTGACAGTAAATATAGTTTAAATATATATTTTCCCAGTTGAATTTAGCAGTGGCTTTATGCACTAGTTGCGTTATATATTCTTTTTACACCATGTAAAATTCACAGTTCTTTGAATTATATGTAAATATTAATTAGATGCTATCTATACACTGTACAAATGAAATGTATTTTTACAGGGAACATGCAGAATAACTTAACAGTATTTTCACAGTTTTTTATTTAAATAGTAAAATTCCATAAAATATCATACATCTACACAAATTTAACATTTTTCTATGTCACTGAAAAAAATATGTTTTCTTTATAACAAAAGTAATTATCATTTAAACTAAAGAAGCACTTCTGTTCTCAAGTGGTGATCTTTCTCTGATGAAATGAGTTTGACGGCTTAAGCAGAACATTATGTTTTAATCATCCAATCACTCACAGTAGAAAACATGAACCAGACCCACTATTCTTCCTCATTCAATATTTAGTTTCATTTAGCTTTTATCCAAAGCGACTTACAAGTTGCAAAAGAACCAGTGACCCCGACGTGTTATAAACACGCAACATTCTGATAGCTACATCACACATTTGCACCCAGATACCACACGTACCTCGCGGAGACGTCTGCTTAAGATCGTTTCATCGTCTGTAGATCGGCTTTGAACGTTGATAAATAAGATGTCTGCCAGAGACCTGCCAGAGGTCTCTACGACGTCTCCATTCAAGTGAGGCATATCGTGGCGACCGGGGTGCCGTGCAAGTGCAGATGAAGAGCTTCGTGAACTCATTCGTTTACATTTCTTGTACAATTCTATTGAAAAAGTAATATATTCACTGCATATGGTCATTCATTGCCACAGTATTACCTGTCCATTTTGTAGTATTATTTACGAGGGTCACCTGCACTTATTGTGTATTTACTTAAAGTTAAAAAAACATTTCAAAAAGTATTAAAATTAAGATTTTAATAAGGCATTCCCACAAGATGACCTCATATTTGTTATTCTTATTGTACACATTGAACACTTAAACAGTGTAAAACATTATAGTGCCGCCTCTGGTTCTTTATCCCATCATGGAAAAGATTCATACAACTGCCAGCAGGTGCACTTGACAGCAAGAAAAATGCAATTTCTGAATTATTTTATGTATTTTATATAAGTGTAGCTCATATCATCTCATGTCCCTCATGATTCATAACTAATACATTTACACCATGGTATTTAAGTGCAAGATTACAGCCTTGAGTGACGGACAATGTCCTTTATTAAAATTACAACCATCACCTAGCCATTTTCACAACTCTGTAACAAAGCACGTGAACAAACTTGACTAATTTGTTTAAATAGTTTTAACCTACAGTTTATGATTGCATATTAATGCATACCGGCAGCATGTCTCCAAACACATCACATTGATCACCGGCTCATTACTGCATCATCACAACACTTTTCAAATTGGAAAAGGAAATCAGTTAAGCCTATTACAACGTCTGGAAGCACCATGTGTATTGTCACAAATAAGAGAACTCGATGCAAGTTTTTAATAGCCTCGTAGGGAACTAAAATTACATTTGCCATGAACAGTATGCAGATCATGCATGAAACATTGTTTGCAGATGAGGTAGGGTGAGGGTCAGATGGCCAGAGTTGGATCTATGCATCTTAGGAGATCACAGACTGGTTCTTCCTAAAGTGTAGTGTGAAGTTGATAAAGATAATAGAGCATTTTATAAACACTTTTTTTACAAAATACTTCCCCCTCTCACAATTGATATAGTTATATCTAACTTAAAAATAAGGACAATACATCATATAGAAACAACATGCAAACATAACTGTCACCTACCATATGTTATGTGTCAAGCTCAGTTCCTGGAGGGCTTGCACCAACCAGTTCCAACCCACACCTGCTTGGAAGTTTCTAGGAATCCTTAAGATCTTGATTAGATGAATCGGGTGTATTTCATTAGGGTTGGAACTAAACTGTGAAGAGCTGCAGCCTTCCAGGAATTGAGTTTGACAACTGGGCCAATGAAACCAGACCGAGAAATCATGAATTGTCATGGTAAAGAAAAGGATCCTGCCCAAACTGCTATTATAAAATTAGAAGCACACAATCCTCTAGAAGGGTATCCAGCTCCAATGTCATTATATTATGTAGCATTAAGATTTGTACTCTAAGATCAATTTTTCTGTTGTTTTAGGCTTTTGTCATGATATTGGTTGAGCATTGATATAAATATATTTTAGTCATGGATTCTAGTACATGTTTAGAGTTTAATTCAAATATCTTACTATTTTCCCCGAGATCTAATGACTCCTAGTTCTGAAGCAATTTTTATCTGTATAATAATATTTTGTACTGCAGATATAAATAACCACATTAACAATAGATCGGGGGGCTGTACCATGATGGTAGTTGAACAAACTCTGGGTTACAGGATTGGTTTTGGGTTGTCAAAACCAAACCAACGTGATCAAGCTTTGTTGGTAGTACCATGAAGCAGCTCCAGGAGTTTCTTTATCAACTCAAGCTTTGATCCTGAAGCTAAGATTAGTTTGTGCGCGCGTGCACATGAACGAGTGACGTCGGGATCGCTAAACCAATCGCGTTTAACATGGATAGAGGGAGTTCCGTAGGTTTCTTAGTAAATAATTATGCGCAAATGTTAGTAACACAAAAATGTATTTCAGCCACGGAGTTATACTGTTTCTGCTGTCTACACAAGAGAGAACGGTTTCAGAAACACTGCTGATGGAGTTAATGCACAAGTTGAACGACTATATAGTACACACATTTACTCTAGTATACTGTAGTGAGGTAAATATTACAGTAATGTAATATGATGTGTTTTATGCATGGGCGTAGGTTTAGGGGGGGACGCTAGGTACTAGTCCCTATCAATATTTTGAGATGACAAATTTGTCCCCACCAATATTTATCAAGCTCCTTTGAACTGCTATTTGGATCTTTGCGCTGCTATTTGGATCGATTCCAACGGCCAGGACGACGACAGTACAAGAAACGCCGTAATTTGATTGGCGGCGGGGTATCTGACAGGCTACAGGCGCGGGCCGGGACTACTTTTGTGCTTGTACTGGCAGCGAGCGAGTGGTTGATGTGTGTGCGTGTTGACTACGCCGAAGGAAAGTTACCAGGACCAGAGTAAAACATTTTTAAATTCCGGTTTTTGTACTTTGAAGATCAGCTATGCCACCCAAGAAGAAGAAAGGGGACAAACGAAGCTTTTTCATAAAGCAGAGTGTAAGTAGTCAAAATAACTAGCCACACAAATAAACTAGCAGTAGTAGTGACTGACCAGGCTTTCAAATGCAGATTCTACTGTGGAAAATAGTATTAACTGGTGATAGTATGTGTCACCCAGGATGGCTACGTTAGAAAGTCACTGAATGTTAATCAGCCTACCTTAACTTAGAATCTTGCTGTCAACATAAACAGTGGATCTGAGACATTTTTCGTTTGTGTTTGTGAGTGTAGCCTACCCAACATGCAGAGAAATACAAGGGAAATCACCCACAGTTTAATGAAGGTTTTATTCTGTCGTTTCTAGACACATGTGCTGGAAAAACGTGTTGGCAATGTTAAAAACTATCTATCTGGTATAAACACAGGGCTCTCAAGTGTCACGCATTGAGCGTGACAGTCACTCATTTCGGTCTTTTGTCACGCACTCCCGCCACACATTGTATTTCTCACGCAGAAAAACTATTTATAATACATTTAATATGCCGCAGCGCCAAAAAGTTGCTTTTATAAAAACACTTTTTCGTGGCCAAATGGCAATGTTTTTGCTGTCTAGCTTACGTGGATGATACTTCACATCATGCAGACCGATTTTAATTGAGCACATGTATTGTTGTATTGTCGTTTATTTTCCAGCTGTAAACTGCGTCAGCTTGCTGTATGTGTGTATGTTTTTCTTTTTTTCCTGCATCGTAACTTTCACAACTATTTACAATTAGAAGCAAAGCCTTTAAATGGTCAACAATAAACAATTATAAACAACACCTCAAGGCTCTTGACAAAAAAACGTGACAAAATAACACCAATGAACATAAAATAAATCTTTATTTAAAAATGCATCTAACGTCTCTGAATTTTATCGCAGTCAACGAAAGTTACGAAAAATTGTGAAAGTTACGCTGCAGCAAAACAAAAACAAAGAACAAGTAGGGACGCAGGTTACACTTACAGCTCGAAATTAAACGACGATTTTGCTGCGTCTTACCAGTTGAGGGAATGTGTCCCGCCACTCAACGGGATGTGTCCCGCCATTGTCACGTGGGAAAGTGATGTCAATGCATACCCTCTATAGCTGTGTCCCTATTCGTAGGTCACATCTATTGAGTCCATGTAATGAGTGAATGAGGAACAGGTGAGTGTCATCAAAAGTGAGGTGAACTGTGAGGTCTGGTGCTGGAGGCGTGGCTAACAGAGCCTCTGAGTCCATGACAGAGATCAATATCAGACTTTTTATTCAGCAATTATGAAAAATCAAAACATGCTTAAGCTGGAATTAACAGATATAAATCGACACACAATTCAGCTACCATACACAAACACAGTTACACAAACCATCAGACTTCAGACCAAGAATTTGGAAGAATGTGTGTAACCAAACAAAAGATTACTATAGTCAATGGTGACCCAGAACTGTTTACTTTCCCACATTCTTCAAAATATCTTCGTTTGTGTTCAAACGAAACAAATATATACAGGTTAAGACCAATTTGAGTAAATGATGACAGCTGTTTCATTTTGGGCTGAACTATCAGTTTAATAAAGGCGTGACAATAAGAATTGTTTAAAAGCAGTACGCACATATGTATGAAATCTGATCAAATAAAGCTCGCTGTAATTTACTCATAAAGAGGATTTTATTCCAAAACTGACATCACTGTGTCTTCTGGATGAGCGTTCTGAGTCCTTCTTCTGTTCTCTGAGAAGATAAAAGTCAATAAAAGTGATGAAGTTCTGCTGTTTGTTTTCTGGATTGTTTCAGGTGAATGTGAATGATGATGATGATGATGAAAACTCACGCGCTCTTCCTGCACAGATGATCTGAAGAAGAATGACAGTAGGAGCAGCAAACACTGACACCTCAACAATCACTAGAATCACTAGAAGACACAAGAACACCATTAAATGCATCAAACTCTCAAACACTACACATGAGAAACAAACACAAGATGAGTTCAGTGAGAGTTTCACTCATGTACTTATGTAACAGGACACATGGATCACAATCAACACTTCATACCTCTTATTATTATTGATGTTGATGTTGATGCTGATGCTGTAAAAAACAAAGTTTTGTTTAGATTAGTCATAATGTACGTCTTCATTCACGAGTGTTGTAGTCAGAGAGATGAGACAGAGTTTATCTGATCTAATCTGACATCTGGAGTCTATCAGTAGATCAACATCAGTCTGATTCATCCACACCAGCTGAAATCCATGATAACTGAACACATGATCACAGTAATATGTAATCAGCTGACAGGAGAGAGAGACAGATGTGTTTGCTCTTATCTCAGTCTGTGATGATGATGATGATGATGATGATGATGAAGACACTGAAACACAAATCACACAACACACTCTCAGTACTCATGAGTTTCAGTGAAAACACAAGAGATAAAGAGAACTGTGATCTGAAGTTAAACATGTGTTCATATAAATGAAGAGAAACACTGACCATGAAGAACATGTAGATAAACACGTGAATCAGGTTCATGATGACGTTCATTCACATATTGTCTGCAGGTGTAAAGTCCACCATCATGTTGTGTTGTGTTATAGATGTTGAGAGAGCAGTCAGATGTCAGACTCACTCTCTCAGATCTCTCTGTGTTATTCTTATTTATTCCTCCAGTAAACACTTCTACTGCAGATGATCTTGTATAATTATTGTAGTTCCATGTAGTTGAGGAGCATTGATGAAGAGCATCATTACAGGACAGAGACACACTTTTATCAGAACTGATGAACAAATCAGTCACTTCTGCTCCACTCAGATCTGTAACAGCAGAAGACATCATTCATATTAATACATCACAATATATTCAAACAGTAAAAACCCCCTTTACTGTCGCTCCATATTTTGAGCAAAGACAAAAAAATGCAACATGCAAACTTAAACAGCTGTAACTATTGAATGCTTTGGAGTAGAGACATATGGTTGGTCTCTTTTGAAAAAAGACACATGGAGGATTATTGTAGAAGTTAAAAAATAAAACTATAATTATGTGTCTAAAAGGTATTGGATTTTAAATGTATAATGAAAATGTGCTGTAATATTAATTTTATTTTATGAAATATTAATATTAAAAAAGATATATATTTTGGCCAAAAAATTATAAAAAGTAAAAGCCATAGGTCTAAACAAGTGGTCTTCAAATTTTCAGCTTGATATCTGCTGTAATCTGGTTTCTGTAAGTATTTTAGGTGAAATATGACAAATGGCCACAAGGAGACACCCTATCTATAGGATGAACCCCAAAGGTCACTAGGTTGCTTGAAATGACATCTGACACCACAGACCAAACACAAACACATACACATTTTGTTTTACTTTTTCCAAACTTTATATTATATTAAAAAATATATATAATATTTAAAAATATTTTCACGTTTTGATGCAAAGTTTAATTGAAACGTGAATGAAAACAAAAATATAAAATTCAGTTTTTATGTGCCCTTTTGTCATAAACAAATAAATGACTCCTTCTTCATAATTTAATTTCTCAAACACTGCTTATATCTGTAATCTAGACTCTTAGACCTTTCAGACGGTATATAGTTTATCACGATTTGATTAGAATTAACATGGACAATATTGAAGTAAGCACAGGCGTCCCGTATTCGGGACGGCGACAGAAAGAGAGTTAATATTTATCTCTTAAAGGCGGGATGTCCAATTTCTGAATTACGCTTGTTTAGAGAAAGTCGGGCCGAGTACCAAAACAACCTTGTAGCCAATCAGCAGTAAGGTTCACAGTGCACAGGATGGACATTAGTCGAGCCGAGCGCTGACGAAAGCAAAAGATAAGGGTAGGTGTGTGTCTGTTATGGTGATTTGCACATCAACAACGGCTATGAGAAATGGGACACCGCGCATTTAATGACAGATAGACTTTTATTATTTTTACATCACATAAATCAGAAGATGTGACAGAACAAAATGTGATCTAGTTCCTCTATCATTGGGTGCATTTATATTTGGCATTAACATGTGATCTCGGTGATCAGAACAAGTAGATCTTCAGACAGTCAGGACACAGGTCAACATCAAGTGGCTTCCACATCTGGATATCTGATTGAATCTCTATAGTTTTAATAAGCCTGCAATTTAAAAAGAGCCCAGGTGCGGGAATATTTCACACAACACGTATAACAGGAAGCATGTTACAGATTTGATACACTGGAAAGTATCCGCTGCAGTCATGTTGAAATCGAGGCAGCGGTGGGAAGTAAACCATGGATAAAACGATTAATGATCTTATATGTGAAAGTATAGGTATCTGTGGTGGATTTAAATCGCGCACACACACACACACGCACACACACACATCCTCTAACAGTGTTTTTAAACACATCATTTGTTTATTCAAGTCACAGACACATAAAATAAACACATAAGTAGGCCACAGTTACTATGATCAAAACTGAAGACTTACATTGTTCTCGAACGGCAAAAGTGTACACCCGCTGGTGTTTATATGAGTTCGTACCTACAGGTGTATAAATTTACACTGAAGCAGAGTCTTTCTGGTGTGAAATGTTAATTTATTCATGAGGTTAATGAATCAATTGAGTTGACTTTACAAGTGATGATTGATCTTTAGTGATGAAGACCTGCTGTTCATAAGTCCACTGAAGAAGTGAACAAGAACAGGAAAATAAAGACTTTAGCCACACAGATACATGTCATATAAATACACAATCAAATATGCTAAAAAACATATTTACATGTAACTAAATTAAACTTTTGACTTCTTTAAATATCATTAGTAGAGCTTTAGTTGTATTTAGTATTGCTGATGTTGTTTTATTGAACAAGTCTTTTAAATTCACTATTATGGTGATCAGTGTTTTATTTGGTTGAGTACTTGGACTAAAGTACAGTGTAGTAGTTTTCACTGGTTGTGTAACGCAGTGTTCTAAACATACATCATGTTAAATCAAGCAGGTGCACAGTCCTGTCTTTCAATTGAGTAGAAGCATTAGTATCAACTAAGACTTAGTGTAAGAGACAGATGAAAAATAGTGTAAATTGTTATAATAGAACTGTGTGTTATAAACTGTGAGTGGTAAAATGCAATTTTAAAGATTTGATCAGACGATCTGAAAAGATTTCTCACACAGTCTAAGACTTCAACACTCATCCTACAAAACTCAACAGTGGTGGTAAAAATGACCAAATGCATGCTGGGTGTCATTGTTAAGTTTGATGCTTTTCTATTACCCAGCATTCTCTGCAGCATGTACGTTTTTTTGATTGTGACCTTTATTGATATTTGTATGCTGAGTTTTGATCTTGTGTGTAACAGTTTATAACATCTTATTTACAATTGTTGACAAAGGCAGTATATGTTTATCTTACACACCACTGCTGACAAACATCAACATCTCTAGCTTGAATCAAACATTTCATTACACCATTATCATTTTCATTACACCATTTATCACTTCAAGCAAAGTCTTTAAGCAACATTTTTACCTCATTTTGCAACAACAAAAGAAACAGGTACGCCAAGTACCCCACTAAAGAGAATCCTCATCACACTAATGATGACGTCACATCTAAAACATTTCAAACTTACTCATACTGCAGCTAAACCTCTAACTCTACATGAACATCTTTTACACTCAAACTTATTTTAATAAGTGATTATGGCATCACTGTTTAAAGTTGTTTGAAGCATCTTGATATTTTGTGATATCAAGAGACCACATTAGTACACATAGATTTGTTGTGTTTGCTTTACATCAGCTATCTAAACACTTCATGAACAGCAGGTCTTCATCACTAAAGATCAATCATCACTTGTAAAGTCAACTCAATTGATTCATTAACTGCATGAATAAATTAATATTTCACACCAGAAAGACTCTGTTTCAGTGTAAGTTTGTACAACCGTAGTTACGAACTCCTAGATACACCAGCGGGTGTACATTTGACACCAGGACTTTCCTGTGTTACTTGTGTTGGTTCAGCTGAGTGACAGCGCGTCGTTTCTTTGGTCCATCAGCTATAAGAACACTTTACAATCTTGTTTCTGTGTGTAAATGATATATACGGTGTATTCAGAGCTCCGTTTCAAGCTGCGCGGCTGCCGCTTCTGTCTTCCGGGGACGGTACAAGACACCGCAACAGCCCTCAGGACAGCAGGAAAATGAAGAGTATTTACACCGTAGACTTTACAGTAAATACACACACAAGTAGACTATGTTGGAAACAAGCTGATATAGTGTTGCTATTCATGTCTGTGACACAAAAAGAAACATTTGACATGTTTAAAAACACCAATGGCGCTGTGTGTGCCAGTAAAACCCATTCTTGACTGTCAAAAATAGCCTATGTGAAGAATAAAGCTGAAGTGGTCAAGTAAGGTACTTAGTACACAAGGGTAATGTCCGGGGTGCTCGTATGTTGCCATCTGTGGATCCGTGCTTCCTCTCGCAGATCTCTTCCTCACACTCACTCGGGGGAAGAGAATACGCCGCGTTAGGCGTTGTCAGAGCCAGAACCATGAGTGTTATGAACACGTAGCTTATATGCCGGGCCGTTTCCCAGGCGACGCTGGACCTGCGCCTCGCCACAGTCCCAATATATGTAATTTTATAATCAGTAAAATACTTTATAATATATTGATGTACAAGTGATAAGATATGGGATCAAATGTGTAAAATTACATTGACCATATTATTTCTTACCTTAAGAATTACATACATGTTTCATAAACTCCTGATCAAACTGTGCCACTTATTAAACAGACAATCACTTCACTGAATAGCGCACAATAAAGTAATATATGATCTTAAAGGTATTCGGTCAATCGTTATAATCACAGACTCTACTCTTCATCACCACAGTAACCCCACACATGTACACACTAGAGACCCTTCTACATATCAAAGTAATACAACTTTAAACACTAACAGATCTCCCACTATATTAATATCCAGCAAAAAGACATAAAACAACACCTACATTTAAACAATTTTATTCTCTTTTATTCAGAAGCAAAGCAGGCTGGGAACTGCTATAACTCATTCTGTGAACGTGTTCATAAATGTGTGTATAATATACAATCACATTTATATGTGAATATTTTCAGGTTTATTTTTGTCTTTGTTTCTAAATGTATTTTATGTTCAATATATATCCATGTATTGACAATGCATATATTGCTGTATATCAAAAAATATTAGCACCAGCTTCCAATATATGGAAATGTATGATGTAAAATAATTTATTATACTTGACAGTATATTCATATATTTTTGTTCCGTAAGGGAAGACACATGAACTCTATGATAAATGTGACATGAGATGAAACTGAAGATGTTCGTCAGAATGTCAGTGAGAGTAATGAAATGAAATCTGATGAAATAAATGTGTTGTATAGTTTACCTGTGAATAGTGAAGAGAGAAGGATCAGTCCCAGCAGACATATATCACTCTTCTCAGTCATGTTGTGTTTCTCTTACTGAGTCTCTTCTCATCATCTACTTATAGTTCTTCATGAGAACATTTGTAACTCTTCCTGTGTTTCTCATTTCCTCTTTTCTCATCGACTGAGTCATGACACTATTATAGACTAGAACACATTCTGTAGTTTAATGGTGATATTTGTAAATGACTTCTGTGGTCTTAAAATAATTGGACACAGTGCTCAGTTATGACTTTTGTTGTCAGATACTTTAACAGGACTAACATGATGCATTAACACATTAACTCATGTACTGCACCGTACCTTTAATAACTGCATTAACTCATCTACTGCACTGTAACTATAATAGCTAATGTCTGTAACTAATGCACACTCAAGTCACTTGCACTATTGTATAGTCTATATTGTTATCTGTTCATAACCTCCTGTACACTAATGTTCACAGTATATAGCCTTCTGTATATATTGTTCATAGTCATACCGATTGTCATATTTTCATAGTACATGCCCATCGTAAATTATTTTCCTAATATTGTATTCTGTATTTATTCACACTGTATATCTGCACTTGCTATTTGCACTTCTGGTTAGACCTAAACTACATTTCGTTACACTGTACTTGTATATGTGTAATGACAATAAAGTTGAATCTAATCTAATCTAAAAAAATGAAGGTTTTCTCCAAATTCATTCAACACAAGACTTTCCTGCCCGAGCAGAGCAGACGCACAGCCTTCATTAAAGCTGATCACACCTCCGTTATTCTTCTGTCTCCACACACACACAAAAGCAGGACATGAGTGAGGTCATCTTCACACTTCTTACAAACCACAGATCGGCAGATTACCCATGATGCAGCAGACACACACATTAATAAACACACTAACTCTGTCACAGATTACATCAGTATGTCCACTGCAGTGGTAAAGACAGAGTGTTTGTTTTTCCAGTTATTTGACAATTAATACAGTTAAATATGTCATGTATTCATAATTATCCAAAATTCTTCAGTTATGCTTTAATTATGAAGTTATAACACTGGAAAATAATTAGTAGGAATTTTCTAATACGTTCACATACACGAGATTAAGTAAAAACGTGCAGGATTTTACTTTGTACAGATAACGTTACAGATGAAGCCTAACTGCCAACACTGACATCTCTGTGGGAATACTTGACAAAACATACTTGATATAAAATTGACTTTATTTTAAATGTAGAAATGAATAAACAAAATGAGGATGTTTAAAACAACTGCTGCTTGGAGAAATTTTAAGCAGGAAACAAGCAGATATACTGTAGGAATGTTACACACTAATATAGATCTCTAGAAGGTGTTATACGCAAACACCGCTGTGGAAAAAGAAGGCAAATGTTGTATACGTGCGTATGGCCTCGACTACACAACCGGTCCACTGATTACAACATCGGGCAAAAATGTCGAATTGTCCTAGATGTCGAATTGATGTGGAATAGTTTACACTCAGTCCCAGACTACATAAGAAAAAATTATGAAAAACCCTGTGACATCTCAGAGAGCAAACTGACATTGAATCAATGTAGTACATTTACATCACATTTACATTTAGTCATTTAGCAGACGCTTTTGTCCAAAGCCACTTACAAAGAGTTATGGAGCAACAAGCGATATGTCATACAGGAGCCATAATACATTAGGTGCCAATACAAAGTTATTAGTTTTAACAAAAGCTAGACCACTACCTGTTGAGAGAAAGGGTTAGTGAGTTTTTTTTTTTTTTAATGCACAGAAGAGATGGGTTTTGAGTAGTTTTTTTAACGTTGTGAAGGATGTGGTTGACCGGACAGAGTTAGGAAGAATGTTCCACCAGGAAGAAGTTGTGAAGCGGAATGAGCAGGAAAGCGATTTACTGTCCTTATGAGAAGGCAATACAAGACGCTGCTGGTTTGCTGAACGCAGGGATCTTGATGGGATGTAGGGTTGCAGTAGCGTGTGTAGGTAACCCGGTGCAGATCCAGTGAAAGTCCTGTAGGCAAGCATTAGTGACTTGAATCTGATGCGGGCTTTGATGGGCACCCAGTGAAGTGAGATGAAAAGGGGTGTCACATGAGCCCTTTTGGCTGTTGGAGGACGAGGCGTGCTGCTGCGTTCTGGACCAGCTGGAGCGGTTTGATAGCCTTTGCAGGAAGACCAGCAAGGAGAGCATTGTAGTAGTCCAACCTTGAGATCACCAGGGCCTGGACAAGGAGTTGTGCCGCATGCTCCGTGATTGACCGTGTGACCGTGTTGTCTTTGCAATTGATCATTGAAGGATCGATCGTCAATCATTGTCGATGTTGAATAAATGTTCACTATTTTATCGGTACATCGACGTTAACATCGGAAGTTAAATATAGATTCAATATAGAAACAATCTTATCAATTCAACGCATCTGATCGAAACCATAACCTAATTTGGAAACTTGGTGGGATGAGTCGGAGTTCTGCGCATGCACACTTTACGGGTTCCCGTCACATTTACATTTACATAAAGTTTGTTCAAGCGAGGATGCGATGGGGTTTTACATCATACGATTGCTAAATGATATCTTGTTTATTTTAACAAAGCCTGTACGCCAAGTGGAGAATTAAAAAAACTTAAATGCTTTATTAGGCTGCATTTACAGTTTAAAATCATGATTATTTGTACACTGATGTACCAAGATCAGAATACTAAGTGGGTTTGATCTGATTTTTTTAAATGTTCATGTATACTTAATTTAGGGGCGATTTCCCGAAAAGAGCTTAAGCCTAGTCCTAGACTAACTTAAATGTTAGAGGTGTCTTAATCGAAAACAACTTGCACTGACATAACTTAAATATATGAGTGTGATTGTTTTATCTCAAGATGCAGGCCTGTAAGTTCTTTGTAAAATACTTTTTTTTAAATTGACTTAAATATCCAAATTTAACTAAGGCCTAGACCTGATTTCAGATAATCCTTGTCCGGGAAAAAACGCCTCTTAATGTTTAGAATGTTATTGCAGTATTACTCTAATGTGGCTCCTGAGTTTAGGCCCGACCCAAATAAAACACATCTGAAAAACAGTAAACAAGGACTTAATGCAGCGCTGCACAGATTGATTGTCTTAAGTAACGTGAGAGTGATTCAAGTCCAGACCACTCCGTGTGCTTTACAATCGCTCTCGCGATACTATATTGTCATATTCAACATGACCAACTGTTTAAATAAGGAGCCTTGCAACCATGGAGACATTTGTGAGAGACGATTCAGAAGATATTTACTTTGGTGCAGATCCTGAACCGTATCTATTAATACACTGAAGATGAGGTTTTGTAAAAATGATAGACAGGAAAGTGTGTCTGAACTGCCTGTGTCAGAAGGGAGGAGGAGAGCAGATTCAAACTGGTGGTGCAAGTGTGTGTCATGCCGACTGAAAGCGAGTGCTTGTTTTGTTTTGGCAAGCGTCCATCTAGCTGAAGAGGAAGTTGCATGTGTCACAACACTCGACGAATTCTTAGCAACGCTGCATCCTGCAGTGGTAGAAAATTATGAACTGGAAATAATGTCCCATGCAGAGTGGACCTGATGGTCAGCTGTCGCTAGAGTAAGTGATTCATGAAATCACTACAATATATGATTCAAAGATTTTGAATTCATACTGTCAGCTTGTATTTTAAAGCTTACATTCATGATGTGATATTTTCTCAGTCAATACAGAATAGTGTCACACCGCAAAATGATGGAGTGGGCCCTGAAGAGAGAGACTATGAGCAGAGGCAACTGAAAACCATTGCCATCGTGTGTGGTTGCTGCTATTCACCAGAGATACCCATCAGAGTCACGAGTTTATGTAGGATTTCAAGCAGAAGATGCTATAAATATACTGTAGGTAATGTGAATGTACTGTAGGCCTATATTCCATTTGCTCAGGTTTTATTACAGATAATGTGTGTGTTTCCTGTTATTGACATTTGAAGAATGAAGCATTTAGTTTCTCCTCTCAAATTTTGCATGCTGGTTTTGGTCATCTCATTTTTTTGAATAAACAATGATCTGACTGTTCTATGATGTGTTGCTTTCTTTGGAAGTTCTGTTTCGAGTCTGGATTTCTGAGGAGTTGACTGTTGTATGCAGGCAAAAAGGCTGAAGGATTCCTGTTGTTCACGTAGATCCTGCTGCATGTCACCAAGCTCACCCTGATTGATAATTGACAGAAAAAAGATTATTCCATGAAGATTAGATTAGATTAGATTCAACTTTATTGTCATTACACATATACAAGTACAGTGTAACGAAATGTAGTTTAGGTCTAACCAGAAGTGCAAATAGCAAGTGCAGATATACAGTGTGAATAAATACAGAATACAATATTAGGGGAATAATATACAAATGTTCTATGACAATATGACAGTCGGTATGTACTATGAACAATATATACAGAAGGCTATATACTGTGAAGATTAGTGTACAGGAGGTTATGAACAGATAACAATATAGACTATACAATAGTGCAAGTGACTTGAGTGTGCATTAGTTACAGACATTAGCTATTATAGTTACAGTGCAGTAGATGAACTAATGTGGTTATTAAAGGTACAGTGCAATACATGAGTAGATGCAGATATACAGTTACAGTGCAGTAGATGAGTTAGTGCAGTTATTGAAGCTATAGTGCAATAGATGAGAAGATAGACGGTGCAGAAGGTGGTCTAGTGGGTTAAACCACTGAACTGGTAATCAGAAAGTTGCTGGTTCGATCCCAGCAGCCACCACCAGTGTGTCCTTGAGCAAGACACTTTACTCCATGTTGCTCCAGGGTGATTGTCCCTGTAATAAGTGCACTGTAAGTCGCTTTGGATAAAAGCGTCTGCTAAATGTAAATGTAAATGTAAGATGCAGTTAGTTATGCGATAGATGCAATAATGATAGATGAAGGCAATTGCTTTGAGATTAAAGCTAAAAAAACTGTTCCCAGTTTGCATTTTACAACTATTTTCAATAGTATTTAAAAAAAAAATCTTATGACACTACGTGGATTATTATGAAGAAATGCATTGTGAAGAAGAGGTACACCTGTAACGTCAGCATCATGTTACATAAGACTAGTACACTTTTACTCGAAACTCATTTTTAACCACCATCGAGTCAAGTGTTTGCAATTACTTTCTTTTTCAATCACATGTGAAATATCAGTTAATATCGCAGGACAAATAAGCATTGCAGGTGTACATATGTTTATGGTTATGAAACTTTCTATGGTTGTAAAAATATCCCAAATCTCAAGGAAATCACATGCAGGGGATAATCAAACGATACACTGTATAAGGCATCTGTTAGCCCAAACCTATTCGTCAGTGGTTACATTTCACAGGTAGCTAACAACAACAATTGCAGTTAGAAATGTTACACCTACAGTCATGGGTGATAATCTACTTGGTCCTATCTGTACTTTGAGAATGGTTGGGATGGCCGTATCATATAGACGCCGTACTGTAGTACCGGTAACACTGTCCATGTTTTCCAAATAGTGATCTGGACCAGAATACTTGGATCAAACACGCCATTTCTTGATCGATTGTAACAGTGTTTTGCGATCTAAGTTCAGAGCAGCCAGCCATTGATTCATTCGTTTTTTTTTTCGTTGGAATTCTATAAAACATGATATTAGAGTACAGCTTCGACTTATTATCACAGGCCTTAACAATGCACATAACAATGGCTAAATCGCACACAGGTAAATCCAGCCACTAACAATTGACTGGCTGCAACTCCGGAACTACAAACTTTGTGCCGTATTGTGCCGAGAAAAGCACGCCTGCCGTGAAAGGCACCTCCGTCGCGGGAACGCACATTAGATGAAATTCTTCTAAATATAAATGGCAGAAGCTGCAGTATTGTCTAAATCCGCTAGATGACCTCAGTGTGCTCTGAGGGTCTAATTGCTGTAATTTAACAGTTATAAAATGCAATTGTTTTTATAAAATGGTTACTGCATACGCGTAGCATAGTTTAATAAATACAAATCAGGTATTTATAATTTTATAAAGCAATTATAATTAAATAATATTTTATAATTGTATAATAATCTTATATTAAAAAAATTAATACATTTTATAAAGGCAAGCCTGTCTGCCAGGAAATGCACCCTCCCGTATCTCCCACTAGGAACATGTCACAAGCATTAAACTCACCCCATTTAACTGTATAAGTCCTATAACCTTACTTTCATAATTATTCCATGCTGGGGCGAGCAAAGGCACATTTAAGAAACTTAAAACTTTGTAATAAGGTTCAATAAAAAGGAAGGAAGGAGACGGGAACCGGCGAACATTCAAATATTTAATCAAAATAATAACACATAGCATAAACATCGGCAGCCCCTCACGGACACCTGCCAGCGGATAAAACAAACCACGACTAAAATCCAGGCCTGGTCCTCTCTCGTTGACGGTCCGGTCGCTCGTTCTCTTATGCTCCTGATCTCCTCTGTGATACGATACCGGTGCGTGCACAGCTGACGCTCATTACCACTCACTCATGTCTCGCCCTGACTACTCCACTACAAACTTCCTTGGGCCTTTTACATTGATTGCACTACAGGGGAAAGCTCTGATCTGCTCGGAGAGGATGGTACTGTTTTAAAAAAAGTTAATGTAGATCACTTAAAAAATTACTAGGGTAAAGCTGCCCCGAATTCCTCATAAGCTTCCAGCAGAGGGAGCCAAATCCAATGATCACGGCAGGGGAACATAACAGTCTGTTTAACTCATTTTGCAACATCAAAAGAAATGGGAAATTAAAAATAAATAAAAAAAACACTAAAGAGAATCCTCCCCACCCTAATGATGACGTCATATCTAAAACATTTCAAACTTACTTAAACTGCAGCTAAACCTCCAACTCTACATGAACATCTTTTACACTCAAACTTCTTTAAATAAGTGATTATGGCAACATTGTTTAAAGTTGTTTGAAACATCTTAATAATTTGTGATGTCAAGAGACCACATTAGTTCTACACAGAGATTATTACACATAGATTGTAAACTCAACTTGTAAAGTCAACTCAATTGATTCATTAACTGCATGAATAAATTAACCTTTCACACCAGAAAGACTCTGCTTCAGTGTAAATTTGTACACTTGTAGGTACTCAACTCAACTCAACTTTATTTATATAGCGCTTTTTACAATTTTCATTTTTACAAAGCAGCTGTACATGAGACACATTGAATACAAGTCAAACAACTGAAGGCATATACCTGTAAAAACAAGAAAAAAAGGTGAAAACAAGAAAGACAGACATACAAATGCTCCACACACACAATATGCAAACATACATACACACACACATTGACATAGACGCACAAACACACAGTGAAAGCACACATTTGAGATAAAGGAGAGAGAACCACAGGTCAAATATTAAACGGACTATAAATTCTTGTATGTAATATTAATTATGTCTAATTTCTGAATTCTAAAGCAGCCCCCCCGGCCAGGCAGATAGTGCAAAACAATATGCAAACGGTGGTGAGGAAACCAAAACTCCCATCGAGAAAAAAACCCTCAGGAGAACCCAGGCCCAACCAGGGGATTCCAGTTCCCCTCTGGCAAAAGCTGCTGCCTCTGAACAAGCTCAACAGTGCTTGCACAACAAGGCTAATTAAAATAAGAAATGATAGATTTAAGATTATCATTAACAATCTAATAGCATTTGAAATGTTGTAGGAAAATCCAAGTTGCCGCGTCCTTTATCCAGCTCTATCCTCTAGCTCTTGTCAGGTCACTGCTTCCCATTCTCAGCTCTGCCATCGGGTCTGAGCATGAACTGCATCCTGCGGTAACCTTAGAACAAAGAGACAAGACTGGCTGAGAGTAGAGTACTGTTCTGCACTCTTTGATGCAACAAGTACATCATTTGTTGTTGGATGTGTTCCTGGTTCCGGTTGATCTAAATAATGCAGCCTAAATCCTTTGAGGATTAATATTATGGAGGTGTAGTGTATGCAAGATTAAAAAGATGAGTCTTTAGTCTAGATTTAAACTGACAGAGTGTGTCCGCCTCCCGGACCGTGCAGGGAAGAATATTCCAAAATTTAGGCGCTAGATAAGAAAAGGATCTACCACCTTCTAGGTATTACCAACTGACAGGACGCCTGAGAGCGTAATGTACGTGGTGGTCTGTAATACAATAGAAGTTCATTCAAATACTGCGGCGCTAGACCATGTAGGGCTTTATAGGTAATAAGCAAGATCTTAAAGTTAAGGCGATGCTTTATAGGTAACCAGTGCAAGGTTGACAGAACCGGGGTTATATGCTCATACTTTTTTGTACGTGTAAGAACTCGAGCTGCCGCGTTTTGAACAAGTTGCAGTTTTTGTAATAGGCCTGCATGGCATCCACCTAGAAGTGCATTACAATAATCTAGTCTTGATGTCATGAATGCATGAATTAATTTCTCTGCATCTGACAGTGACAGCATATGACGTAATTTAGATATATTCTTAAAATGGAAAAATGCAACTTTACAGGTGTTGGCGACATGGCTTTCAAATGACAGAGTACTATCGAATACAACGCCAAGATTCTTAGCTGATGACGAGGATTTTATGGAGCATCCGTCAATCGTTAAGCAGTATTCTTGGTTGTTACATATAGCGGTTTTCGGTCCAGTGAGTAACACTTCTGTTTTTTCCGAGTTTAGTAGTAAAAAATTGTTACTCATCCACATTTTTAAGTCAACTATGCAATCCTTTATTCGATGAAACTGCTGGGTTTCATGAGGCTTCGAGGAAATATAAAGTTGAGTATCATCACGTAACAGTGAAAGCTAATTCCGTGTTGCTTTATTATATCTCCTAGAGGTAGCATGTATAATGCGAAGAGCAGAGGTCCCAAAACTGAGCCCTGTGGTACACCGTACTGGACTTGTGATTTGCGGGATACCTCATTGTTTATTGCTACAAATTGAAAACGGTCAGATAAATAAGACTTAAACCATTTCAATGCTATTCCGTTAATGCCGACGTAATTTTCGAGTCTATGTAGGAGTATGCTGTGGTCAATGGTGTCAAATGCAGCACTGAGGTCTAGCAGCACCCATAACGAAATACAGCCACGGTCAGACGCTAAAAGCACATCATTTGTAACTCTGATCAAAGCAGTCTCTGTACTGTGACATGCTCGAAATCCAGACTGGAATTCATCATTAATGTCATTCCTTTGGAGGAAGGAGCATAATTGAGTTGAAACTACTTTTTCCAGTACTTTAGATATAAAAGGTAAATTCGATATAGGCCTGTAATTCCCTAGTTCTTTAGGGTGGAGTTTGGCTTTTTTTAAAAGGGGCCTTATAACAGCCACCCTTAAATGCTTTAGGCACATGTCCTAATGTCAGAGATGAGTTAATAATACTAAGAAGAGGATCTATAATTTCTGGGAGCATTTCTTTCAGTAGTTTTGTAGGTATAGGGTCTAGCATGCATGTTGTTGATTTAGATGATCTAATGATTTTAGACAGTTCATCGTGATCTACAGTAGGGAACAATTGCAATTTCTCCTTAGGGGTGCTGTAGTTAGTTTGTTCGGCGGGTTTCACTACAGGTTGCATTGTTATAATTTTTTCTCTTATATCTTGGATTTTACTAGTGAAGTAGTTCATAAATTCATCACTGTTATGCTGATAATCAGAATCTGACGTCGCTGATGACTTATTTTTTGTTAATTTAGCCACGGTGTTGAATAAAAACCTAGGGTTGTGATGGTTTTCCTCTATTAGAGATGAAAAGTAGGCGGATCTAGACGTTTTTATGGCATCCCTGTATTTTCGAGTACTATCCTTCCATGCTATACGAAAGACCTCTAAATTAGTTTCTTAAAGTTGCGCTCCATTTTCCGGGACCCTTTCTTTAGAGTCTGAGTGTGTTCATTATACCACGGTGTTGGGCTGCTATTTTTAATTTTCTTTAAACGCAGAGGAGCAACTATGTCTAATATTTCCGAGAAGGTAGAGTTCAAATTTTCAATAGTAGTGTCAAAATCATTAACGTTTTTACTAATGCTAGATATTTTAGACAATTCAGGCAGATTATCGAGGAACGCATCTTTGGTAGTTGAAGTAATCGTTCTACCATATTTGTAACAAGGAGTTTGATTTGCAGCCGTCGGCCATTGAAGCAAACATAATATCAGACAATGATCCGAAATGTCTTCACTCTGCTGGACGATTTTAACATCGTCCACATTTATACCGTAAGAAAGTATTAAATCTAAAGTATGATTACGAAGGTGAGTGGGTCCTGACACATGTTGATTAACGCCCATGGAGTTAAGAGTGTCTTTGAAAGCCATGCCCAAGGCATCTGTATCATTGTCTACATGGATATTAAAGTCACCGACGACAAGGACTCTATCTGCGGCCAGTACTAGTTCTGATAAGAACCCATCAAAATCTTTAATAAAATCTGTGTGGTGCCCTGGAGGCCTATATACAATAGCTAGAATACATTTTAAAAATGTTTTGTCCTTAGTATTAGGTGTCGATACGTGAAGTACCATGACTTCAAAAGAATTGTATTTAAAATTCGACTTCTGAGAGATGATAAAATAATTATTGTAAAGTGCAGCGACACCTCCCCCTCTACCTTTTAGATGAGGCTCGTGTTTATAGTATTAATCTTGGGGAACGGATTCATTTAGAGTAATATAATCATCTGGCTTTAGCCATGTTTCTGTCAAACAAAGCATGTCTATTTTATGATCGGTTATCATATCGTTAACAAAAAGTGCTTTATTTGAGAGGGACAGACACAGTCTCTATTTTATGTTGTTTGTAAGAAGGGATTATTACATGTTGCATATTTTGTGTATTCTGTAACGCGAGACGTGTAGGAGATGGTGGTCTAGTGGGTTAAACCACTGAACTGGTAATCAGAAGGTTGCTGGTTCAAGCCCAGCAGCCACCACCAGTGTGTCCTTGAGCAAGACACTTTACTCCATGTTGCTCCAGGGGGACTGTCCCTGTAATAAGTGCACTGTAAGTCGCTTTGGATAAAATTGTCTGCCAAATGACTAAATGTAAATGTAAATGAGACTGCAAGCAGACAGTTGGTTAAGCCATTCTGTCTCCTTCCTGACCTGGTCCCTAGGTAGTCAGACTTTCGCATTATTAAGACTGTGTGCCAAATTTCTAGAGAGGAGGGAAACCCCATCCCAGGAGGGATGGAGACCATCTCGTTTCAACAGGTCAGGTCTGCCCTCAAAACTCTTCCAGATATTTATAAAATCTATATTATTCTGCAGGCACCACTCAGACAACCAGCCATTTAGTGATGATAATCTGCTATAAATCTCATCACCACGGTAAACAGTGAGGGGGCCAGAGAAAATTACAGTGTCTGACATCGTTTTTGCGAGCTCACACACCTCTTTAATATTATCTTTAGTGATCTCCGATTGACGGAGTCTAACATCATTTGTGCCGACGTGAATAACAATTTTACTGAATTTACGATTAGCCTTAGCCAGCACATTTAAATTTGACTTGATGTCAGGCACTCTGGCTCCCGGTTAACATGTGACTATGGTGGCTGGTGTCTCTATGTTAACGTTCCGGACAATAGAATCACCGATCACTAGGGCACTTTCAGCAGGTTTCTCAGTCGGTGTGTCACTGAGCGGGGCAAACCTGTTCGAGACTTTAATCGGAACGGTTGAGTGATGTTTTGTCCTGCGACTATGCCGTCTCACCATCACAAAGTTTCCCAGCTGCAGGGGATTTTCAACCGGAACCGATCTATGTGCGCTAACATTGCTCGCATCCAAGATGTTTTCTACGGTCCTAACACTCTTACTATCCTCAAATAAAGATTGGATGCGAGACTCTAATTCTAAGATCTTCTCCGTCAGCCTAACTACTTCCCTGCATTTATCACATGTAAAACCCTCGCCGCTGACAGAGAAAGCTAAGCTAAACATATGACATGAGGTGCAAATAACAACAATAGGAATAGAAGCCATGACTCAGCGGGTATGAAGTGCAATCCTAACTTACCAAGGTTGCTTGATGAGTCTTATTATATACACTTAAAAAGAGAAACAGTTAGCACACAGGACGAATAGGGGGAGATGATATTCCACAGTGTAAACAGAAGGCAAGCTAACACGCTAATATGCTAGCGGCATTACGTTTCAATTAATATAGGTTTAGAAAATAAAGTTATAAATAATTCGGCAACGACATTGATAGGTAACGATAGTAAAATACACTTATATTAAGACCAGGAACAAATGTGAGGTGAAGCAAGTGTCAGAGGATACAAACTAGCCGCTGGCAGCGATGCAATCAGGAACCCTACCGCAGTATCTCCTGAAGATTCACCAAGGACTTTGGACTCTATTCAACCTTTGCGTGTGTCTTCGATTCCTGGCTCTCCTGTTTCCCGTCTGCTCCTCTGGACTGAACAAACTACTCTTAATCAGATAAGACTCATAGACTCTCCTAGCTCAAGCCCCTCGTCTCCACTGTATATGCTTTACCCATATTCTGTCTTGTACTTCAATAAACTCCCTTGTTATAGTACTGACCTCCGTGTCCCGTGTCTGCCTGCTGACAATTATAATATAACTTACGCCCGATTCATGCAAATTATAATTGTAAACATGATTTCTAACTTGATTTGCACACGGCAATGCAACAAGGACTTAAAGTACAATTACAAAGTGCTAAAAATTGACAAGGAAAAACTCTAGTTCTCTTGATGATCAGCTCGTCTATTAGCTAAAGCTATCAAACAAACAGTTCACTTATATAGCGGAAATTAGACAAGCTTACCGGTCCAGCAGAATTCCAGCAACTTCGGCGTCGCTTAGTAAACCCTTTTCCTGCTTCATTTGGGAAAAGCCATGCTGATGTTTATTTGGGTTTTCAGACGTTTTTTGTCTCGATTTCGCCTTGCTGCATCGTATTTTCAATTTGCAATTTGATATATTACATGTAAGGGTGAGCCCGCGATGTATATACAGTTGTGTTCAAAATTATTCAACCCCCAATGCTGTAAATGGTTTTAGGGAATTTAGTGTACATTTGTAATTGTATTCAGAATTAAATCCTACAAGGACTTCTTAAAGAGCCATATGCAACTAAAATGACATCAATTAGTTTTGTAATACAGTAGTAAATGTTTCTTTTGTGAATTCTTCATTGACATAATTATTCAACCCCTTAAAGACTACCACTCTGAAGAACAGAGATTAAACCTCAAGTGTTTTCAATCGGGTATTGAAAAACCTATGGATATCAGGGAGCAGCAATAAAGCCTAATAAGCACCAATTAGGCAGCTTTAAAATGACTGTGATACTCAGCTCCTTCTAGACATTTACTGGTGTGGTTACAAACATTGTGAGGTCAAGAGAATGGTCCAGGAAGACAAGAGAACAGGTGATTACTCTTCACAGGAAGGGCAATGGCTATAAGAAGATTGCAAATATGTTAAACATACCAAGAGACACCATAGGAAGCATCATTCGCAAATTCAAGGCAAAGGGCACTGTTGAAACGCTACTTGGTCGTGGCAGAAAGAAGATGCTGACTTCGACTGCTGTGCGCTACCTGAAGCGTAGAGTGGAGAAAAGTCCCCGTGTGACTGCTGAGGAACTTAGAAAAGATTTGTCAGATGTGGGTATTGAAGTTTCTGCTCAGACAATACGGCGCACCTTGCGTAATGAAAGCCTCCATGCCAGAACTCCCAGGCGCACCCCCTTGCTGTCCCCAAAGAATAAGAAGAGTCGACTGCAGTATGCCAAAATTCATGTGGACAAACCACAGAAGTTTTGGGATAGTGTTCTGTGGAGTGATTAAACAAAATTAGAACTGTTTGGGCCCATGGATCAACGCTATGTTTGGAGGAGGCCTATGAAGAAAAGAACACCTTGCCTACTGTGAAGCATGGCGGGGGGTCAATCATGCTTTGGGGCTGTTTTGCTTCTGTAGGTACTGGGAAGCTTCAGCGTGTGCAAGGTACCATGAATTCTCTTCAGTACCAGGAGATATTGGATGACAATGTGATGCAGTCCGTCACAAACCTGAGGCTTGGAAGACGTTGGACCTTTCAACAGGACAATGATCCCAAGCATACCTCCAAGTCCACTAGAGCATGGTTGCAGATTAAAGGCTGGAACATTTTGAAGTGGCCATCGCAGTCACCAGAATTAAATCCGATTGAGAACCTCGGGTGGGACTTAAAGAAAGCAGTTGCAGTCCACAAGCCTAAGAATCTGACTGAACTGGAGGTTTTTGCCCATGATGAATGGGAGAAGATACCCGTAGATCGCTGCAAGACACTTGTGTCAAGCTATGCTTCACGTTTAAAAGCTGTTATAACTGTAAAAGGATGTTGTACTAAGTACTAAGATTGAATGTCACTTGGGGGTTGAATAAAACTGATAATGATGTGAGCTCAGAAAAGACATTTGTGGTTATTGCATTATAATTGTTATGTTATATTTTTCTGACCTACACGTGCCTCTTTGATTTAATTGTAAGCAGGATGACTGAATGATCATAATCAATGTCAAACCGACCAAAACAATCAATTTCAGTGGGGGTTGAATAATTTTGAACACAACTGTACATAAAATGGCTCATTGTAAGGTAATAAAAACATTTCAGTTCATTTTGTAAGGTATTTCTTCACCACTCACAACAGTTTTGTATTATATATTACATTTTGGTAAATAAATCCTTCAAAATGCTACACACTGTACCTTTAAATAACACCATCAGTGGTGTAGTGGTGCCTGGAGAAGTGGGTGTACTGTTCATTCATGCCCCATTTTTAAAGCAGCTGAAAGGATGAACGCCTCTGTGTTATAATGTAGACTGGTTTCCATCCTGGTTTTATGTAAATTGTGAACTTTCGTATCAGAAATGAGTGATGACACAGAAGAGATTCTACAATCAATCCTGACCTACAGGCACGTGAAGAGACATCAGGGTGGTACACAGGATTTTCTAAATACCAATGACTTACTTGATCTATATATGTGCATTTTAAGACTAAAGTTTTAAATTAGATTAAAACTTAGATAACAATAGGTAACGCATAACAATCTCTGTCTTTTTTATGATTAGCCGCATCAGTAAAGTAAACTCATATTATACAAATATTATACAATCTATGTTTCATGAAAGAACATGTGTGTTTTAAATGACATGAAAGTATACAAGTGATAACAGAATGTCCAGAATTAAAAAAACGAGAATTCTTGAGGCTGTTTTAACCACAATCCTCACACACTTAAGTATACACATGCTTTAGCATGAACTAGTGAAGGTCTGGACACACTGTAAAAAATATTCTGTAAGTTTTACGGAAAAATACCGGCAGCTGTGGTTGCCAGTAAAATTCTGTAAAAAATACAGGAAAAGAACGTGAACAGCTTTGCAGCTTTGCAGTTAAAACTTCAGGGCACAAACTTCAAGCTGTGTATGAACTTAATACATTTGAGTCTTTTACATTAACAGAATTTCTTTATATAAAATTGAAACTTGGTCCAAATACACAAAAGTGAAAACATTACATTACAAGCGCAAACGTCCAATTAAATGGTCCATATTCATGGCTCTAGTGAATAGTTTACCGCAAAAAAGGCAAATTCTGTCATTATTTACTGTGAGAATCTGGACTTTGTCCTGTCCTCTACAAATATTGCATCTGTGTTTAATACAAAGTTCATATATCATATGTATCCCTTCATATTCATTCCTATTAGTATATGCTTCTATTCACATAATATGTGCCTTAGTTTCTTGTTGTTTAACCTCGTTGAAAGTTGTATCATGTCTTATGTTGTTATATGTTGATGTAAGTATCTGTTGGTCTCCATCCCAAGGTTCCTAATGATGTCAAGGGACAATTGTTTTGATTACTGTAATGATAAATGTATATTGAATACATACTTTGTGATCATATCTGATTGTGCAGGAGGAATTAAGACTAAACAGAAAGTCTGGTGATTTTCCACATCTCGTGGTTTTATATGACGCCTCCTGTTACAAGCTTATAAGTATTAGTCCTTAATAATAAACATTGGACTCTGATTGAACAAGCACCTGGTGTCTGTGTCAAACTTTGTCTCCAGGCCTGAAACTCTGTGTGTTCCGTCGACTAGACTCTTCAACCGTAGAATATTGTTTAGACAAGGGGACATAAGAAGTTTACATTCTTTCAGCCAACTCTCTTTCTCTTGGTCCTGCGGCTGTTGCTCGTCTTTCTAAATATGTGCTCATATTCACCGTACGCTTGTAACAGTACCTTCAATTAGATTGGCAAGAAATGAACACGTGCTTTTGTCACGTGCCATTGCCATGTTAAATCGTGCTATCTTCACTCAATTGATGATGGCTTTTCATCGCCATGCTGCACGCGCATAACCTAGAGTGAATTTACTCAGAGTGATTTAACCAACTCAAATCAGCTGGTCTGAAACTGAAAACTCAGAGCAGCGATTCTCTGAGTAAATCAACTCAGAGTTCAGATTTTAACTCGGTGTTGGTTGAACTTCCTTATTGAAATGGGCCCCTGGGCCCCAGTGAGTCAAGTTTTAGCGGTAAGGCTTTGTGCCATATTATTAGACAGGAGGACAGGTCTGCCCTCAAAACTTTTCCAGTTATTTATAAAAACTATATCATTCTATATCATCAGGCACAACGCAGACAACCAGCCATTTAGAGATGATAATCTGGTATATATATTTATTTATGTTTGTGTGTCCGGCAGTCGACCATGAGGTTGCCCTTTACTTTCGTTTTGTATTGTTTTTCTTATTTTATTAAAGTTGTTAAATGTTTGCCAGTTCCTGCCTCCTTCCTTCCCTACTTTGAACGGTTTTACCATTATCTTTTGTGATCTCTGAATGACGGAGTCGAACATAATTTGTGTCAAACATAAACAAGATATAACAATCTTACTAAGTTTACAATTTTACAAAACTCATTCACAACTCCGAGCATGCATTGCAGCGGAAATAAAAGATATAACTTTTTACACCATTGTTGAGATTCATAAGCTAATTCGTGATGTCTGAAAGATTTAACTATTCCATCCATCCATTTTCTACCGCTTATCCGAACTACCTCGGGTCACGGGGAGCCTGCGCCTATCTCAGGAATCATCGGGCATCAAGGCAGGATACACCCTGGATGGAGTGCCAACCCATCGCAGGGCACACACACTCACTCATTCACTCACACACTCACACCCTACGGACAATTTTTCCAGAGATGTCAATCAACCTACCATGCATGTCTTTGGACAAGGGGGAGGAAACCGGAGTACCCGGAGGAAACCCCCGAGGCACGGGGAGAACATGCAAACTCCACACACACAGGTCAGAAGCGGGAATCGAACCCCCAACCCTGGAGGTGTGAGGCGAACGTGCTAACCACTAAGCCACCGTGCCCCCCAGATTTAACTATTAATCTGTGAAAATGTTTAGTTTTCTTTAAAGCTATTACTCGACACAGTGACACATAATCTGATTAAGAAAATACACTATGGACTAAACAATCCCACATACATGCATAACAACAACAACTTGCTGATCTACTAGTCTCATGTCATTTCCACAGAAGTGTTTAGCAACTGCACAGTGCAGTTACACCCAGTGTTGACTTCCCAAGGAAGGAACTTCCTGCTACAAAAACAGGTTCAAGTACACAAAGAGAGAAGGCATGAGGATTTGAGCTTATCATAGCAAAATACAAAAAAAAGAAGAGATGAACATAGAAATGGCATTCTGTATTTACTGTAAGAAACAATATTACACTAATTACATCAAGGTTTTTGTTAATAGAACTGATGTTTAATTGATCTTTTACACTTATGGCTGTTTCCTGTTCGGTTTTGTTCGTTTTTTTATTTTTGCAAGAACGCTTTCTAAAGAATAAATCAAGTATGAAGAGTTCATGTTGCTCAACTGATAAATGAAATAATACACACAACAACACAATATAACAACACACAATAAAAAACTAAATGGAAACAAGAGAATGAATGGTCAAAAGTGTTCTTCTGAAGGAAAGTGAAGAGTCTGGTTTTGATTTGTTATCTAGAATGGAGTGTTTTAATCGTTATTGTAAGAGGACTTCCCTTTTCTGGGAAGATAACGCCCAGTTAAAAAAACTCTTTCTGTGTGTAGAGAGTGGATATAAGTTCTGCTCATTCCAGAGCTCTGATCAGAGGTGACGGCTGAGGAAACTCTACACTCACAAACATACTAACAGGTCAGATGTATAAATATTTCAGAATGCAATATTAATTTCTGGTGTATTCAATGAAATAACATGACTTCCTCTGGGATAAAGATTTTTTGGGTTGAAAGATGGTGGAAACTTCAACTTCAGCTGTTACAGAAACACTGTAACTGTGATCTTTAATGAAGCCACGACTGAGGGTCCAAATACATTTCTGTATAACCATGACCAGCATATAGAGCTGAGGAGTTTTTTTTTTTAATGCGAGTGATGATGTTAACCCTTGACATGCACAGGACCCGTGGGTGAGTTAACACTTAATTCTTGTTTTGGTTATAGTGATACATTTGGAAATCACCCTCATGGTGGTCAGTCTGTCCTTGAGTTGGACTTTTGACTCACATATGTTGGATTGTTTTGGTGTGCTTTAAACTACATTTGTTATGGTGATGAAACTGATAATCTAATCAAGTGGTGTTGGTTGTCGAAATAGACATCGTCTTGCATCACCATAAGATACACATACAACACATTTACGGCATGTTCATACTGAACGCATTTTTTAACAAGTTAACGTTGACAATAACGCTTTATTAGTACAAAAAAAACTTGCAGTGTTTGGTAACAAATTGCATCTGAACGTCATGACTTCAGAGACAGTGTCTGTGCACGATGGCAGATCAGAGACACAGATATTTTTTTAACTATAATTTAACTATAATGTTTTAATAAGTTATTTTTATTTATAAGTATTCATGATGTTTATTATAATTTAAAACAGACACTTGCTGCTTCAAAAAAGAAGTCAAGTCTAAACAGTAGACCTAAGAGTCAAGAGTCCATCTCAAGGAAACACTGATGACCATGATGGTGATGGCCAAATGAATCACTTTCAAAGAAACAAAGACGAAGTGTTAACCCGCCGACAGGTCCTGTGCATGTTAACCGTGAAGTATATTCTATTTGAACCTCTGCCAGTATAGCTATTATTAATTGTATTTTTTATAAATCATTGGTGCTTTCTTCAAAACAAATGGTACTTGGTTTAACATGTTTTCAAGTGCAGTGAAATTCCTCCATTTGTTTGTGTGGCTTCATTTTGCAAATACTTCTTAGTGTTGATGTAGAACGGAAGAAAACATGTGTATAAAGCACAGCACTTCTTCTCTTTACAGGTTTCAGAGACAAAGAAACATCATGTCCTCTGCGGCAAAACAAGACACAGTGTGGATGGGGTTCATGGACATCGTTCCTGTCATCGGGAGTGTCAAAGAGGCAGTGGAGCTGGTCTTGGCTCTGTACGAAGGGGATAAAGCGGTGATATTGAAGAAAGAGAAGGCCTTTGAAAACATTCTAAAAGAGCTTTTAAAAAAATATGTGAAAGTGAGTTATATTTATATCATATATTTAATGATTGGAAGATAATAAAGCGAATTCTCCTAAGATTCCAAAAAAAGGGTTGAGCTTCAAAAACACATACAAATCCAAAAAAGATACGGAAAGATCCTGTAAATAGCAGTTTAATTTACATTTTCTATCTTTCCATTTTTAAAAGTTGACTCCAGCAGCAGCAGCAGATGATGAACCACCAGCAGCAGCAGCAGATGAATATTCTGGTCTCAGAAATGTGAGAGGTGCGTGTTATTTCTGCTCTTCTCACTGTTCTACATTAAAATGAAATAAATGGAATTTAGTTGTTTCTTTTCTCCACAGAGGTCAGCAAGGAAAAGATTATTGAACATATGGTGAAAGGTTCCAAAAAGGGAACAAAACCACCAACTGCAGCTGAGCAGAAAGAGAGACAGAAAAAAGTGGATGCTATTCAGAAAGACATGTTAAAAAAGATAAAAAAAGTACTTAAAACAGACTTTAATGAAGAGCTGAAGGAAGAACTGAAAAGGTCAGAAAAAGGCGAACATGTCTTCAACAATGACATTCTTAAATTTCATTTCAAAGTGCTGACTGAGTTTATACAAGGCCAAGGTATTGATAATCGACCAGGATATATTCAGATTAAGGACGAGTTGAATGCATTAGGCAAACACACACTTTGCGAAAGACTAGCAGCTGAAATTCAGACAAACATGGTGTTTCACTTTGGTGCGGATGAATTCTATGTGAATGCGAATGCAGTGATGTATGGTGTATATTGTCGAGCACTGCGTGATGCTTTGTTAGTTGTGCTGAGAAACATAAACGTGACACAAGTGGAGAGAGATAGGGTGAATTTTGTCATAGATAATATGAATAATTTTGAAATCTATGTGGACGAATTGGCTAAGGTCAGCTGGATTGCTAATAAAAGGGATAGACAGGAGCGCTTTAACCGGGTGAAACAGGACGTTGTGCCCATGTATAAAACTGCTCGTGGGCTTCAGTGGTGCTTTGACATTCTGCATGTAGTTCAACGTTTCTATAATAATGGACAGTGAGTTTCTTCTCCGGTTCAGGGTTTGCCAGGTTTCCTTTCAAAGTGTCTCAACTACATCCTAAATCCCACTCATGTGTATGTTTGCAATATTCCCACACACTTAGTGTTAGAGTTTTGTCTAGATATCCTCTCCATAATCCTGTTTTAAATCTCCAACCTGGGCAGAAATGCCACCGGACGTTTTACATTACACTTTCCCTTGTTTACAATAGCCCGTGGTTTTCTTGGAAATGGATCAGCTTTATTTCTGATGATTTGCTTTAAAACAATCTTTATTATTTGACTTTATAACACAGCTTATAGCTTATTACACAGACTTATTTCCTTGCTGGTTTTGTAAACTTTCTTCCATGTTTAGATGATTCATGCTGATGATTTTACCATTTACTGTAATTATGTCTATGGTTTCTAACTCATTTTGTTTAGAATATCTTATTGTGATATTTTATATCGAATTGTTTCTAATGCAAAATTCCTGGAAGTATGTTGAGCTGCATTTACATGTATGGAACAAGTTCCATGGAAAAATGATTAAAATAAAATACAGTGATTACTAACAGCCTCTTACTACAGTGTCTTTAATGACTATTATTCAGCAGCCAACCGTGACGTTTCAGCTTTGGCCTTCTGCGCATGCTCACCCTCCCAAACTCACACACTTACAGTATGTGTGAGAGAGAGCCATCATATACTGTAATCCATGCAGCCCCTGGGGTAACTATTTCATTAGCTGAATGATTAATTCCACATTGAACACTAGAAAGTTCATTATTGTTTGTTTTTCCACCTGTGGATGAGACTTATCTGGTTAAGGTTTGAGATTCAATCAAAAAAGGAAATGGCATTTTAATATGCTTTATTTGTCAGCTGATACAAGCAGATTACAATGAAACACACATGAATCACATGCATAGATCAGTAATGAAAGATAAACATTGATAACAAACTCTTTTAAGACTGTTCACTGACTGACACGGGATAACTGCATGATTCCTAGAATCTTCACTAGTAATATATTTATATACGTGGCACAAGGATGATCTGACTTCTCATCTCTTGTTTTAAAACAATGTGTGTGCTATGTCTCGAAGGTTTCTATGTTTCTTTGCAGGCATGGTGTCACTGTTCACTGCTTATTCATCTCTTTAACGCACATGATCTCTATGTTGAATTCTGGCTTGTTTTCTCCTAAATAGCCAAAGGAAAAAGACTTTTTGTCATCTGTTTGATGTTTATAGCAGACAGCTGTCCAGATGTGAGAGGGAACTGTGACCCGTTCAAACTCCCGGCTGTCCTTCCAGCCAGGACGGCTGTAAATATTTGTGGTATATTCTCATTACCGGGTACACTACCTGTGACAATTTTGGATTTTGCGTCTTTATCACTTTTATCAACAAATTTTGCAAATAACCCTCCCAGATCTTCCAGTGAATGTGGTTGAAGCAAGCATCCATGGTCAGAATAAATGTCGCCTGACGGGCATCGCCACATTGGATACCGTTGGGGTTCAGATGTCCGCGATCATATCCCGTGTCTTCGTAGTCAGCGGTGACGGCTTGACTTCTTTTATGTTTTAAAAAAAAAAAAAGTCTTTAGCTTTCTTCTCAGGGATCATGTGATCAGTGTTTGAGTCAGAAATCTACAAAAGAAATATAACTTTACCACAGTTGAACATTTTAGATGTGATTATATTCATAAAATCAATATGTAGCCATTAACAATGTATTGCATATTTATCCGCAATAACAACACCGCTTAACCCTCCTGTTACCCTAAAATCTGATAACATGTTTTACCCACTGGGGTCAATTTGACCCCAGTAATTTAAACCTACAGAATGGGACTTTTTTCTAAAAGGTTTGTGTCAGGTAATATATATCTCTGATGAGTCCTTAAAAAGACCTTTAAATAAACCCACAACACCTCATCGCCACCACTCCGCACCCCTTGTACATCCAAAATACATATTGCAAGTAATGTAACACGAATTATGTTTGTGGTCAATTTATTATTTCTAAAGCAGAACATCATTAACATTATTACATAATTAAGGAACACATAATAATTCATTAACAAGGGAGAAAGAATGAACATATAAAACACATAAAAACACAAAAAAGTACATTTGAGCATTGTGTCAGGAATTGTTTTATGCAAACGTATGTGCTTTTTGGTATGAATATATGAGTTTGACAGGATACAAAAAGCTTAGATAGAATATTAACAGCATTTGAACAGGAATATGAACAACCCACCAGCCGGTATATTTCAGCCTTTCATCATTTTGCACTTGAAGTGGATAAAGTTTGTCCATGATCCTTGCAGACGTATTTTTGCATTTCACACAAGTGTTGCTGGTTTTGGAGTGGTCATTTCTGTTAGGACAGACTTGGCACCTGCCACGTTTTGTACCTGAAGTTTGAACCACTGGAGTGTGTGTGAGAAAGTGATTTTCGGCCTTGTCCCGCACATAACCTAAACTGATGTTTTATGCTTTATCTGATCAGTCTCACGATGAGTTATGCTTATCTGTTCTGTCTCACGATGAGTAATACCCAAGAGACATGTCTAACACAGACTGGATGACAGAACTCCGGTCACCGTGCCCTTGAATGTTCTAGATGATGGAGAACAGGGAACTAGAATATATGCTGTCTTAACAAAATAATATGATCCGAGGTCTTGTGATCTTGATACGAAGTCTGGTGATTTTCCATGACCGAATGTTACTTCCTGTTTTATGCATATAAATGATACCCCTAAGATGTAATAAACTTTAGACTCTGATTGAACTGCACATCTCGTGTCTGTGTCATTCTTGGTCTCCAGGCCTGCAACTCTGAAGCTTCAATCGACTCGACTCTTCAACTTAGAATAACTGAACTTAGACTTAGGGGACAAGTAAGAAATAATCTTACAGTTTGGGGGCTCGTCTGCGAAAAGAGTGGAGACATCATCCCTCTTAAGAACCACGAGAACAGAGACCTGAGCTGAGGCAAGCACACCTGACGATCGGGCACAGACCTACATTTAAAGGGGGTGAGTGTTTTTTTTCTTCTATACAGTTTTTTTCTGACTTAGAGAAATAAAACGCTTACCCTGTAGGATTCTTGTGTAATTAATATTTCGTACAGACGAAATGGGTTTTTCAATTCATGTTAGTGGAAATTCACTTTTCCATTGTTGTGACAATGCGGCTGGCAACAGTAGTTAATTAATCAATTAATTATTAACGCAAGAATATGAATGGTAATGCAGTACTGATCACACTGTAATTTGGGATCGTGGTGTCAGCCTTGGCTACTCGGAGGAAAAAGGCTCTGTTACTCGAAATTGAAAATTGATTTATTCAAAGGTTGAATATAAATTGGGGAAATTTATTATTATTATCAAAAATTGATGATATATTGATATATTGTTATTAGGAAAAGACGGTGAATTTAAGATCACCCCAGATAACAATATAATATATGCAATATTGTTGAAACTGTCAGTCGATCGAATACAAAGAGTTTTTGCTGCTATTTTTGTTTTGTCTGTCTTGTTTTATCACTGCCATTTTTTGAAGTGTAAGATGGGGAGTTCTGTTTCAAGGCCACTGCCGGGCGAAACGCCAGTTGCATTTATGTACAGAAATAGTCAAGGGTTTTATACAGATCCATATGTTAGCAATCTTGCAGGATGGTCAGAGGGTATGAAACCCCAAATGGATCCCTATCCGAGGGATGGTTCATTTTCTGATGAAGATATGGCTTTGTCAAAGAGCATGGTAAAAGAAGGTTGGGGAGACCCCTGTGGGATTATCCATACATGAATAAAGCTTATGCCGTATGGAAAGACATGAAAAAGGTCTGGGACCAAGGTCCCGAAAAAGCACAAATTGTTGCGTATGTTGCAAACCAAAATCAAGGACCTTTAGAAAAGCCGCCCGCATACTCTGCCCCTTGCCAAAGGCAGATTGTTCCCTCTGCACCCCTGCTAACAGCAAAACCGAAAATTGTTGCAAAAATTAACACCAGTATCAGGAACAACCAGTCGATATTACACCGCCCAAAAAAACGGTGAGACGATGTATTGATAATAAACCTGACACAACGGAGAGACCTCAAAATTCAATGGTTTGGGTGAGAGCCGGAAATACGCTGAATGTGAGGCCGTTACGGATGTCTGATATGGAAGCAATCTGTAAAAGTTTGCCTTCACCGCAAGAAGCGGGAAAATATGTATCAATTTTGCAAACACACACAAGGTATTCACATTTTACTGGAGCTGATTTCAGAGCAGTGTTGCTGAGAACACTAGAAAAGATGTGACAGAAGAAATGTTGATTGAAAAATGTCCCGCATTGGCAATTGCAAATGATAAAATCACAAGCGTAGGTTCAGCTGCAAACCCACATGTGTTGTTTTGGGAAACATATACAAATGTTGAAATATTTCTTGCACAGCTGAGAGTGTTTCTTGATGAACGATTAGGCAGCCAGCAGGATTTATCCTTTGCCGCAAGCACTAAACAGGCTGCTAAAGAACCGGCTGCTCAATTCTTTGTGCGTTTTAAGAAAGCGTGGATTGAAGATTCTAAATTGCCATTAAATAATGAGATAAGGCCTTTGTTTGTTAACACTTTGTTAAATAACATGAATGCAAAACAAGCGCAATTGATTAGGATCACAACGTCAAACTTGCATGACATGACTCTAGATGCTCTAGGAAAGCGAATTAGGGAACTTGATGCTTCTGGTGGATTTGCAATCAAATCTGAGGGTGCAATGTTTGCAGGCTTTCGAGAAAAACGGAACAATGAGCAGAATTTTGAAAATCCACAGCAGCCACACTCTAGCCAAAAGAGGAACCTAGACATAATTTGCTTTCACTGTGGAAGGCGGGGCCACTTTAGACGGGAGTGTAGACTGTTGCACAAGTTTGAGTCACCCCAGCCGACCTCTGGTGACAACACAGCTCAACACACACACACACCACAGCGCGCACCGCAGCGCAGACATGACAACACGGCTGATTCATATCCGACTCAGTGGCACTCAAACCTCGCCTAGGGGTGCCCGCAGAGTGATGTCAGTTCTGATTTATGTATGGTGACTTTGTCGTTTTCGAATAGAGGAGAGGACTTGCCTTATTTTTCGCTTTTGGTAAATGGGCAGCCTCAAACATTTCTGCTTGATAAAGGTGCAGACGCTTCATCTATGACCTCTAGCAGCTATGAGGGTCCCATAACTAATCAAATTATTCACTCCGTGGGAATTTCAGGAACTGACATTGCCTGTGCTGTCACACCCCCAGTGGAGGTTAGAGCAGACGGCATCACACCTTTCTTCCACAAATTCACAATTATTCCTGGCGCTCCATTAAATCTTTTAGGTCGTGATATGATGCATAAATTAGGCATGGATATTAAGTTTACTGATAACAAAGTTGTTTTTTCTTTTCTGTCTAGTCTACAGGCATCCGTCGATCCTTTGCCAACAGGTGGACAACCAAGCGGTTCACAAGCGCCTGCCTCCGGTGGCAGCGTGCCTACACGGGTAGACTCCATGATTAACCCTTTGTTATGGTCTCAGTTCAAGGATGACACTGGTTTCATTGACATGGAACCTTATAGGGCTAAACTGAAAACTAACAAGCCTGTCTACATTAAGCAATACCCTTTGTCTAAAGATAAGGAAGTTGGTATTACGCCATTGATTGAAAATTTTGTCAAACAGGGTGTCCTCAAACTAACACATTCACCATATAACACACCGATTAATCCGGTAGTGAAAGCTGATGGGAAAACTTGGAGATTAACTCAAGATTTAAGAGCAGTCAATCAGTTAATCATACCTCTTGCACCAATTGTGCCAGATGTTTTGACAGTTATGAATTATGTACCACACTCACACAAGTATTTTACAGTAATTGATTTGTGTGCAGCTTTTTTCTCTATACCTGTGCACCCAGATACTCAGCCTTTGTTAGCTTTTACATTTAAAGGACAGCAATATACATGGAAACGCCTTGCACAGGGCTACGCAGACTCACCCGCTGTCTTCTCTGCAGCAGTGCACAGAACTTTGGCCAAAATGACTGATTTGCCTTCAACAGTGTGTGTGCTTCAGTTTGCAGATGACATCCTCGTGTCAGGAGAAACGGAGGATGACTGTGAAAAAGCATCTGTTATTGTTTGCAATGTACTTGCTGAGACAGGATTCAAAGCCTCGAAGGACAAACTGCAATGGGTAAAGACTAAAGTGACCTATTTAGGACATGTGCTGATGCAGGGTCTTAGAGCAATATCCACAGATAGGGTCCAGCTGATCAGAGTCCCCACGAACAGTGCAGCAGCTACAAAGCTTTCTGGGACTGATTAACTATTGTAGACAGTGGATACCTGACTGCGCGCTTCACGACAGACACCTGAGGGGTCTGATTGATCACAAAACTCCGCCAAACACACCGTTGAAGTGGACTGCGGAAGCCGATGAACATTACAATGCTTTGAAAACAGCCATCACAACAGCACCAGCACTGGGCCTGCCGGACTACACCAAGCCTTTTCACTTGCATGTTAGGGAGACAGATGGTGCGGCTCTGGGGGTCCTCTTGCAAGAGCATGGCTCCACATATAGGCCAGTTGCATATCTGTCTAAAAAGTTAGATAACATAGTCACAGGTATGCCAGCATGTCTTCGTGCTGTTGCGGCTGCTGCTCTGATTGTACAGATGGCTGAGAAAACTGTGCTGTCACACCCTTTAACATTATATGCGTCCCATCAGGTTGGTGCCATTCTACACAACATGCAGACACAACACATGACAGCGCAAAGGCGCTCAGGTTATGAGGCTACTCTGTTGGCAACGAAGAATCTTAGCATTCAACCTACAGCAAACATTAACCCTGCTTTGCTGAGTCTTTTGGGTATGGTAGACATGGCTGATTATAATGTTGAACATGATTGTATCTTTGAACTGACTACCTCTTATATTTCTAGGGTCGATCTGTTGGATACGGCCCTAGAGGGGGGAGAACATATTTATGTTGATGGGTCTTGTTCAAAGCCATCTGACGGGGTCTATCTCTGTGGCTACGCTGTAGTTTCCGGGTCAGGAGAGGTAAAAGAAGCTTTTGCTCTAGACTACAATTCGGCACAAGCAGCAGAGTTGATAGCATTAATACGGGCCTGCGAGCTGATGACAGGAAAGAGAGTGACAATTTTTACTGACTCTAAGTATGCGTGGAGTGTTCTTCACCATTATGCAAAAATGTGGGAAGCAAGAAGTTTCACAACTGCTGATGGAAAGCCAATAGCACATGCAAATCTGATAGGACAGTTGACTGAGGCAGTTCAGCTCCCACTCGAAGTGGCCATAGTGAAGGTCAAGGGTCATGCTTCGGGGGAGGATGAATAGGCTATAGGCAACAGGTGGGCTGACCAGGCCGCAAAAACAGCAGCTCAAGCTCAGATTAAATCACCATTTCATAAGAAAGATGAAACACAGGTAGCAATGACAGTGCACATAACGAATGTACCTGACATTGACATCAAAATCCTGCAAAGTCAACCAACACAGGGAGACTTAGAGCATTGGAGCAAAAATGTTTGTGCTCCTGACACAGAAGGAATCATAAGAGATGAACAGGGTAGAATTGCATTACCAAAATTAGGGTTAATTATCCTAATTAGACATTACCATGGGTAATCTCACACCAGTTGTGCAAAAGTAGTTCAAGAAATTAATCGATTGTATTGCATTGCTGATGTTCATAAGACTGCAAAGCTTATGTTGGATGCATGCTTAACATGCGCTCAGGTAAATCCGCACAAATCAGCTAAGCACGATGCATTGACACATCCGGAAGCTCCTTTTCAACACCTACAAATTGATTTCACGCACATGCCACCAATAGGTAATTTAAAATATCTTTTGGTAATTGTTGATCGATTCTCAAAGTGGCCTGAAGCATTTCCATGCACAAAGGAAGATGCTAAAACAGTTCATTTTAATATTCCGTACCATCCGCAAAGTGCAGCAGTCGTGGAAAGAAGTAATCGAACACTAAAAACACGCCTGTCAAAAGCGGTACTTGAAACAGGGAAAAAGTGGGTTGATTTGTTGCCCGCAGTTTTGACAGAAATAAGAATGACTCCATCTTCCACGACAAAATTTTCTCCTTTCGAGGTACTAATGGGTAGACCTTTCCCGACCCCGTGGGTCAAAGGCCGGTCTGGTATTTCTTCCTTAGGTGACTTGGAGGTGATCCAGGAGGACTACGTGACTTCCCTAGTCGAAAAGTTAAATTCTATATGTGCTGATGTTTCTTTGTGCCTTCCTCTTCCCTCAGAGCAGCCTACTCATAACTTTGTTCCAGGACAGAAAGTCTTTGTGAGAAGTCTGAAGCCAACAAGGGTCGGAGAATCAAAGTACTGCGGACCAGCGACTGTGATTGCTGTCACACGGACAGGAGTTCTGACGGACCACCAGCCACAGTGGATACACGCTTCGAGACTGAAGTTGTGTCTTCAGGAGAGCAGGCAAGCTCCAATTTAAAATAGAATCTCACAAAGGGGATTCACCTTGCTGCACCTCAGGGTGGAGAAAGCACTGACTAAGCTGAGGAAAGAACTACCTTTTGTGAGGTGGGGGTTACCCAAAGCAAGAAGATATAAGGCCCATTGAGCCAACAGTGCTGACTCCTTAGCTTGCCCTGGAATGCACCGAGGGCCAAATTAAAAAAATTGTCAAAAAGGAAAAATTGTTATCCTTAAGTGAAAAAATTTCCTATGGATTTCTTTGATATCATTTCTTACAGTATTTCTACTATGTTTTGTACTTTAAAGGGACAAAGGCCTGTTTATTAAGACCGTTGGTCTGAAAGTGGCCATTGTGAGAAAGTGGATTTCGGCCTTGTCCCGCACATAACCTAAACTGATGTTTTATGCTTTATCTGATCAGTCTCACGATGAGTTGTGCTTATCTGTTCTGTCTCACGATGAGTAATACCCAAGAGACATGTCTAACACAGACTGGATGACAGAACTCTGGTCACCGTGCCCTTGAATGTTCTAGATGATGGAGAACAGGGAACTAGAATATGCTGTCTTAACAAAATAATATGATCCGAGGTCTTGTGATCTTGATACGAAGTCTGGTGATTTTCCATGACCGAATGTTACTTCCTGTTGTATGCATATAAATGATACCCCTAAGATGTAATAAACTTTAGACTCTGATTGAACTGCACATCTCGTGTCTGTGTCATTCTTGGTCTCCTGGATCCAGAAACTCTGAAGCTTCAATCGACTCGACTCTTCAACTTAGAATAATTGAACTTAGACTTAGGGGACAAGTAAGAAATAATCTTACAGATATTAAGGGCCATGGCAGCAGGCTTCATCACAGCAGCATACTCGACCAAAAACCCCATTTCAGCTGGATTGAACCTATAAAAGATGTAACAATAAAAGATTACTTATAGCTATTTCTGGTACAATGTCCTTATTATGCATTGTACATGTTAAATACACAAATAAGTAAAAATACAATAAATTACATTAATTCAAGTCATACACAATTGTTACACCGCCATGCAAAGTAAACTTGCTTGGATTCCCCCATTAATCAGCAAGGCTTTTTTTTATTATTCTTTAAAAACAAAATATAAAGCTCGTCAACTTACATCTTTATCTTTAATGCTGTGCAAACATTGCGAATTGCTTGTTCTCCTTGCTCTCGGTGAATGCGCACAATCCTTTCTACAGCGAGGAACAGGGAACTCCAGCGTGTCTGATTCGGTCGGAGAAACTGCAGCTTACATTCTCGTTCCACTGTTTCATGAGCCATGGTTGACCTGCTGGTTTTATTCCAGAGAGCATGACATTTTGCAAAAGCAGACCGAGAGAGCTTCTTGTAGGTTTCGTTTGCAGCTCCTCCTGCAGCATTGGCATCAACTGTGGATATAAGATTGAGGAGATGGCATGCACACTTTTGGTGCCTTGGAAGTTGGTACTCAAGGCCTGTGTTGTCATCCAGAATAGCAGACACATCTTGATACTCCACCTCTGACTCACTCTGATCTTCTGTTGCATCATCAAGGGTGGAGTCACTTTCCTCTTGCTCATTGGTGGCTTCCTCCTCTATCTCCTCACCATATAATCGAAAGGCCTTTAGGAAATTTGAGCCACTGTCTGTTGTCGTCCTGGTCACTTTTTCCCTGATGTGGTACTCTGAATGTATTTCCTCTAATGCAGCAGCAAGGACGTCAAACGTGTGCGAGCCTTTGAGCCTTCTACAAGCTAACGCAGCGGAGTGCCTCTCCAGTGAGGTGTTGTCTATCCAGTGACAGGTGACACCTAAGTAGCTACGTTGTCTGGCAGACCAGCAGTCTGTTGTGGTAGCAACATAGTTCACCGCACTCAGTTTTTTGATGAGTATGCTCTTCTTGTGTTTTGCAGCTTCTTGTATTCTTGTGCATAATGTTTTCCTTGTCATTACTTTATGAGGTTGCAAGGTTTCTATCAAAGTCTTGAAGGATGGTGTCTCAACCACAGAAAATGGTTGGTTGGCCTCACATACAAAATTTAGCACCATCTTGTCAAGCGTTGCTTGTGTTACCCGCCCTGGGGCAGAGAAGGCTGTGATTTTTACATTTTTCACAGAAGTATCACTGGAAGAGGAGGACTTGCGCTTTCTGTGGTTCTCTATAAAGTCGGTGTATTTAGACAGTTTGTTGGGGTGAACCCTCTGTGCATAAAAAAATCTGTGAGGCTACATTGAGATCAAGACAATAAAAGAGACTTATCACATCAAATTTGGATATATATATATATATTAGGGGTGGAACGGTAAACAGAAGTCAGGGTTCAATTCATACCTCGGTTTCTGTTTGGTAAATGTACCTGAATTAATTTAAAATTACAATTAATTTAAAAGTTAATTTGCTACATTTCAGATTAATATATTTGTTTTCCTTAAAATTTTATTTAACAGTAACTTCAACACTTTGCAGTTTGAATGATGTCCTGCATAAACAAAATGATGGAAAATGTTTACACACACACACACACACACACACACATTCACAAGTAAACACTTTGTGACTTTTCGATCGCGCCCACGCCATTCTCTCTCTCTCTCACACAACATACTAAAGCATTGCAATGCAAACGCAGCTTGCTTCAGAGCTAAAGCGGGACTACAGATTAAGTGTCCCTAAAGAACCCACGTATCTAACAGTAGTTCTGCATTATATTAATTAATTTGCACGCGAGTTTTATTTATTTTTATACCGTGTAAGTTATTCTCTGTGTAAGTTAAATGTATGCACCGAACCGTGACGCCCATACCATTTCGGTTCAATACAAATACATGTACCGTTCCACACATAATATATATAGGAAATGTTTAAAACATATGTAACCTAAAAGACAAACATTCGTGTATCCACAGCAAAAAAAACTTTACCGCTACATGTTTCCTCAAGTTAGATGTTGAGTTTTTGAATGCTGAAATCTCTGTTTGTTTTGGGAGACACAGAAGACACCGCATAATGTAGCTGCTGTTTCGCACTTTTAATAAGGTAAACATGGTTTCAATATGAGGCCAGCGGTGTTCCTCCTCGCCTGTGTCTGCATTGCCGATGGTTGAACTTGACTGTGACATTTTGTTTTGCTACGACTGTAAACTAACTCGTCCCGCCGAACGCCGCTGAGATTGAGTATGGTCACGTGACGAGACTGCGCTACTACGTTTGATTGGTGAAACACAGTCACATGGTAGAGCCTTTGGCAGAAGTCTCACTCTCTGTCAAAATAAAACAATGACGCGTAGAATATCAAAGAGGTCAAAACAAAAGTAACGAACTTATTGTAGCCTAATGTAGCGGAGTAAGAGTACAGTTTCTTCTTCACAAATCTACTCAAGTAAAAGTAAAAAGTATAGTGATTTAAAACTACTCCTAGAAGTATATTTTTTTCAAAAACTTACTCAAGTAAATGTAACGGAGTAAATGTAACTCGTTACTACCCACCTCTGGATGACGCAGACCAGGGAGAGATGAAATCGTCTCTCTCCCACATGAAACAAAGCACTGCAAAAAATGACTTTCTTACTTAGTCTTTTTTCTTGTTTTCCTGTAAAAATGTCTACAAATTCTTGAATCAAGATGCATTTTCTTGATGAGCAAAATGACCTAAGAAAATAAGTCTTGTTTTGGGGGAAAAAATATGAAATTTCGGTGAATTAGTGCTTAAAACAAACAAAAAAATCTGCCAATGGGGTGAGAAAAATAACCTTGAATTAAGGTTGACCTTTTTCTTAGTCACTCAATTCAAGATTATTTTTCTTACCTCATTGGCAGATTTTTTTGCTTGTTATAAGCACAATTCACCGAAATTTCATATATTTTAACTAAAAAGAAGACTTATTTTCTGTATGCTCATCAATAAAATGCTTCTTGATTCAAGAATGTTTAGACATTTTTACTTGAAAACAAGAAAAAAAGTCTAAGCTAGAAAGTCATTTTTTGCAGTGAGGATCCTGTATGATTCCACCTCTAGACCAAGAAATACCTGACAAGGAGAGGTGGAATCATGACAACTTATACTCAAACAAACTGTCAACGTTTAATAAACAATAAAGTTATCCAAAATATCCTGTATTAGTGGACCACTTAACAGGATTTTCAAGAGAAGTCTTTTAAGTTAGGTGTCTTTCGCTTAGACTGGAGTAGAAGCATCAAGGTTTCTATTATTAAGATGAGGTAAAATACAAAGACAATTGATAGGAAATGCTTAATATCTAACAATAAGATACAATATTACAAACGTAACATAAGTATGATTAGATGACTAAATGTTACTTAGCAAGATTTCCATGTAGTTAGAATTGTCGCTGAGGAAAGCAAACATGATGTGCATGTGATGACTTTAGCTACACATTTTATTCAATCAGAAGAAGTTAAATATAAAGACGTTTGGTAGGAATAACTTAATAATTTGTAATTTTAAAAAGTTATCAGTACAAGTAAATAATCCTCAAATATTTCTATTAGAATTCACCAAAATATTATAGGGGTCGTTGGATTTTTTATCGATTTTTTTTATATATCCCACTGAAAAATAATCATTTTTTAAGTGAATATAGATGTTTATTTTTGTGATATTTTCTAAGCAGAGGATCATTTTTTTTGAGTGAACTCAAAAGCAATATTGCCACCATATGGTTATTCTCTACTCGGTGTTTTATCTCAAAATACATAACTAGCATAAATTAATAATAATAATAATAAATTTTATGTCACTATTATAGTGAGCAATGTTTCCTTTAGTTGAGTATTGCTTATGTCATTAACTCTATACATGTTTACACCAGTATTAACATTGAGGGAAAAGCACAGAGATAAAAACTTAATGTTGATTTTGGTGTTTTTCTGCTTCAGCATTTTTAACCACTAGATGGCGACAGCATCTTATTTAACACATCACACAGCTCTGCTGAGATACCACTTTATTTATAATTTATTTCACATTTGTTTTTCACTCATTTATATCTTTGGTGTTTAACGTGTCATATAATGTGTATTTTTCAGGTTAAACATTTATTTTGTTTGATGGATGTGAATGTGAATGTGAATGTAGTTCAGAACAGAATGGTGTTTCTGTAATGATAAATACTGCAATATAAAGTTTTCCAGCACCAGCTCCGAAATCTATATATATTTATATGTTCATACATAGAGTAGTAGTCATAACTAGTAACCAGAAATGTGCATACAATATAAAGGCTCATAAAGTAGTTTTAAAATACATCAACTGCATACTTACAATTACAACATTAACAGTAGATCCGCTAAATGGAGGCCGCGCGCCCGATGGCGCCACCTGGTGGCTGTTACCCTTAAAGCACCAGAGTTTACCTCTTGGGTTCTATTGTCGACAGTCGATTTCTCCTCTTTACATACCCGGAAGTTACACTTGGTTATAGCCAAATGAAATTTTCAAAATCGAATTTGATGTCCTGAATATTGAGACCTGAATTTTACAACCCAAGTATTTTCATATAACGGAAATTACTGAAAATAAAACTTGAGGTAATAAATTCTGTAGCTTTTTAAGATTGAAGTCCTGGTGATATAAATCTGATGGCTGACACTATACCCGCTGGGTTTGATCTCACTCTGTTCACAGATGAATGAAGGGCTGTTGAGCGTGTTGATCATCTATCACAGCATCAGGACCTTCAGCACCACACGCTTCTGACCAGTTATGTCACGTATACTACACTGTAAAAAATGTTCCGTAAATTTTACGGAAAAATACCGGCAGCTGTGGTTGCCAGTAAAATTCCGTAAAAAATACAGGAAAAGAATGTCAACAGTCTTGCAGTTTAAAACTTCAGGGCACAAACTTCAAGCTGTGTATGAACTTAATACATTTGAGTCTTTTACATTAACAGAATTTCTTTATATAAAATTGAAACTTGGTCCAAATGCACAAAAGTGAAAACATTACATTTGATTAATTTTCTTCTTTGTAATTTGTTATTAAAACATCAAAGTCACTTTTAAACAAAGCAACATGCAGCATGACATCGGCACGCCATTGACTGACCTTGAATTAAACACAGACTCCACTCTTCAGCATAGTGGTGACCCACAAAACATTTAATATCAGAAAAAAGAGAGAAAATACAAATTCCGTAGTTTTTACGGAAAAATACTGGCAGCTGTGGTTGCCAGTAAAGTACCGTAAAATTACTGGAACATCCTGTTTTTATTCATCCAATCAATTCACAGTGGAAAACATGAGCCACACCTACTTTTCATCTTGTAAATACGTCAGAATACTGAAGACGATCATCACTTCTGCTTCACAGGGACTGCAGCATAACAGCCATGACTTGATGCTTTATTGGTTTATTCAAAGTCACTGTTTTTGTGATCAGGGTTTGCTTGAGTTGGCATCTTTCAGCCGTCATATATAAATTTCCATTTTTCTTTGGGCTGCTATGACATTGATTTATATAAAACATAGTTTTGTAGCAAATGACAACAAGTGAAAATGTGATTAGATTTTTTCAAAATCTAAATCTACGATGTTGTTTAATTACTTTTTTTGTTTGTTTCAAACATCTAAATGAATTTCCAGAAACAATCAATATAAAACTTGAATTTTTGAACCTTCAAAAGATTTGCATTTGGTCTTTGACTCACACATCAAGAATCAGTGTATGAATCTCAACAGTGGTGACTAACAATTGAAAATCTTACAGCCGCAATGCATGCTGGGAGTCATTGATGAGTTTTGTACTTTGATGATACCCAGAATGCATTGCGTTTCTCTTTAGAGTTTTTTTCTGTTGTCACCATTGTTGAGACAAACTGTTATTTTCTTGATGTGTGCTAGAACATTTATCATGTATCAGATTTGCCGTTGAAGATATTCAGTATATTATTTAATTTCATGCAATATCATAAATGATGACAACAAATCACTTTAAAGCACTACCTAAACTCTCAACCATATATTTACTCTCCAACCTAAAGAAGTTAATAGTTAGCTTTTTCTGCGCTTTTACCCACCTGTTTTGGTCTATGTTTCAACACACAGATATCAAAACTGGGGAAAGACTTCTTCGCATGGAAAGCAAAGGGTCAAGATCCCAACTAAAGCAAACACTCTTCACCATAATGGTGACTCAACAAAACCATTAACATGTAAACTTGTGTTAATTCTCAATTAGAACTTTTGTAGACGTGCAACAGAAATAAAGTGACAGTGGTGTCAGTAAGTGAAGGTGATAAAAGTGTTTGTGGAGTTGAAAAAACTCCTTGTGAAAACTATGGAATTTCACTGTTCAATTCCCAGAGAATTTGACAGTGTTTTTCCGTATTTTTTACGGATGCTTTCTGATAACATGTTTTTTGTATGAAAACAACAGAATTTTACCGTAAACTTCACGGGCATTTTTTACAGTGTAGACAGACAGTTAATGGAGGACATGGGGACGTTTGTTCCATCTGAACACTTCCATGAGTCTCTGAGGAGACCAATCCATGCTCTTGAAAATCCTAACGTCATGGTCATCAGCAGGTCATTATCATCTTGAGTGTGAATGGTGGTCAGATCTGTGTAGTGTCTGCAGTGACTCTGAGCATCAAGACAAGACATCTAAACATCAGTAATAGACACAAACCTGTCTGCAGTGACTCTGAGCATCAAGCCAAGACATCCAAACAACAGTAATAGACACAAACCTGTCTGAAGTGAATCTGAGCATCAAGACAAGACATCCAAACATCAGTACAAACCTGTCTGCAGTGACTCTGAGCATCAAGACAAGACATTCAAACATGAGTAATAGACACAAACCTGTCTGCTCCTGTTCACATATCTAAAATGGCATAAAAAATAAGAAAACTTCAATTGAATTGTTTTTTTACTAAACAAGACGGAATGTGATTTGGTTAAATAATTTGTATCTATGCGTCCAAGTCCACCCGGTTTGAATGTTATACTTCGATTGAATGGGCGTAGTCCAGGTATATGGCGAGGACCTTGTTAAAGGGCAATTTAGAGGATGTGCTGGTGTTTGCTTCTGGGGAATCTGCCATACCTCCATTCTGTTTCAAAGAAACCTCAATGATTGAGCTTCTTCATGAAAACCTGAATGTTATCAGGCGGATCTTCGGAAGCAAACACCATTGCCATTCCGTTAAATCTTCCAGTAGGCCTGGACTATTATGAGTTCTGTCAATTCATTACTGAGGGAATCCTTCAGTCCCCAAACTTTTGGATAGTTTAGGTCTTGTATGCCTGGTTAATAGTTTTCCTGTTGGGTTACAGGCTTAGCACACCTTGTCTGTTCTGTGTGCGAGTGTTCGGACAAGTGGAGATCGTGTCATGGCTCCACGTGTTCGGTGTTTCCACCTGCCGCCACTATTATTCCATGGTTAGCCTCACGAGTAGCACCTAGTGTCATTTACACTTACCACTTTAAAACCACCACCACTTCTCACTTTCCCTTGTCCTATCGTTGATGTAAGTCACAGTGCCGTTCCCTTATTCTTAGTCGAGTCTAGTCTTGTCTTTGAAATATCTATATTGATCGTGTTTTGTTATTTTTCTAGTCTTGTCGTATGAGTGGTTTGTCCTATTCAGTTGCTATCCTGGGATCCTTTTTTCTCCTAAGATATTAGTCAGCCTTGGTTCAGTCTCCGTAACTGTACTGCCTTATTATTTTACCCCTGTCCATTTTTTTTGGTCGTCTCATCGGACAGGCTGACACCACCCTCGACCCAGTGCCTAAGGACAAGACCTTCCTGCCTTCCCCCCGCTTCATAGACTGGGACTATTCACCCCACCGCCGTTCAGGTTCCGGGCATCTCTGTCAGGCCAGCTCATCCTTGCCTAGGATCTCCGAGGTTCAAGGCGCTGTTCACCTGTTGGCTTGATCACATAAAATGTGTTCAAGCTTCATCAGATAGGAAAAAGATGCAAAAATTGTATTCCATTCAAATTAGATCATAGAAAAGATCTGGTACACAAACATGACTCATTAAAGCAATAAGCCCCAAGAAGCCGTGGGTTACAGTGCATTTTATAACAGCTAAGGGGCGTTGTTAGGCACGACGCGAAGCGGAGGCTTATTGCTTTTATAAAACAGTTACTCCATATGCTTAGCAAGGTTTCATTAAATAAAGTAAATAAAAAGATATTTAGGCTATGTGGTGCGGTCAGCCGTAATATATCGGGGTATTTTATAACGGCTTAGAACTCCGCTCAGCCAATCAGAATCAAGGACCAGAACTGGCAGTTTTATAACATGCTTTAGCCTCTCACTAACAGAAAACAAAAATAAAGATGTTAGCCAGTCCTGTTAAAACTCAGCGTTCACTGACAGTTGAAGGGACCTTTACGGCACGGCCAGACTCAGACCTGCAGCTGATGAAGCTTAGCAAGACACCTCACCCCTACATGCTCCCCGGGCCCTGCTGTAATCTGCTCACTGCTCCAGGTGTACGTGTGTTCACTACTTTCTGTGCATGTCTTCACTACTCACTGGATGGGTTAAATTCAGAGGTCACATTTCCGGTATGGGTAACCATATCTGACAAATAGGTCTCTTTCACTTTTTAATTATATTTTCCTGAATATTTTACCATACATTTGCATCTCATCACTTTGCAGAGGCTTTTAGGAGAGGCGGTATACAAATGTGGAAGTACATTTGCACCTCTGTCAACAGAGTGTTCATGCCTAGCAGCAGCAACTCAGATGCTGTGTTTCACTTGAGTTGTGTTTAATCGAAAAAATAAAACATACAAGACATAATGTTTCTGAGGGGGTGTTCAGTGTTAGGTCTTTATTGAATTTTCTTCAAAGAAAACGAGTCAGGGTCAATAAATATGAAGCTGGAAAACGTCTCGGGTTACTTGACTGTAACCCTGTACCCTGAAAAAGCGGGAACGAGATGCTGCGTTTCAAACGCTATGGGAGAACGGTCTTTGTTCGACCGGTTGTGAAGCACGTGTGTCAAACACGGCAAAAATTATTTTGGCTTTAAATAACCTCGCCGGTTATAAATACGCGTGATTGCGGACGCGTCATCAGGTTCCAACTTTGTCTGAAAGGACGTCCGGGCCCGCCTACAGTGCGGCATTGCGGCGCAGCATCTCGTTCCCGCTTTTTCAGGGAACAGGGTTACAGCCAAGTAACCCGAGACGTTCCCTATCAAAAGCTACACTCGATGCTGCGTTTCAAACACTATGGGAACGAGAATACCAACGCCGCCGTACTGGAAGTGTCTGGACCCCCCAAGGTTGTGTGACGTGTGTGCACAATCCGAGAGGAGGACTCAGGCACGACTCTGGGATGTAGACTCCAGGACACGTGAGCCGGGAGTGGCATGGACATCCAGACTATAAAATCTAACAAATGTGTGCGGAGAGGACCAGCCCGCCGCATCACACACTTGCTGCAAGGGGACTGCTCTTGCTAAGGCCATAGAAGAAGAAACCCCCCTTGTGGAATGAGCTCTGACTCCTAGAGGTGAAGCTTGACCGCGCGCCTCATAGGCCAGAGCAATAGCATCCCTCACCCAATGTGACATTGTTTGCTTGGTAGCAGCCGCCCCTTTGTTGCGGCCCCCATAGCATATAAAAAGTTGCTCTGATTTACGCCACTGGCTTGTGCGGTGGACGTAAGTCTGAAGAGCACGTACTGGACACAGTAGGTGTAATCGTTCCTGCTCCGACGTCGTGAACGGCGGAGGGCAAAAGGCCTCAAGAATAACCGGATGCACGGTGGAGAACGGAACTTTAGGAAGATAACTCGGGTGAGGATGCAGAATAGCTTTGACCATCCCAGGGGCAAAATTTAAACAGGACGGCAAGGTCGAGAGCGCCTGCAAATCTCTGATTCTCTTAAGAGAGGTGATTGACAATAGAAAAAACATTTTAAAGATCAGAAGCCTGACAGGCGCTGATTCCATAGTTTAGAAGGGGGCGCTAACTAGACCCTCGAGCACTGTCGCTAAGTCCCATGGGGGGACTGTCCTTCTAGAAGGGGGCATCAGCCGCCTCGCTCCACGAATAAAGCGGGCAACTAAAGGGTGCTTTCCAACAGAAGCCCCATCAATCGGGGCGTGGCAGGCCGAAATGGCGGCCACGTAAACCCTAAGAGTACCGGGGCTTATCCCTGAGGACAGTTTCTCTTGCAGAAATTCCAACACTGAAACGATCTCACAGTGAATTGGGTCTGCATGGTGAGCAAGGCACCATCTTTCAAGAACGCTCCATCTAAGGGCGTAGCACCTTCTAGTGGAGGGAGCCCTAGCATTTAGAATAGTCTCTATTACGTCAGGCGGGAGCCCAGTGCCTCTCAGCTGGTGCCCTTCAGGGGCCAGACATGGAGGTTCCAGAGCTCGGGACGAGGATGAAACACTGTCCCCTGTGCCTGAGATAAAAGATCTCTCCTGACTGGGATCGCCCAAGGAGGGTCGTCTAGGAGGGATACTAGGTCCGAGAACCAGATTCTGGTTGGCCAACGGGGAGCTATCAATAAGAGGCGAGACCCCTGTTGACGGACCTTCGCCAGGACTCCCGGGAGCAGAGCTGTCGGAGGAAATGCGTAAAGACACAGTCATGGCCACGTATGGGCCATCGCGTCCAGACCCAGGGGAGCTGGATGAGTCAGAGAGAAGTAGAGGGGACATTGTGCTGTCTCCTGCGTAGCAAAGAGGTCCACCTCTGCTTCGTAAAATCTTTCCCAGATTTGTTTGACTATTTCGGGGTGGAGTTTCCATTCCCCGTTTGTCACAGCTTGTCTGGACAGCAAGTCTGCTCCCACATTCATATGCCCCGGGATGTGAATTGCTCTGAGGGACAGAAACTTGCCCTCTGCCCAGGGCAGAATCTGCTGGGCCAATTTATTCAGGTGGCGCGACCGCAGTCAGCCCTGGTGATTTATGTACGAGACTACTGAAGTGTTGTCCACCCGCACTAGGACATGGTAGCCTCGTAACTGCCGGAGGAAGTATTTCAGGGCCAGAAATACAGCCATCATTTCGAGGCAATTGATGTGCCAATCGAGAAGATGACCTCTCCAGATCCATTGGGCTGGACGGCCATTTAAGACCGCACCCCAACCCGTGAGGGATGCGTCTGTCGTTAGCATTTTGCGACGACAACACGGACCGAGAGTGGGACCTAAAGTCAGAAACCGAGGTCTGAACCACATAGAAAGGGTGCGAAGCCCCTGGCGCTTCACCCTTATATGCCTCTGGGGGTTGGCCCTTGGATGAAACCCCCTGGCTCTGAGCCACAACTGAAACGATCTCATATGTAGGAGGCCCAGAGGTATCACTGTGGAAGCCGCCGCCATGAGACCTAGAACTCTCTGAAAGTAATGATTTGTCACTTTCTGGCCTAACCTGATGCTCCTCAGGGTGCTTTGGACGGACTCGACACGTGCGGGAGACAGTTGTGCCTGCATTTCGATCGAGTCCCATATGACCCCGAGATACGTTGTATTTTGCGTAGGGGAAAGAACGCTCTTGAGTCTCAACCCTAGAGCTTTGAGATGAGCTAGGACGACATCCCGATGTCGAAGCGCTTGCTCTCGAGACTGAGCTAAAATCAGCCAGTCGTCTATGTAATTCAAAATGCGGATGCCCCGGAGTCGCAGAGGAGCCTCAACTGCATCCATGCATTTTGTGTACGTGCGGGGTGACAAGGCTAGGCCGAATGGAAGAACCCGATACTGGTAAGCTTCGCCCCCGAAAGCGAACCTCAGGAATCTTCTATGTTGTGGCAAGATCTCTATGTGAAAGTATGCGTCTTTGAGATCGATCGTCACGAACCAGTCGTGACACTGAATTTGAGACACAATCATCTTGATTGTCAACATTTTGAACTTGAGTTTCTTCAAGTATCGGTTCAATCCGCGAAGATCTAGAATTGGACGCAACCCCCCATCCTTCTTGGGGACTAGAAAATACCGGCTGTAATAGCCTGACTCTCTGTCTGATAGGGGAACATGTTCTATGGCCCCTTTGTCCAGCAGAGCTTGTAATTCTTGTGTCAACAGATTCACTCGCTCCGGTTGCACGGAAGAGGAGACCACGCCGTTGAAACGCGGAGGGCGATATGCAGATATCCCGGGGGGGGCACACCCCCACAGTCCCGGGCACACATGTCTCAGGATTTCTTCTTTTTAGAAGAGATAAAGCGCCTCAGGTCCGGCCCTCCCGAGGTGGCCTGAGGGGCACGGTGGGCCGCTCCCCTGCCTCTGCGAGGGGGGGCGCGACTCGCCACACTCTCCCTGAGGACCTCACGCCTCAGGTAGACAGGACCCATCCGAGACTGTGTGCCTGGCCGGGACTGGGGAACTGATCCAGAGTAGGTGGCCGACACTCCAGACACTTGAGCACGGCGGGGTAAATATTTGACGAAAGCCTCCTCATGTCGCCTTGCCTCCCAGAACCTGGTGACAACGGTATTAACCGCATCTCCAAACAGTCCGGAAGGCGAGATCAGGGCATCAAGGAGGAAGGCTCTGTCCCTGTCCTTGATGCCCGTGAGGTTCAACCACAGATGTCTCTCCGCAGTAACCAAAGCAGCCATGGAACGGCCGATGGCACGGGCCGTCTGCTTGGTTGCACGGAGAGACATATCTGTGGCGCAGCGTAGGTCAGAAAACGCTGCTTCGTCAATAACCCCGCCAGTGCTGACATCATCTAGTAGATCAGCCTGGTACGCCTGCAGAACCGCCATGGTGTGCAGGGCAGCACCAGCCTGGCCCGCTGCCTGAAAAGCTTTTCCCACCAGTGCAGATGTAACTCTGCAAGGCTTGGTCGGAAGAGAAGGCTTTTTCAGGGATGACGATGTCCCAGAAGAGAGATAGCTAGCCAGGGTCTCTTCCACCCTGGGCATCCCAGTGTATCCCCGTGTCTTCGCACCAACGATGGTCGAAAAAATCGACGTCGATGGCACAAAAACACGGGAGGAGTGAGGTTTCTGGAGATCCTCAAAGAAAGGGAGAGCCCGATTCTAGGTCTCCTCCCTCCGGCCACCCAACAGATATCTGTCGTCAAGCTTTGAATCCTTGGGGGCCTCTTGTTCCTGCGGCCAGTCGAGGTGGAGCCTGTCGACTGCCTTGGTTACCGCCCCGATTAGATCCTCAATCGCCTTAGAATCGCGAGAGGAAAGCTCGGTGGCGGAGCTATCTAACCCCGCAGAAACAAGAGAAGCCTCGTCCTCCGCCGGCTCAGAAGAAGTGCGGTGGCACGCTCCAGAAGCAGACGCGAGGACATCGCGGTTCGGCGAATGCACGGGCTCCCGTGCCTCAGCAAAAACAAACCGCGAACCACAGGGTGAGGAAGAGGTGGCTCGGTCTCGTTTAAAAAAGGCGAGCCGAGCACGCAGAACTCTGAATTCAAAAACATCACAGAGTTCACACTCTCCCTCAAGTCCCTTGGCGGCATGGTCAGCCCCCAATCATTCAAAGCAAAACTCATGCTTATCGGAATCGGAATGCATCCTCTTACAGGGAGGAACACATCTCCGATCCGAGTCAGTCATGGTTTTATTTTATTTTCCCTTATTTTTACACTAGGCTAAGTAACTCAGAGAGTGCTTGGTCACTAGTGTAAGAATCTTGGTATTATCTCTTTGTTTTATAATAAAGACTTTGAAAACAACAAAGAGGGAGACTTCTCCCTCACAACACACGCACACACAAAGCGGTCCTTGAAGACAAAAGAACCTGATGACGCGTCCGCAATCACGCGTATTTATAACCGGCAGGTGCGGGTGTAATTAGCCACGTCACCTGCCGAGGTTATTTAAACCCAAAATAATTTTTGGCGTGTTTGACACACGTGCTTCACAACCGGTCGAACAAAGACTGTTCTCCCATAGCGTTTGAAACGCAGCATCGAGTGTAGCTTTTGATAGGGAACAATCATTTCATTTTTATTTGAGTAAACACAGAAAAAGGATCCACAGATCCAAGCACCACACAAGGTTATCTGGTGTATTGATGGTACACAGAGCTACAAACTCCTGCCTACCTCTCTGCATTTTTAACATTTCCTTATCGTCCTCTTGAAATGTGTCAGTGCTCTTTGTGAGGATGTTAATGAAATGTTTGCACACATTTCAAAAAAGCTTATTTTTAACACACGTCTTTAAGAATCATGTGTGCAATGGTGACTATTTCCACTCACTGTTTACGATTCGAGGCTTTTCTTTCAAATAATATTGCAAAGTTTAAATGAAAATGAGCACCTGTTCCAGTAGACTGGGAACACTTTTGCATGAGGATGACTCAATAAATTCTGTGTAGGTAAATGAAGGCAATGAAGGACGTACCTACACAAACTAAATATATAAGATTTGAACAAACAGAGGCACTTCATCTTGATCTTCACCTCTGACTGTTGTTACAGGTAAACTGAACTGCTTCATACTATCATTTATCAGAGTGTGTCTTGTACTGTACTGCCTTTTACACTTGCCATCATATTTACTTTATTATTCAATATTTTAACTGTTTCAGATTCATTTCATACTGTAAAAGCCATCAGCAATGGAAATACGGATACATGTGCTGCTGTTCTCAGGTCAGTGTTTAACTTTACACTAGTTCAGTAATGACTGTTGAAGTATTCGCAGTAGTTGGGAGAGTTTTCTGAACTCAATCAGTGTTTTCAGAGAGAGAGAGAGAGAGAGAGAGAGAGAGAGAGAGAGAGAGAGAGAGATAGATCGAGATATATAGAGAGAGAGAGAGATATAGGGGAGAATTCTTGGGAGGAATGTGCGGACTACCAGAGGAAGTACCACAAGGTGAAGGTCCACCTAGAGAAGCTCATGGGTTACCAAGGTGGGAACCAATCATGAGGATATATCCGATGGAACCACTCTGCAGGGAGTTATTTCGTCTGGAGCACTAGGTCCGGTTAGAGTTATGATCTAGATTACTCAGCTGATACCCGGTGAAGCGGTTTTAGCTGCATTTTATAATAATTGTAGATTTATGCATTTGCCAGACGCTTTTATCCAAAGCAACTAATATTGCATTGTCCTATACATATATATGCCATCCCCTGAGATCGAACCCACAACCTTGCATTGTTAATGCAATGCTCTTACTATTGAACTACTGGAAACTAAATAATGATGAGCTTAGCTCACCAAATATGTGGTTCCACCAGATCTATCAAGATCACATCCATGAAATTAGTTATTTCAATCAAGGAATTCGTTTAGCTCAATGGAAAATAATAATAATAATTGTCATTACCTATAGATATGAAACACTTTCTAATTAGAAGTATAGTGATAAAAATGCCAGTATGTATTCGTCCAGCAAATGCATCAATGAATTTATACACTTTAACGTTATTTTATGACCTTAAGTAATGTGACATTACCGAATTGAATTTAGAGCAGAGGTAGCATAGATTGAAACACAGTTTAAGTGACTGAATCCATGAGAAAAAGGCAAGGAACCATCATGAGGGAATACATGGTTATTTATTGAATTACTTCTACACAATTAGGCCTAGACATATACTGACAAAACACATAATACGTAAACATGGAACACAAACACACTAGGAAGCGCGAAGAGAGAGTGGCCTCTTACTGGCCACTATTGTCCAGTCCTATAGACTTATCAGTAGTGATGCGCAGATTGCGGTTAAATCCGCGGGCGATGCAAATGATCAGCGGGCACTGCGGATGATCCGCAGATCGGTTAATAAATAATACATTTAATTGCAGATGGGTCGCTGGTAGATGATATCATGTCTAATATTAACAATATTTGGTACATCATGTGTGTGCTAAATCGAAAGATTACATTTAAGCAATTACAGACAAATACACTGCTTGAAAATTTACTGAGTAATTAAAGTGACAATGGGGTCCGGGTCGGGTGCGGATATCTATATCAGAGAAAATTATACCTTCGGGCGGGTGGATAATTTATTTGAAGCAGTGGATGCGGGTGACATTTTAGCCAATCTGCGAAGACGAGAAGAGGCGCCACTTAAAGGCATATAGCCGCCTAGTTGCCGGGACCCTAACCTGAGTACCTTCTCGACCACCGCAGTGGGTAGGCCACTAAGGATCTCCTCGTCCCGTCCAGGAGCCAGACATGGAGGTTTCAAAGGTTTTGTCTGGGATGCAGCAACGTGCCCATCCCTTAAAAAACATACATCCTTTGTCAGGGGAACCGGCCAGGGGGGAGTTGTCGTCAAGAGCATTATCTCCGAGAACGAAGTCCGATTGGGGCAGTACTGCGCAACCAGTAGCACTATGCCCTTCTTCCCTGACCTTGCACATGACCAGTGCAATGAGCCTCATTGGGGGGAAGGCGTACTGCTGCATGAACCTTAATGTGATACTTCACCCAAAAATGAAAACGTCTTGGTTACGTATGTACCCCAGTTCCCTGATGGGGGGAACGAGACGTTGTGTCGAGAACGACAGATGGGGTTCGCCCTTGAGAACCAATCAACTCTGACTACTATAGAAAAGGCCAATGAAATTTGGCGAATGAAATTTGCATGCCGGGCTCCGCCCCCGGATAATCTGGTATAAAAGGAAGCCGGCGTGCAGCATTCATTTACCTCTTGTTCTGAAGAGCCTGAGAGCCTCTCACGACTGCAGCAGAATACGATACATGTTTTTGGCATAAGGGAAACAACGTCTCGTTCCCTCCATCAGGGAACTGAAGTTACGTACGTAACCAAGACGTTCCCTTTCTGTCGGTCTCTCGACGTTGTGTCAAGAACGACAGAGGGTGTTGCCTATAGAACGCCACAACGCTGTATCGCTGTATTGCAACGCTGTACTGTAACCTTCCAGTGTGGTGGTCAGGGGGTCCCAGAACTTTCTTGGAGAAAGATGGGTACAGCCCTGACCGGTAACCTTTCACGGACAGGGCCTTAGCTCTCTACTGGCGAGAGGCCGTCCGGCTCGGGTTTACACCGGGTGAGCGCAACTCTTAATCAGAGAAGCGCTGCAGAGGTCACCTCCTACCCGTGGGGAGGAATATGGTGGATATAAGTATGGTCTCGTCCTTGAAGGAGAACGCATGGAACGTGAGGACTGGGTAGTTAACCGCAAGGTGGAGGTCCACCTGGGGAAGCTCATGGGTTACCATGTGTGGGAACCACTGTCATGAGGGTATAGCAGACGGAACAGCCCACTGCTTCTAGCCAGTGCCTAGGAGGCTATACCCCGTGTGGAATAAGCACTCAGTGGGCATGGGAGATTCTGAGATCGGAATGCACCCACGACCCAGTGCACCAGCCTCTGCTTGGAGACAGCCTTCCCCTTCTGCTGTCCTCCAATACAGACAAGGAGCTGGTCAGAGCTACTGAAGCTCTGCGTGCGGTCCAGGACACAACACGGATGGGGTTGGGTCTTCCTCCCCGATGGGGAGCGCCTGCAAGTTCACCACTTGCTCCCGAAGGGGAGTAGTGGGAACTTTTGGGCACGTCTCCGGGCCTGGGTCTCAGGATAACGTGAGAGTTACCAGGGCCGAATTCAAGGCAATCCGGGGACACAGATAATTCTTGGAGGTCCCCACCCTCATGAAGGAGCGAGCGTCAACGGGGGGCCCGTCTTACTCAGGTGAGGAAGATCGGAGCCTCCGATGGGCTCTTGGACCCACGTTAGGGTCCAAAGAGGGTATGGAGCGGAGGTGAGGCGGATTCCGCCCTCTCGTGCCCGTTAGGAACCTGGTGACCAGGTCATGTTGCCCCAGAAACTTTCCATCAACTGATTTCTGATGAGTGGCAATAGCGACTACATACACTTTCAGTGTGGAGGTGAGATGTTAGTCTCCAGTCTCGTGAGAAAGGGAACACAATCCTGATCAAGCACCTCAGTGGGTCTTTCTCGTTGAGAAAGACACTAGGACGAGAAGAGGCACTGTCTAGAGGCGTTGAACAGCCTAAGAGCAGGTCCTCTGTCAGGGGAATGATTCAGGGGGAGTCTCTGTCCAGAGCATCAGCTCTGAAGCCAAGTGTGGTTAAACCAGTGCGGTGTAACCAATAACACTTGGTGCTCCTCTTCCCTGACCTTGCACAGTGTCTGTGCAAGGAGGCTCCTGGGGGGGAAGGTGTGCTTCCGCCCATCCCGTGGTCAGCTGTGCACCAGGGCATCCGTGCCAAGGGGGGCCTCTGTCAGGGAGTACCAAAGCAGACAATGGGTGGTGTCGTGGGAGGTAAAGAGGTCTATCTGTGCCTGTCCGAACAGCACCCAAATGAGCTCGACTGGGGGTGGAGTCGTCACTCTCCTCAAGGCTCATACTGACGAGAGAACGCGTCGGCTGTCTGGTTCAGTTTGGCTGGGATGTTCGTTGCCCGCAGGGAGCGGATCACCTGCTAACTCCACAAGAGGAGGCGTCGGGCAAGTTGTGTTAGCTGCCATAAGCGTACGCCACCCTGGCGATGTACGCTACGGCTGTCGTGCTGTCCCGGATGACCAACACGTGCTGTCCCTGCACTAGAGGCCGGAGCCTTCTCAGCGCAAGCAGCACAGCCCATAACTCTAGGCAATTGCATGCGAGCGCAGACGGGGGCCTGTCCAGCACCCTGCTACTGGGTGCCCGTTGCACACTGCACCCCACCCCTGCAGTGAGGCGTCCGTCGTCACCACGACATGCCCTGTAACCTGCCTGAGGGGAACCCCCGCCCGGAGTAAGGACATGGAAGACCAAGGGGTTAGGGTATGTCGGCAGCAGGGTGTCATCACCATGCGCCTGCTGCCGGTGTGCCACGCTATCCTCGGAACTCGACTCTGTAGCCAGTGTTAAAGCGGTCTCATGTGCATCAATCCGAGAGGTATTATCCCCGCGGAGGACGCCATGTGTCCCAGGAGCCTCTGAAATTGTTTCAGGGGGACCGCCGACTGCCTGAAGTGTTCCAGGCAGTTCGACACTGACTGGGCGAGTGCTGCGGACAGCTGCGCTGTCATGGTGACAGAGTTTAGTTCCATTCCGAGGAAGATGATGCTCTGCACTGGGCAGAGTTTGTTCTTTTCTCGGTTGACCTGAAATCCCAATCGATCTAGATGCCGGAGCACCAGGTCCCTCTGTGTACACAACAGATCTCACGAGTGTGCCAGGATATGCCAGTCGTTGAGATAATTTAGTACCCGCACACCTTTTTCCCGAAGGGGAGAAAGGGCGGCTTCCACGATCTTCGTGAAGCCCGTGGAGACAGGGACAGAACGAAACGGAGGACTCTTTACTGATATGCCCACCCCTCGAACGTGAACCGTGAGAACGGCCGGTGTCAAGGGGATCGAGACATGAAAGTAAGCGTCCTTCAGGTCGATTGCCACGAACCAATCCTGACACCTGATAGGTGTCAGCATGCGCCTCTGCGTGAGCATCTGAACAGCAGCTTGTGAAGGTGCTTGTTCAGGGTACGCAGACCAATAGGGCGCAACCCGCCGTCTTTCTTGGGAATGATGAAGTGTGGGTCGTGACCCACTGAACATCTTGGTTTGAGGGACGAACTCGATGCCTGTTTGGTGGCGACCTCTACCCGAAGTACGGAGGCGTCCCTGCCTCTGACAGAGGGAGAGATGATGCCCTGAAACTTGGGAGAGTCTCTGGCGAACTGGATCGTGTAACCAAGACGGACCGCCCGCAAGGCCAGCGAGACAGTGTGGGCAGCTCTCGAGCTCCCAGGGACTGTGACAGGGTGACCAAGGGGACGGTCTGCTTCATCATTCCCAAAGGGGGTGGTTCGTCGGCTGGCGGAGCTAACCATCTGTCGCGGGGGGTCCCCGGAGGGAAGGTTAGCTCCGCCTTTTTACCTGCCTGGCGGGACAACGGCACGCACTGTCGCTGCAGGTAGGGACGATCCGCTGCAACACGTCGTAGATCTAGCAATGTAGAAGAAGAAGAATTCATTGAATTCATTCTGTTCGTAGTCATGAGCGAAGGCTCTGAAAAACAAAAGGTAAATGAATGCTGCACGCTGGCTTCCTTTTATACCGGATATCCGGGGGCGGAGCCCGACATGCAAATTTCATTCGCCAAATTTCATTGGCCTTTTCTATAGTAGTCAGAGTATATTGGTTCTCAAGGGCGAACCCCATCTGTCGTTCTCGACACAACGTCGAGAGACCGACAGAAAGGGAACTCTGAATTTTTGTGTTCCAAATATGTAAAAATGTATTCTTTATTTGGAAGAAAGCTTATAACCAAACATATCTCAACACCCATTGACTCACATAATATGAAAAGAAATCAAATTTTTTGTTCTGTTGAACACAGAAGAAAACATTTTGAAGAATGTAGGACCGCTAAAAGTTTCTGGGACACTTTTAACTATCATTGTTTTTTCCTACTATGGTAGTCAATGGGTGTTGGATCTGTTTGGTTTTAAGCATCATTCCAAAATTCTTTCTCTGTGTTCATCAGAACAAAGACACTTATGAACATTTGGAATGACTCGAAGGTGAGTAAATGATGACAGAATTTTAATTTTTGGGTAAACTGTCCCTTCAACATCCACTTAAAAGGATATTTCCCCATAAGCCAAACATACCTCATCCCCATCGACTCCCATAGCATATGCTTTCCCTACCATGTCAGTAAATGGGGGATGAGATCTATTTGGTTACTGACAGTATTACAAATACCTTCAACTGTGTCCAACAGAACAAAGAATATTGGGGTAAACTACTCATTAAATACTTTATCCTATGACTACAACAGATTCCAGTCAGATAGAAAGGAGCAAACCTAACCTAACTGCCACAGATCACAACACCACACATTTAAAGGCAGGGTAATCGACTTCTGGACTGTTGTTGTTATTTTAAATCCGAAACAAAATACCCTTCTGCACAAAAAGGAACATTCCCCTTCCTGCATTGCTACACCCTCGAAAGTGCTGTGCAATGCAGGTCTAAAAAAGCTTAGCTTAACAGTAGTTTAGTCCAAGCAAATAATAATGAAGAAATAAAAAAGTACATACAAGATTCACACATTACATAAACATAAGAGTAAAGCTATAGAGAGTAATGTAATGTGTTTATGTAATAATGTACAAGTAAAAAATAATGTCTGGTTGTTTTGCTGCTTAGTGCTCTGTAGCACCGACCAGACGGCAGCATTAAGAAGAGATGATTGCTTGGATGTGAGAGGTCCCGGGTGATTTTTTTGAGCCCTTTTCCTCACTCTGGATGTATACAGTTCTTGGAGGGTGGGCAGGGGAGCACCAATGATCTTCTCAGCAGTCCGAAGCGTCCTCTGTAGTCCTCTATTCAATTCAATTCAAGTTTATTTATATAGCACTTTTCACAATGTGCATTGCTCCAAAGCAGCTTTCAGGGGCAAACAGGAAAAACTGAAAAGGTAAAACACAGCACAGTGCATGGTGTTTATAGAACGAGCAACATCATTCTAATAAATAATATCTAATAAATAAATAAATGCAGTCTCCCAGTGAGCAAAAACCAGGCTTAGCCGGGAGGGCCAGATCCCCTCTGACGTGTCATAGCTGCACTCAGTGACCCCGAACAAAAGCCACCGAGCAAATATCCACGAGGAAGAGGGAGAGCCCATCATCTGTAACCCAGAAAGTTCCACTCGCCGAAATCCGTGCAGGGTCACCCCGGTCCCACTCCACAATCTACACCAGAGAACAGAGGAACAACCAGGGAAAATAGTAATGGCATGATGTAACTTTATTCCTCTGTCGTCCGACATCGACCTTAAAACAAGGCAAAACCGGACCGCCACAGCCCCAGCAAATGAATCCCCTCAACCACCCAACGAGCCCCCCACAGCCCACAAACACCCACCAAGGAACCTCCAATCAGGGCCACTGAATGCAGCTATAACTTCAAACTGCTGACATGTCATGTAAGTTTAGCATTAAATACCAAGTATTGTTATTTCAGCATTAATGCGACAAGTAGTCCGTCTTTGCTCTTGGTTGGGGATGTAGTGGTCTGAGCTGGGATAGTCAGATGGTCGTATTTCTCTTGGGTGGTGGTGAAATTGCCTTAGATGGAGCTGGGATGGTCAGTCAGTCTGCAGCTGTAGCTGGCATTTTCTCCAGTTGGGGCTGGGCATATGTCGATCATCTGGACCTGCCGGAATTTCTTCCTACCGCGGGATGGGCATCCCGAGGCGGAGGCAGAAAGAGAATAATTAGCGTAAGTGCTGTTCATTAACTATGCATTAAGTAAAAGCTTGAAAAGATGTGTCTTTATTCTAGACTAACTTTAGTTTATTTAATGATGATACAGGACAACCACTAAGTAAAGCATTACAACAGTCAAGTCTTGAGGTCACAAATGCATGAATAAGCTTCACTACTCTCAGCAACACATAAAATATTTCGTAATTTGGCATCATTTCTAAGGTGGAAGAAGGCTGTTTTTGTGATATTTGAGATGTGATTTTTAAATGACAGGTTGCCGTCTAATATATCGCCTAGGTCTTTATTTGTATTTGTTGGAGTAACAGTGCAGCCTTCAATTTGCAGGCTGTAATCGGAGATATTCTGTTTACGTGTTTTTGTTGCTATAAGTAATATTTATGTTTTGCTAGAGTTTAAAAGAAGGAAATTACTAGTCATCCAATGTTTTATGTCTTCTATACACTCTGCCAGTTTGGATAGATTGGAGGAATCATCTGGTCTTGATGAGATGTATAGCTGTGTATCATCAGCGTAACAGTGGAAGCTAATTCCATGTTTTCTAATAATGTTGCCGAGGGGCAGCATGTATATGGAGAAAAGCAGGGGTCCTAAAACCGATCCCTGAGGTAATCCATAATTTACTTGCGTAAGATTTGACGATTTCCCATTTAAATGGACTTATTGATATCTGTCTGTTAAGTAAGATCTGAACCATTGTAGTGCCTGTCCCTGAATACCGGTATAATTGTGTAAACGATCTAGTAGTATTTTATGGTCTACAGTATCGAAAGCAGCACTAAGGTCAATAGGACTAAGAGTGAATTTACCTTTATCTGATGCAATAAGAAGGTCATTTGTAATTCTAACGAGCTTAGTTTCAGTGCTATGATGCGGTCTAAAGCCAGACTGAAACTCTTCGTGTATGTCATTATTTTGTAGGAAAGTACACAATTGAGTTGACACTACTTTTTCTAGTATTTTAGACAAGTAGAGGATATTTGAAATCGGTCTAGCTTCCAAGTTAATTGGGGTCTAAGTTTGTTTTTTGATAAGAGGCTTAATTACAGTCAGTTTAAAGGGTCCTGGGACATGGCCTAGATTTTTGACCAGTTGATAATGTTATAAATGGGCTCAATTGCAACAGGTAGTAACTCTTTTAATAAAGTAGTCGGAATGGGGTCTTACAAAGCTGTGGGCCAGGCTGCCTCCACTCTTCATGCCATGGCCATCCTGCAGGTCCACTTGGCCAAGGCTTGAGAGACCTCCACGAGGGTAAGGCCGACCCAGGAATAATGCAGGATCTCCGTGCCGCCACTGACCTCGCTCTACGGGCGACCAAGGTGATGGCACAGGCTCTGGGTCGGACGATGTCCACAGTAGTGGTCCAGGAGAGACACCTCTGGCTCAACCTTGCAAAGATGAGTGACACCGAGAAAGTCCGCTTTCTAGATGTGCCCATCTCGCTGGGTGGGCTGTATGGTGACACCGTCGAGGGCTTTGCACAGCAGTTCTCGGCGGTGAAGAAGCAGACGGAGGCTATAAGCCATATCCTACCACGTCGCAACTCGGCCGCCCACAGGCCTCCGAGTTCTCACGCGACATCTGCTTTCCAGCAGCCCAGGGCCCCTTCGACATCCGCTCCGGTTCCTGTGTACCCCCAGGCTGCACCCCGGAAGAGGAAGTCAAAAGGGAAACCTCCTCCCCATCAGCAACCTTCCAGGAAGAAGCAACCATGACGGGACCCCAGGGGAAATAACATTGGGCACGACCCTAACAGTGCCACCTCTGACTAGTCGGTACGAGACGTTTCCTGCCTCGTCTCCAAAGCCGGGCCTTTTCTAGGGCCTGGCGCCCACTTACTCACAAAGAGAGTTTCTGTTTCCCCTGGGTGTCCCTTCCAGTCAATCGCACACTCCACTGGACTCTGGCCGGCAACCCAACCTCACGCCATGGCGAGACGTAGGGTCGTACATACACGACAGCTTCCACCACTCTCAAATCAACAGTGCGTGCAGCTGTCCCGCCAGGCAGGCAATAAGGAGGAGCCAACCTTCCCTCCAGGGACCCACCGCAACATATGGTTAGCTCCGCCAGTAAACGAACCACCCTCCGTGGGAATGGTGAAGCAGACCGTCCCTTTGGATCCCTGTCACAGTCCCTGGGAGCTTGGGAAAAGCTTCCCACACCGTCTCAGTGGCTAATGCGGACGGTGTGTCTTGGCTACTCGATCCAGAGAAATCAATTTCAGAGAACCCTGGGACACATGGCGTTCTCCGCGGGTGTAATACCCCTTGCCCATGGTTGCTGCACATGAGACCGCTTCAACACTGGCTACAGAGTCGAGTTCATAGGAAAGCGTGGCACAACTGCAGTCGCATGGCGATGACGCCCCTCTGCTGACACACCCTAACCCCTTGGTCTTCCTTAACCTTTCTCCGTGCGAGGGTCCCCCTCGGGCAGGTTACGAGGCACGTCATGCTGATGCCGAACTCATCCCTGCAAGGGTGCGGTGCAGTGTGTAAAGGGCAGGAAGTAGCGGGGCGTTGGACGAACCCCCGCCTGCGCTGTCATATCAATTGCCAAGAGTTGTGGGCTGTGCTGCTTGCACTGAGAAGGCTACGGCCTCTCGTGCATCGGCTCCCTGCGGGCCACGCACATCCCAGACGAACTGAACCAGACAGCAGACCCGCTCTCTCGTCAGTATACGCCTCGCGGAGAGTGGCGACTCCACCCCCGCGCAGTCCAGCTCATTTGGGTGCTGTTCGGGCAGGCACAGGTAGACCTGTTCGCCTCCCACGACACCACCCATTGCCCACTTTGGTACTCCCTGACCGAGTCCCCCCTCGGCAAGGATGCCCTGGCCCACAGCTGGCCGCGGGAAGTACGCCTTCCCCACTATGAGCTTCCTTGCACAGACACTGTGCAAGGTCAGGGAAGAGGAGCAACAAGTGTGCCTGTGGGGCCCCGAAGAGCACCTCGGAGGTTCCGATCTTCCTCACCTGACGAGTAAGACAGCCCTCCTGATGGTCTCGCTCCCTTCAAGAGGGTAGGGGATCTCCAAACATCCGTGTCCCGGGATTAACTTGAAATGGGCCCTGGCAACTCTCATGTTATCTTGAGACCCAGGCCCGGATGCGTGCCCAGAAGTTCCCACTACTCCCTTCCGGGACCAAGTGGTGAACTTGCAGGCGCTCCCTATCGGGAAGGAAGACCCAACCCCATCCGTGTAATGTCCAGCACGCGCACTGCACCTCTACTTGGACCGCGCGCAGAGCTCAGAAACTCTGACCAGCTCTTTGTCTGTTTTGGAGGACAGCAGACGGGGAAGGCTGTCTCCAAGCAGTGGCTCGCGCACTGGGTCGTGGATGCCGTTAAGACGGCATACCGATCTCAGAATCTACCAAGCCCATTGGCGGTGAGGGCTCACTCCACACTGGGTATAGCCACCTCCTGGGCACTGGCCAGAAGCGCCTCTCTAGCAGACATCTGTAGAACTGCGGGTTGGGCTACGCCGAAACACCTTCGCAAGGGTTAACAACATTTGCGTAAACCCGGTGTCAGCCCACGTCCTGCGTGGCGACATGTAAGACTGGCATCCAGGGGGCCGTATGCCTGCGAAAGCACCTTCCCCTCCTCTAGTAGTTTGGATCAGTATGCTATCTGCCTCTTGTGTTACCCAAACATATGGCTAAGAACAGGTATCTCACCAACCTTCCTTCTTACCCAAACACTGGTTTAGGACAGGCATACCATCCAACAATAAGCAAGCACCCCCTGGGGGTTGGCTGGGCAGAGCAGCCTTCCCCCTTAGGCCGACACACCATATGAAATATCACAGATAGCTCTAACCAGACCTAGTGCTTCCAGACGCCTGTAGCACCCCCTCCGTGGGCTGTTCCTTCTGATGTATCCTCATGAGATGGTACCCATTCCTGGTAACCCATGATCTTTCCCAGGTGGACCTCCACCTCACAGTTAACTACTCCGCCCGCATGTTCCATGCGTTCCCTCAAAGGATGAGACCATACCTATGTCCACCGTTTGCCTCCCCACGGGTAGGAGGTGGCCTCTGCAGCGCATCCCTAATTAAGGAAGTTGAGCTAATCCGGTGTAAACACAAGCCAGACGGCCTCTCGCCAGTAGAGAGCCAAGTCCTCCGTCCATGAAAGGTTACCGGTCAGGGCTGTACCCATCTTTCTCCAAGAAAGCTCTGGAACCCCCCGACCAACACACTGGAAGGTTACAGTTTTGCGAAATGTTTTGAATGCTGCACGCCGGCTTCCTTTTATATCGGACATCCGGGGGCGGAGACCGGCATGCAAATTTAAATCAGCAAATTTCATTTGCCTTTTCTGTAGTAGTCAGAGTTGATTGGTTCTCAAGGGCCAACCCCATCTGTCGTTCTCAACACAACGTCTCGTTCCCTCCATCAGGGAAATGAGATTACAGACGTAACCAAGACGAACTTGTCACCTAAAACCTCTTCATATGACTTAATAAAACTCCTTATGGGAATTATCTTGTGTTTCACCTGAGTCTTCCGATCACCTCTCTTGACTCAGTGGTTTACACTGTTAGCTCTTAGCTCTTCTACAGTAGTATATTGTCAACACTGTTGCCAGCTACACTGTAAAAAGTAATATGTTGAGTTTACTTGAAAATTCTGAGGTAATCAATTTAACATGTCTGCTATGCAAGTTGTTCTCAAGCAAGTTGTACTCAAAACACTAAGTTGTTGAAACAAAAACAGAGAATAGATTGTTGGTACAACAACAGGGTAATTTATTTGTATAAAACAATAGTTATTCAAGTCTATACTTGAGGCATGACATAATTTCAACAGAAATGCACATACTGTGCTCCATTGCAAAATAGATCATACTCCCCTTTTCACAAATGTAACATTTTTATAAAGAGGTATAATGCAAATTTGGAAACAAAGTAGATTACTCTGTAAACTAATTAAGTACAGTTTATTTTTTTTATCTCAATGAAAAATATATCTTGTCTTATTTAAAAAAAAAAAACTTCACATTAATCAAACTGTCAAGTTTTCAACAAGAAACAAGGTACATTTTCCAGATCAGTCTAGAAAGAAAGAAAAATGGCTGTCCCCTTTTCACAGAGGTAAAATGAAGTGCTGCGGTACACTAAAGACTAAGTATTTTAGTAAAGAACACATTTCTGTTTTCTTTATCAAACCCTAAAATGTTACTAAAACCAACCACTAAACATTAAGCATGTTTAACATTAACATTAAAGTGAAAGCTCACTTACCAATGTAAATTCTGTCATTTACTCACCCTCAGATTGTTCCAAACCTGTATTCATTTCTCTGTTCTGATGAACACAGAGAAAGATATTTGGAAGAATGTCAGTTACAAAACAAATCTCATCCCTCATTTACTGTCATAGTAGGGAAATTAAACACTTTAGGAGTCAGTCAGGGATGAGATCTGCTCAGTTTCTGATAATCTTCCAAATATATTATTTTGTGTTTAGAAGAACAAATTAATTTACATAGGTTTGGAACAGTCTGAGGGTGAGAAAATTATATCAGAATTTAAATATGTGGGTGAACTGTCCTTTCAGGTATAAGTTTTCCAACTGGAAATAAAATTAATTTTCAGTTGTGCTCTACCATTTTTTGTAACTTAAAGTGGTTAATCATGAACACTGAAAATGCTCTGTCATGGCAGTTACATTACTGCAGTAGAAGAGTTTTGAGGGATTGTATTTTAGGCTTTAGAGACTTGTGCCTAAGTGACAAAAGCACCCTTTGGATGAAATTGAAAGTGTTCTTCAGTTCTGGGGGATACTCTAAATTCAGAGCATAAAGAAGATTTGAGAAGATTTCCCAGGTTCTCCATTACAAGGTTTACCTTCTAAATTAAGGGCAATGGATGCGGCATCAAGGTGCAGTGAGTTCAGTATGGATTCACAGTCCTCAGGGATCACTGACACAAAATACCGATTGAAAGGCTGGACAACCGTTCTTCATCAGCACTGTCCTAAAAACACCATAACAAAAATAAAATCAATTAACATTACACATTTTAAAAACACAAATCGTTGCTGTCCAACATACATTTTGTTTTGTCCTTTTTGCCTTGCATATATTTTACTTTCTTGCCTTCTTTTGACTTCTTCCTTTCACATCTGTTGTGTCTTTATTCTTCTGTCTTTCCAGCCTCATTCCATCTTTTCAATAATCTCCTTTTTAATTGCTTTCCTTTTCTTCATGCCATATCTAACTTATTTTATAATTTAATAACAAAACTACTTACGAAACACGTATTATAAAAATCAATGGGATCCTCTCCGAGGAGGAGTGGGGGAGGCCACGAAGAAACAGCTGTTCTGCTTCCATTGGTGTCAGATTTCTGGAAAATGATTCAAAGTGAAGTTTAATAGAATTAACACAACACTGGCAAAACAAAAGAACTGTGATATTCCTGTGAAGCTTACATTATTGTCAACCTGTTGTAAAATCTTCTTGAGTTTACAGCCAACGTCTCCCCCTTTGGCATTGATGATATCAAGGCAACGTTGAAGGAATCGGTCAAGTTCTTAAAAGAATTCCCATTGCAGGTGTTTGCCAGACATATGGCTGAACTCCGTCAGAACCTAAAAAATGTAAATTGAGCAATCACTTTTCACCGAAATGTGCAAGTTTGGATTAAATATCACATTATCTACACTGGGAGTAACATGCAAAAGAATGTCAGACTTCAACTGCCTCTGATCAGGTGTTCTATGCTCTCTACATTTATGGACATTACATTTAGAGTAGAGATTGCTCTGAAAAGTGCACTTTTTATAGGGACACTGCACCATTTCATGATTTTTGAGATGATGCCTTAAATGAGACACAAAAATTGATTCTGTGCAGGGCTAATCAAAACTGCACATTAGGCAGTGAAATATCAAAGGGGTGTCATCACATGGACGTGTTTGGCTACCATACACCTGATGTGATTGATTTTTCGTTAAATGCTATATTTTATGATATATGAACAGGAAGTCTAAATTTAATTAGCTCTTGTGAATCTGGTCCCTGGTTAGTTCCCAGTGTTAGTTGCTATAGTAACTGAGTTTGAACTATTTCAAGTTTGCTCCATGAAACCGAATCCACTGACAATAAGTCTGACAAACTCAAATCAGCCTTGTTTATTTTCTTATATCTTGTTTTATGAAACAGGCGGGGGGCACGGTGGCTTAGTTGTTAGCACGTTCTCCTCACACCTCCAGGGTTGGGGGTTCGATTCCCGCTTCCGACTTGTGTGTGTGGAGTTTGCATGTTCTCCCCGTGCCTCGGGGGTTTCCTCCGGGTACTCTGGTTTCCTCCCCTGGTCCAAAGACACGCATGGTAGGTTGATTGGCATCTCTGGAAAAATTGTCCGTAGGGTGTGAGTGCGCGAGTGCGCGAGTGCGCGAGTGCGTGTGTGTGCCCTGCGATGGGTTGGCACTCCATCCAGGGTGTATCCTGCATTGATGCCCGATGACTCCTGAGATAGGCGCAGGCTCCCCGTGACCCGAGGTAGTTCGGATAAGCGGTAGAAAATGGAATGGAATGAAACAGGCCTCAGAAAGACCAGGAAGACGAGCATTGCATTAGTCCAGTCTAGAGATTACAAAGGCCTGGACCAGAAGTTGAGCAGCATGCTCTGTGAGATAAGAACCGGTCTACCAAACAAAGTTCTTAAAGCTAATTATCAAATAATCAAAAAAGATCAATTCAATTGTCCAGCTTGTTTAGTGATGTTGAGAGTTGATCTGTTCATAGGAATAGTTTGTCGATTGTCAAAGTGTTGAGATGCATAAACTGATTCTTTGTGTCAATCTGTCTACTATGCGATGCAAATGAATAGTAAAAAAGTAAATTAAACTCACATGAAAATGTTATTTCTTTGAAGTTGTTCTCTAATGGTGTTTTTCAATCTCCTCTTTCTACAGAGAATGAAACAGAAGCTGACAGGTTTGTTTTTGTTAATATCTCAATGACATGGCATGAAGCTCAGAGTTACTGCAGACAACATTACACAGATCTGGCCGTCATTCACAATAACACTGAGAATCAAGTGCTGACGCTGAAGATTTCAATGCTAAACATTTCTCATTCATGGATTGGTCTGTTCAGAGACTCGTGGAAGTGGTCAGATGAAATAAATGTTGTCGGCATGTCGACCATTAACTGGATGACTGGACAACCTGACTTGAGGAACTTGAACAAACCTTGTGGTGTTATACGTCCTGATGGTCTTATAGATGATCAACTGTGTTCAAATACTCTTCCATTCATCTGCAAGACATGTAGGTTTTTATGTGTGATCATAAACAACTCACAACACCAACATCATAAATACACAGAATGAAAGAAGAGACGATAGACAAACATAGCTGTTATTAGTCAAAATAAATAGTTTGACCACAAATTTACTTCACATCAAAACCTCCAGTGTTAAATTAACACTGTTAGACTGTATATAATTCTCACTCAGAGTGTTAAAAAGTAACATTGAGGCAGAGTTAAAGTTAATGAGATAATTAATGTGATAAATGAAGTGATGATTGATCATTAATGATGAACACCTGATGATAACAAACACAATCACTGAAAAAACATGGAAAAAACAACTCATCAATAACAAGTTCATCATTAATCATTAGTGTAAAATTAAAGTCTCCTCGAACAACAAGTCAGCACAAGAGAAGAAAATCCTGTTTTAATGTCAGATGCGTCAGCTATTGTTTGTCTTCTACTGTATTGATCTGCTTTGTCCTTCTGAAATGTCTTTTTGGTTAAAACGTTGAAGGAGTAAAGAAGGATAAAATTTTATTTATGAGCTCTGAATCTCTTAATCTGTTTATTTTTTGTCTAGTGGAAGTTCCAGCAGAAACACTCGGGAGACAATATGATGAATTAATGATTATTATTTATTCATTTTTCCTTAGTGTATCCTAAAGAACAGTTGCTATGAAAACAATATGAGAAGTTGACAAATGATTATTTCCATTTATGTTAAACACATGCAGCTATCGTGTTAGAAGATTTACTATACATTTGTGTAACTGATGTGATGTTGTTTTCTTCACACTTTATATGATTTGAAAATAAATACAGCTTTAATCCTCCAGCAGAGACCAAGAAACAGATTGTGAGATTTGAGCTGAAATCTGGTCAGAATGTCAATGATCCTGCAGTGATGAAGACCATCTTACAGTCGGTGAGTATTCAACTATTTGTGTTAAAAGTGTGTCCTACACAACACAATGAGCTGACACACAGATAGTAAAGTTTTTCAGACTCACTCAAACATGTTTGTTACTGGCTGAAGACACGGTCACACTTGAGTCTTCGTTCCATTGACTTCCATTCATACTCATGCAAATGCTTTAGATGATATTTTGCATTTCGCTGTGTTTCAAAGTTCAAGTTTGGTGACCTCTGACCTGTGAATTCATGTCACGTGAGTGTGTGAGACCAATAGAAGATCAAAATGTCACAGCGTGACCTCTCTGTACTGAAATGTAAAAGATGGAGGAATCACTGACGCACATTTTCACACCGTCTGAAGGAATTAGACTCAAGTCTAGTGTGACCGCAGCATTACTGTGTCACTGTGATTATTGTGTTGTCACCAGTGCGTTACTTAAGAAAAGAGTTTACAGATACAAAAAAAGAGAACTCCAGAAAGCAGTCTTGTGACTTCACTGACTTTACTGGTTCTTCTCAATTCAAACTACCAACAAGAAGGAAAATATGTGTAAGCTTTAAATTTACATCCATGACATATACAGTTAAATAACACCATCAGTGGTGTAGTGGTGCCTGGAGAAGAAGTAGTGTCTGTCATCATTTACTGACCTCAGATTGTTCCAAACCTGTATAAATGTATTTGTTCTGCTAAACACAAATGAGGATATTTAGAAGAATGTCTGTAATCAAACAGATCTCATCCCACATTGACTCCTGTAGTATTTACAGAATGTTTCCTATTAAGGCCATAAATGTGGGATGAGATCTGTTTGTTCGTATTTGGCTCTCGTTTGTCCGGTGTCTCTAAATTGTTATAAAAGGACACTCAAAATGATTGACGGATGTGAGAAACGCAGAATATCAAACCCGGTCCGAATTGTTTTATGACGGACGAAAATATCGGAGGCAGTGTGTAAATGTGATTGACACAACGTGAGGTCATATTTATTTTTTAACCTCCGGAAATTTTGGACTCAATATGCAATGGGCTTAAGACTGTGTGTCATGATTGTTTGTGTTGTGTAGATTCAGCAGAAACTGACAGATTTGGGCGTACACAAAGACACAACAGTGACCTGGAGAGTGCAGCCTGATGGAAATGTTTTCACACCAAAACATGAAGATGAAGAGAAACAGAAAGTGTGTTCAGACTTCTGACCGATCACGACACAGTCATTGTGTTTAAAGACGTCATTTTCATCACTTGAGTGAAATATTGAAATATATGTTTTATAGGATTTACAATTACATGTAAACGTTTATAATAACTTCAGTTTGTCTCATTATTTTGTTATCCACTCAAATATATTTAGATATTCTTGATTGATCTTATAATTAAGCTTTGAAGATGTGTGTTATTGATGATAATATAGTGATAGTAGCGTGACAATCCATTAAACTACAATCATATGATTACAGATTTAGACAATGACATGTGACAATGTGAGTTAAATGTTTATATTCTGTGTGTTTTATCTTGTGTGTTTGTGTTTGGTGAGGTGTGTAGTCTGTAGCAGCTGAACATGTAATGCTTTTAGATCAAAACTTTTACAACATACAGTAGTAGTATCACAACATATAGTGGTAACCATGTGTGAAGGGTAATTCAACATTTTGAAAAATTTGGTTGTTTGAGAACATGAATTTAAATTAAAGCTTCTTTATAAACACTGAATAGAAAAAAATGATCTGTGAAAATATTTGTGTGGAAGTGAACTGTGCAAATACATAAATAAATAATAAAACATGTTAAACATATTGTTGAATGATGTTTTTCTGTGTCTCAGCAATCTCTTCTGTCTCTCAACAACACAATAAGATATTTGTATATTTTGTGTAGTCGACTCTGTGCTGGTTTGTATTGGTCGACTCCAGTTTTCCTTTGGTTTTTCCTCCAGCTAATGCTGAGATGTAAGTGTGATGTTGACACTAAAAGGGTCTTTGGTTTACTTCATAATTTGGTGGTCAAAATTTTCCATGTCAACTTTTGATGAACTGTTTCTGTAAAGAAAAAAAAAATACTATTGTTGAATTGTTTAGTTGTAAGAAAAATTGTGAATTCATCAGACCATGTCACAACTAGAAGTTTGCTTTTTTTAAAACAACATTTGGATGGAAAATTTGAAAACACACATTTAATTTGAAAAAAAAGTGTATCTGTTGACACCATGTCCACTCCGGATGTGGCGCGATGTGACAAGCGTCAATAGAAAAAATTAGAATTCATTGTATTTTAAATATTTTCCACACCAGACGTGACGCAACAATCCCATTAGAAGAAGTCACGTGTCGCGTCTCATGATAATCAAAGTAAATTACTAACTGGGCCTATATGTCGAAATTAGGACACATACCCGGTTCCTGCAGGGTGCAAAAGGGTGGGCTTGCAGATATCCTGTGTGGACATTCACACAGTACATAGACGCAATAAAATTAAGAGACAATTTAAAAATAAAAATCTTATAAGAATGTGTTTTTGTAAATGAGAATCTTTGTTTATATCTGTAAAATTCTAACAACTTTCCTCCTAAATTCCATATAAAGATGTTTTATTTTTGAACTGGAGAAAATGAACTGGAGAAAAAACGACTTTATATGTAGTTTAAGCAACACAAAACGAATGTTTGCAAATTTTAGAAAAAGTATGAAAATATTGTGTTATGAAATAACCCAGATATTTTTTATTCAATTATTAATTATTATCATGCTCTCAGGCTTTCTTAAGGTTTGCTTTTGTTAGAATTCAACAAACACTCAAATATATGACTGCAATACATGCAGGATTTAAATGATTAAGGATGTTAAAAATATAGAAAACACGCATTCATTACTGAAGACTAAAAGATTAAAACAGAAATAATTATTGTTTAAATAGTAATTGTGTGTGTTTGATTTTACTGATGTTTTACGCATTAATAAAGTGGTTATGTAAACTGGACATAAACAGAAGCCTGTAAAGTGAGCTCAGAACAATCCTCATCACTGAACGATCACTGCACAGTAAAGTCTCTGGTGTAAAAATGAGTCCATACCTATTGGTGTTAAACTTACACTGAAGCAGAGTCTTTCTGGTGTGAAATGTTTATTTGTTCATGCAGTTAAATAATCAATTGAGTTCACATTACAAGTGATGATTGATGATTAATGATGAACACCTGCTGTTAACAAACACAATCACTGAAGAAACATCAACAATAAGAATTCACTCTGATAGTGTTTAGTGTTTCCTTTAGTTGGGCTCTTGATCCTTGTTTTCCAGTAATGGTAATATTGCGCTTTATTGGTGTTTTTATTACAGCAACACTGAAAGAATTAACATAACATTTATCAATAGTCCAAGAGTAAGAGATTAACTAAAGGAATCACTGCCCCCTATAATAGTGATCTCAAGATCTAATGTTCTTTTCATGTTTTCTTCAGTGATTGTGTTTGTTAACAGCAGGTGTTCATCATTAATCATCAATCATCACGCTCAACAGGTTAAAATGTCGCCTATTGCAACCAAATATTAGCTGTTTGTTATGAGGTTTGTTTTTAAAACTCGACATTACATTGTTCATAAATCTCTTCCTTGTGCAGCAACACATTAAAACGTTTCTTTAGTCAGTCAATCTGTTTTCTGTTTAAAAAATAAACTATTCACATATTCATCAATTTAACATCAATATGACCTGAAATACAACCCCAACTCATGTGACTAAAATATCCGTCACCATGACAACCCCTAAGCGCCCCCTTAAGGCAGAGGCCGGTATTGCACTGTTTTAAAACTCAGTGTGCTACAGTAATCATTTAAACAGGCTCAGAACACACATTAATAAAACATAAATATTTACAAATACACATTATAATGTGGATACGAGTATGTAACTCACATTTGGTTTCCACTTGTTCAACATTCGATTGCTCTTCACCCACACTGTTAAAAAAATTTATAGGTTTTCAAAAGATTTTACTAAATATTGTATTTATTGTTAACACTAACATTACAGCATATTCCTGTGAAACAGTCATCTTGCTTTTGAGTTACGCTACACAGCAAAGATTAATGAGACTGAATAATGAAGTGAAGATCCTTGATGAACATTTGCTGATAACAAGCAGTATCACTGAAGAAAAGAGAAACAAAACACAACAACTACAACTGACTCACAGTCACACAACTTAAGATGAACATCAAGTGTAAATAACAGATGAACACATGAAATCTGTCAAGATCTCACCAGAGAATGAAATAAAACACCATTAACATATTCACTTATTAAAGACACCACTTTCACTTTATCTTTCATATATGTATACAAAAGCTTTTTTTTAAGGGAACAGAACTTTGCTTTGCAGAAAATGTTGGTCAGTGTTTTCTTAAGTAAGGCGCTTGATTTTTAAAACTTGTTTATTTGTACATGACCGTTCTCAGTAACATCTGTGCTTTGAAGCTTTTGACACAGAGCTCTACTTTACCATCTGGTGGACAATAAAAATCCCTTCACCGACTGTGTCACTCAATGTTGTATTCATTGAATGTTATTATAAGCTTCATTAGTATATTTAATATAGGCCTATCATTTAATAACATACAGCAGTAGAACTCAAAGTAACAAAGACAAATAAGCACATCCAGTTCTTAACATGAGTAACATGAATAATAATTTAATATATATGAATACTTACAAAATGAGATTTCTTAAATTTTTGTTTTTTCAATGGTGCATTCCAAAAAATATAAAAAAATAAAGCAATCTAACAGAAAAAATATGATTAAAAAAGTTTGAACCAATCTCTTCACATATATATATATATATAAATGATTCCGTATTCCCGCTAGAATAAGTAGCGCTCGTCACCTCTTTCGTTCCCTTATGCAAGTGCTGCCGGCAGTGTTTACATTTTCCGAAACAGTCTATATGTTACATTATTTATTTTACAGTAAAACTAACACGAAATCTCTCTAGAAAAGAAACAAATGAAACAGTTGTAAATATATAAGCGACACAACATTATATAATATATGGACAAACATAAATGTCGTGTATGTGCGCTGTTCACATTAACTAATAGTAAATCATGACAGGACTGCACTGATGTTGTGTGTCCCCGAATCTAACAAAACGACACGCAACGTCAGAAACTCGATTACTTATTAAACAATAATGACTGAATGATGTGAAAATGACATTAAAATAATTAAAATTAAAGCGTATTTCAACAGAAATGCACTTAGATTCAAGCTTAAGGTCACATGGACTTTCGTTTCACTTCTACGTCGTAGTTTGCGATTCGATGGTTTGGCGAATTAATGATCACATCTGGAACAATAACATAAACAACAGATGAATAAAAACTCACCTGTGAACACAGTAAAAACACGGACAGAATCCACATAAACAGTCCAGCAGCAAACTTCCTTATTAACTGTTACTCCCGACATACGTGCTCACGCCTCAGATGCGTCACATGTCAACAGGGGGCGTGGTTAAGGCTTCCTTATAAAAGAGTAAAATACTATCGGTTAAATTTGTCTCCTAATTCGCTTAGAGTGAGCGCTGTTTGGTCATCACACTGACTGTAAATAACAGAAAAATCATTTAATGTTAAATAAAAAAAACATTTTCCCTTTATGCAAAGGTGCCAGACATCACTTTAATGTTTCCATGCTGCGCTTCAGATAGGGTATAACATGTCAAGCTTGGACATCATTGGACTTATATTATTAGAACATCTATCTGAAGAACTTAATCAATCATACATTACAGCTGTTACATTCTCTCATGTGTGACATCTTCATTTAATCAAAGATTTGTAACTAAAGACCGTCACACGTGAACTCGCGATTTTACCACCAGGGGGCATGAAGAGACGGTTATTGGCACTATTGCTCAGAAAGGCTGAATGTTGTATATTTATGGGGTCAGATTTGTTTCATTATTCTGAATAAATAAACTACGATTCGCAAATAAATACAGAGAGTTTCACAAACGATTTTTAAATCCACAAATGCACAAAAAGCAAACCATAAATATATGTTAGACGTTCCACAAAAATAAATGGAATTCACAAATAAATACAACGACATTTGCAAATAAAAATTATTTACAAATGTATTTTATTGATATATATTTGTGGATCGCTTTCTTCACATTTGTGGATCGCTTTCTGCGCATTTGTGGATCGCTTTCTGCGCATTTGTGAATCGCTGCACGCATTTGTGGATCAGTGCACGCATTTGTGGATCAGTGCACGCATTTGTGGATCAGTGCACGCATTTGTGGATTGCTCTCTGTGCATTTGTGGATTTTGAAACATTCCTAGCGTCAAGACGTGCGCACAATCCACAAATAGGTGGACTCCGCCCACCATCTACGCAAGCCAATCGGTTAACTTCCGCTTTTGTTGTCCAATAGGCCACGTTCTAACTTCAGCCAATCACGTTTTGCTATGCACTAAGATTCAGGGAGTTAACATGGCGACTAGTGGCGGTCTAAAATCTGTGTTATACTAAGAAATGATAATGGCCTCTTCTTTCTACTATGTAATGATCGCTTGTGTTCTTATACATTGTCCGTATTGTTACATATATGCTGTATTTAAACGTGTATGACTTGATAACAGCGTGCACGGACTGGAGTGGAAAATCCCGGTGACTGTGGAGTCAGGACTGATTTGGTCTGCCAGCCTTTTTATTGTGTTTATGTTCCAAAGTGCTAAATTCCGATTTTTTGGAACTGTCGGTGTACTACCAGTGTAACGATGGCAGAATTAACCTGAGGGGAATCATCAGCATTGTGAATTTCTATGTCATTCATAATTCAAAATAAAACGTAATTTCTACAGTCATCTCGGTTTATCCCATTCCTGAATGATCTCTGCTGCTATCGCTACACTGTTCTGTTTACTAACTAACTCTTTGCCATGACAAAACCATATGATACCTGTTATATACATTATCGATAGCAAGCGTAGTCTTTAGTGGCAGCAGCGTAAGTAGACTATATTGCAAGATTATCATGTGGGACAAGTCATCCACAATTCCCCACATAGAAATACTATAGTAGTATAATACATTTACTAATAACAGCTCACATAAAGTGACAAGACACAGGTAACAAAATAATAAAAATGAATATGTAATAGACAATACACATATGAAAAACAATACATGTCAAAAGAGAACCGGGTGCTATATTTTATGCATGTGCCATATATACAAGTTATTAGGTGCTATAAAAATTGTGTAAGGTTATGGGATAGCTATATTATATATTAAATCAGTAACATATGTATAATAAATAAATATAAGTGTGAGTGAGTAGTTTAGTATTGCACATATGTATTGCACAGTGAACATTTAACTGTTCAACTGTTCATGGGGTAGATGGCCTGAGGAAAGAAACTTGTCCTATGTTTGGCTGTTTTGGTGCTCAGGGCTCTGTAGCGCTGACCAGACGGCAGCAGTTCTAAGAGGTAGAGTGCTGGGTGTGAGGGGTCCAGAGAGATTTTGTGAGCCATTTTACTCGCTCACTCTGGATGAGTAAAGTTCTTGCAGTGATAACAGTAGTCTACCAGTGATTCGCTCAGAAGTCCGAAATATCCGCTTTAGTATTCGGAGTTTGTATGTGTACCGAGCATGTTCACTGAAATTGAGAGAGAATGGGCCATGTCGCCTCTAAATGCAGCAAGTTTTAAATGACTTCATCGATCAACACAAAATTACAATGCTTGAGCACTTCAATTAACTTAAACATTTAGCAATCTTTAAAAGTACGTCTCTTGATGTACATGACGCGGAAGAGCCATTTTTTTGTTAACAGACTGATTCGAGCCTACCTGAGCATGCTTGTTTTTTCTCAACAAAATCAAGTAAAACAAAATAATTGCCTTTTAATTGCAGGTCACTGGCATTGTAAACCAATATCAACCGATCCCGTCATCCCGGGACACCTTCCGCATATTTTCGGGGATCTCTGTATGAAAATGGCTTTACTGAAATGCCCAGTAATGTCCAGTGCCTTTTGTGCGTTTGTATGGAGAACTCATTCATTTGTACAATTGGCTTCAATTCATTTTTATTTGGCAGTTTCATATTTTGCTTCATACTTTTTTCATCGAAGAAAAAGTTGTGTTGCCTCCCTTGCATTCTTAATGCCCCTGTTGTGCTTTTATTTGCCATTAAATAATGGAAATAAACAGTATTTTAAAGCTGTCCTATATGTCATTTAAAAGGCAGCAATATATACATAATTATAACCCAACAATAATAATTTATTTAGCACCAGGTAAAATGAAGACGTTTATCGTTTAACACGCTACTGAGAGCACTGCCACATCCATTATTATTATCTACAGTAAATTGATTATCTGCAGTTGTAGCCTATACCAATATTTACGATGGTAAGGTTCGAAAACACAAATTGTATAGGTTTACATCATTTACTTTTGGGGTTGAATTTAAGAATGTATTGTGTGCACAAGATCATAGTAAAATAATCGACATCCTTTGTCATGGCAGAGAGTTAGACAGTAAACAGAACAGTGTAGCGATAGCAGCAGAGATCATTCAGGAATGGGATAAACCGAAATGACTGTATAAATTAGGTTTTATTTTGAATTATGAATGACATAGAAATTCAAAATGCTGATGATTTCCCCCACATTAATTCTGCAATCGTTATACTGATAGTACACCGACAGCTGCAGTGCGCATTGCAAACTCCGCGAAACTTGACAGGAGGCACGCGCCGAGTGTTTGGATCGAAATAGCTGCTTAACCATGCAGTAATAGATCATATTTGATCGAATGACAGAATCGGAATTTAGCACTTTGGAACATAAACACAATAAAAAGGCTGGCAGACCAAATCAGTCCTGACTCCCTAGTCACCGGGATTTTCCACTCCAGTCCGTGCACGCTGTTATCAAGTCATACACGTTTAAATACAGCATATATGTAACAATACGGACAATGTATAAGAACACAAGCGATCATTACATAGTAGAAAGAAGAGGCCATTATCATTTCTTAGTATAACACAGATTTTAGACCGCCACTAGTCGCCATGTTAACTCCCTGAATCTTAGTGCATAGCAAAACGTGATTGGCTGAAGTTAGAACGTGGCCTATTGGACAACAAAAGCGGAAGTTAACCGATTGGCTTGCGTAGATGGTGGGCGGAGTCCACCTATTTGTGGATTGTGCGCACGTCTTGACGTTAGGAATGTTTCAAAATCCACAAATGCACAGAGAGCAATCCACAAATGCGTGCACTGATCCACAAATGCGTGCACTGATCCACAAATGCGTGCAGCGATTCACAAATGCGCAGAAAGCGATCCACAAATGCGCAGAAAGCGATCCACAAATGTGAAGAAAGCGATCCACAAATATATATCAATAAAATACATTTGTAAATAATTTTTATTTGCAAATGTCGTTGTATTTATTTGTGAATTCCATTTATTTTTGTGGAACGTCTAACATATATTTATGGTTTGCTTTTTGTGCATTTGTGGATTTAAAAATCGTTTGTGAAACTCTCTGTATTTATTTGCGAATCGTAGTTTATTTATTCAGAATAATGAAACAAATCTGACCCCATATATATTCGTTTGTAAATGATGACACAACAGGGATAAAATATTGTTTTTTCTGCAAACAGTAAGCCTAGTAAGATCAATTATTTAAATGGTGTTTACAACCCAACAAACACAAAACATTTTACAACATTTAACAACATTAACTCCAATTAGATAATGTTGCAGTATAACGTTTTAAAACGTTTAAAAAAATACAGCCTATATTTAAAAACATGCAACCCAAATAAAACGTGTTTTAAAATGTCAAATAAATATCAAAGTGGTCTGTTTTCTTAAAGTAGTTTAAAAACATAGATATCATGTGTATTTACTACGAAAACAAAACAAGACCAAACAGAACTCTTGTGACAAGTTATATTTGTGTTGAAATAACGTAATATTCACATTGAAACAAGATGTTCAAAAAGGTTTTGATAGTACCAGAATGTAATTCAAAGTTGGACTTTAGTCTGGATATAATTATTTATTATGATTACCTTTATTATGATTATTTTTGTTGAATATCTTTTGAAATGCTTATGTTACAGACGGTTTCATTTACATTTACATTAGTCATTTAGCAGACGCTTTCATCTAAAGCGACTTACAAGTTGGGTAAACAAGCAATTGGGTCAACTTTAGGACAACAAAAAGAATAATTGCAATAAAAACACGTCCCACAAAGCCTACTACAGTGTACAGTGTACAGTTTATTTTATTAACAGATCCAGAGAATATATTGTGTATAATTTTGATCATATCCTGTATACTATGGGGACTGCTGTGTACCCCGGTGTACCCCGGTTATGAAGAAGTATTCATAGGAATGTTTGTAACATAGTTGTGTTAGTAGAATCTAAAATCATATTAATTTAGATGAGTATTAGAATCAAGATTGTTTGCATGATAGAATCAATATACTTATGCATGATGGAAATAATAGAATCAACATATATATGCATGATAGAATCAATATATGTCAACTTATGCAGTAACTGCTTTTATAAAACATTTTAATCATTTTCAGCAATACAACATCCAGTGATGTTGTTTTAAAGTCAAGATGACCCAATTAAATCAAACTTATGATGCTTATGATGTATATTTTTAAAAAAAGAAGTCAAGCTGACCCAATTAAGTCAAACTTATGAGGCATATTTTTAAAAAAAATGAGTCAAGCTTGAAATTCCACCATTACACCACAAGCTTTGATGTCTAGAAATAATGGTGGCAAACAAGGACAGTTGGATATAAAAAAATAAGAGATAGCGGGAATTTACATGATTGGTTTCGAAAGGTAAACAACTCGGAGTAGTTTCACTATAACTAGAGGTTGGAAAACACCCGATTTTCAGATGCTTTTGGGAATCATCTCACTTTGTTTGACTTGTACAAATAAAGTAAAATCTTTGACACCTGGACCTTCTTTGTCTGAGCAATTTTGAACTACAAGATCAGCATTTTTCTCCCCATCAAAGATACGTGACAGTGATTTTTCACCTTTTTGTGATCACACCACAAGACGTCGTTCGTTTGCAGACGCAGAGATCTGGCTGGTACATAAGTCTGTATGAGCGAGTGAAGATAAGGGGGGTCAGACTCAGTGGTGGTCTTGTAGGCCAGGAGCAGAGCTTTGAATTTGATGTGAGCGACTACAGGAACTAATACAGCTGAATGAATAGAGGAGTGACGCGTGCTCTCTTCGGTTCATTGAACTCTTACCGCTGCATTCTGGATCATCATAGAGGTTTGGTTGTGCAAGCTGGGAGCCCACCCAAGTAGAGCATTGCAGTGGTCCAGTCTGGACAGAACAAGAGCCTGGACAAGGACTGTGAAGTTTAGCTGATCATCGATCACCACATAATTGTTTAGACAATTATATGCAGAGAAACCCAAAGTTCAATAGAAATGAATGGAAAGACCAATTCAGACAGTTAGACAATTTGAGCAAAATGGAATACTGTCTTATCATGTCAAAACCCTTTAATCCTATGAGCCCACAAAGTTTATCATCTGAATACTTAACATTTCACAAAAATCACAGACACACACAAATACAATCATCTGTTTACTTGGAATGAACACAAAAGAAGATATTTTGAAGAAGATATTTTGTTGTTTGGTCTTAGCTCTTTAAGCTAAAGACTATTTTTGGGTTAATATAATAAACTGGTCAGCTGTGGACATGAGAGATGATCTGTATTTTTTGACCTCATAAAACATTTGGGTTTTTGATTTTTTTTGTGCTTGTACTTGTTTGCTTGTTATTTTTCATTGTTGAATATGAAAAACCAACGTCAAGATGTGCAAAGTTTAAAGTCACCAGGAAACAGAAGCTGTATAATCGACATGTTTAATTTTGCTATTGTAAACTATGCAGTTTTTTGTTTTAATTTTAAATCTAATGTCTCCATTTCTAGATAGAATTGAGCACAATTACATATCATTCTAGCTGACAACTGTGGATGTTGAGAATGGTGGCAGACAGTGTTAAGCCTAAAAATACGTACTATGAAAGTACAATAATGGTCAATTTGTACTGAGAACATGTAAGGTGACTAATGTAATATTAAATATAGAGTAAAGGTTTGGACCAAAGCATAGATAAAACTTCAAAAATACTAATGAAATTAACCATAACATTTAAAGTTTGTTACACATTAGTTGAAGCGAAGTTCAAGCAACATTTTTTCAGTGTACACTTTTTCAGTCTAGTGTGCACTCACATGGACACTGAACAGTGTAATGACCATATATTATTTTTTATTTAAAAAATATTAACGCAATATGATATTAAATCAATTCACACTGACCTTAAAAAAGATGAAAAATGAATCAAAATTTCCATTGGTGAATTACTCTGCGAGTAAATCATGACAGAATTTTTCTTTTTGGGCAGAGTTTCCTTTTAATGGACAGTTTCCAAAACAAGGATGAGATTACACCAGGACTAGGCCGCTCAACCTGAATTTGCCAAGTGGTTGACTTTCTCAGGACAACACATTTTGTTAACCTAAGAACAATTTATATAAATCAAACCTAAACCCACACTGTAGCGAAGGGCTTCTCTGAGAGGAGAGGGGGTAGTTTCAGGTAAGTGTAGCAGTGAACCAGAGTATCGGTCAGACACAGCAGAGAGCATTGGATCAATTTAAGCTGTTTATTGTGCACACAAGAACAATCATCAGAGGGGAGAGCCAGAAATCACAAGATCACAAGGAATATGGTCAATGTTCCTTTACTGAACCCAGAGCTGTGCACAAACTGAGTGAGGGTTCCTTTTCACATGGATTTGTGCTCTCTTAATTATCATGATAGTTTGAACTGGCCATTGAGTTTGGCGGTATTTGTAAACCGGTCCAGATAAAATGCAGGTGGAGATGTAAAGATACACAGATGTGTAGATGTGGTTTCCCTGCAACAGATAACAACAGAATTCCTAAGCATGCAGAGCTTTTGTGCATAACATCCATGCGGATTACGCATTAACAGATAACTATGGCTTCTCCCCTCATACATCCACATAATATGCACAACACTAATTTATTAGCTGTTATCAGAGTATACACCATTACTGAAACAACATTCTGCATTAGCAACATGCTGATAAACAGTAACATGAATGATTTAGCACAGCTATGAACACGCTGTGTAGCTAATAGCACGTTAGCATTAACAATAACGAACACATTTCAGCAAACACAGATAACTCCGTCTGTACTCACTCTTATCAGACGCACATGAGCAAACTATGTTATAACCTGCCGCAGGTGGCTCAGGTACAGCCTGATCACGAGACTGTGTATGATACACACTTGTCCCACGCGCTGTTCACACACAATCTGCGCTCTTCCACAGTGAATATCCCCACAACATTCTGCCGTATTAACTCCTCAGCTTGGGACTTTTGCACGCGTACACCAAACACGAACCCTAACCATAGCTTGCCCCTAAAATCATAGGAAATTGATAAGTAAAAAATAATGGTCTAGAAGATCCTCATCCTGGTTAGATAACCTTTAAAATAAAGTATAAACTTATTTCTTAAATCTGATTTGTTGATTTTAATGTTGTCCTAAGGATATCAACCACTTGCTACACAATAAAAAACTGTGTGGTTTCATGGTTTAATCAATTTAAAGAATAAAAAAAATGCAAAACATAGGTATTTTAAGTTTGTGACAGTGAATTCCCTATTGAGAAAATATATAAGTGCTTTTTATGATGTTTGGAGTGCAAATTAGATAACAACAGCTAAAACTATGTGTTTGTTAGTATCAAAGAAGAAAGTAAAGACATGCACAATTAATATTTACTACTACAGACTGGAATACGATCTATCTTTCATGAAACTGCATTTGGGTTTGGATTGGAATGACAAAGGTAAGCGAGTGATAGAATAAAAAAAGAGTGATCTATCCCTTTAATATTTTGAGTAAGTTAATAGACAAAAGATGACAAAAGGTGCAGACATTGAGGTGTTTTATTAAAATAATATAAGAACAGAATTAAAGAACGAGAATTATTTTAAAAGTGATAGATTTAAAATTGCAATAATATTGTTAGTGTATCAGACTACCACAACCTAAACTGTCATGATTCCACTATCATGTCATGTTTATTCGTGTTATTTGAGTGGAGTCATGGCATAACCTGTGGTTTTATGTGAGATTGAATGATTCTTTCTCGTGTCTCGTCATTGTTCTCTAAATATCATCCCTCGTCAGCCTCTCCTTAGTGCTAATCCCCAGCACCTGTTGCTCGTTAATTATCCTTTGTCTGTTTCCCCTATAAAGAGTCCTCATGTTTCATTGTCCTGTGCTCGTTCATTGTAAGCTGTACCTTGTTGTTTTGCTGGATATTCGTGCTCTCGTCTCGCCTTGTTCCTGTTCCCTGTATTAGTTAGTGTTAGTTTAGTGTTAGTTTAGTGTTAGTTTAGTGTTAGTTTAGTGTTAGTTTAGTGTAGTGTTAGTTTAGTGTTAGTTTAGTGTTAGTTTAGTGTTAGTTTAGTGTTAGTTTCCAGTTTTAGTTTCCAGTGTTAGTTTCCAGTGTTAGTTTCCAGTGTTAGTTTCCAGTGTTAGTTTTCCAGTGTTCGTTTCCAGTATTAGTTTTCCAGTGTTAGTTTTCCAGTGTTAGTTTTCCAGTGTTAGTTTCCAGTGTTAGTTTCCAGTGTTAGTTTCCAGTGTTAGTTTCCAGTGTTAGTTTCCAGTGTTAGTTTCCAGTGTTAGTTTCCAGTGTTAGTTTCCAGTGTTAGCTTCCAGTGTTAGTTTCCAGTGTTAGTTTCAAGTGTTAGTTTCCAGTGTTAGTTTATAGTGTAGTTAATCATAGTTCTTGTCCTTGTTAATATTATTATTTATCCTGTTTTGTTTTCCCCCTTGTGGGTTTTGTTTTGCCTTTTTTTTTAGTCCTGTGTTAATAAATTTTGTTAACCCCCTACCTACCATTCTCGTCTGAGTTCCTGCCTGCACTTGGGTTCTCCTGCCTTGTCTTCCTGTGAGATTCATGACACTAAACACACCTGAGTCAAAGCTACGCGGTTATAAAGGTCTGATCTTGTTTTTGTCTCGTCACACTGATATTATAAACATGAATCAGATGTTCTTGGCGTTTTGTATTTGCATTACTGGATATTACCATCTGTCATTTGATCAGGTTTGTTAATTTGGCTAAATTGCTTAATATTAAATTACAGAACATTTTTGGTGTTGCAGCCTATCCTTCTCAACCATGGGTAGTAAAACCTTTTTCAGATACAGGAAGACTGACAGAACAACAAGAGATGTTCAATGCTAGGATTAGCAGTTTTGGTTGGATCTGTATTGGGCAGACTCAAAGGAAGGTGTCTGTGCCTTTTAAAATGTAATGACTGTGATTTGGATTGAATTGAAATGAAATGGTAGTGACATGTTGTGTTTTGCACAATCTGTGTGAGCAACACTATGAAGTGAACAACTGAGACTGGATGAATGCTGCTGATGTGAACCAATAGAAGTGTATGTTGAGCGTGCTTGTCTGTTGAGACACTTTAGTCACAAAGCATGAAACATTGACATTATTAATCTAATACAAAACACTTTAAGCCTAACTTTGAATATTAACTAACACTAACATAATATTGTTAAAAAAACATAACACTTTAATGTGTTTATCCAATTTTATTATTTGAACAATGTTATGTGTTGCGCTGAAATGTTATACGTCCACTTTTGAAATGAATTAATAAATAACACTTAGAAAAATGTGAAGAATAAATATTTAGATAAAAAAAACAGAATAAAAATTGTTGTTGATAAAATCATGTTTAATCAACATGTTAAATGTAACACCTAGTCTAGTGATGGTTCAGCAGGGGTTTCCGCCTTAGAAACTGTACCAATTGCCCAAACAAATTTAAAAACTGGTTTAAAAAAATGTTCTTCACTCTTGACTTGGCTAAAGATTTATAAAGGCTACATGATTGTTTGACTGGGACTAACATTTTAAACCTCGACCTCTGTCACAGCAGAACTTCATCCTCTGCTGCAAATTAATCATCATGTATTGAATGTGAAAGTGATGTGAAAGTGAACTATTTGTCAGATATGGTAACCCATACTGGAAATGTGACCTCTGCTTTTAACCCATCCAGTGAGTAGTGAAGACACACACAGCAAGTGGTGAACACACACAGTGGGCAGATATCACTGCAGGGCCCGGGGAGCATCTAGGGGTAAGGTGCCTTGGTCAAGGGCACCTCAATCGTTACCTGCCGGCCCCGAGGATCGAACAAGCAACCTTCTGGTCACGAGTCCAACTCTCTAACCATTAGGCCACGTTTGCCCCTGTGACTACATCACATTTACATTTAGGCATTTGGCAGACGCTTTTAAAGCGACTTACATTGCATTATCCTATACATTCATTCTGAGGTATGTGCAATCCCTCGGGATCGAACCCACAACCTTGCGTTGTTAATGAAATGCCCTTACCACTGAGCTACACATCAGCAACTGTTGCATATAAAGCTGATACAATGAAAACAAAAATATATTATTTAAGGAACATATAGAGAAGGAGCAAAAAGAGGTTTAATACTGCCTTCAAAATGACCAATGTGATCATATACTTATACACAACACAATTGTGGTAAAATACCATGGGAAACATCTCAACACATCTACAGTTTATGTAACAAAGATAGCGATGATGAGTATATATTTTAGATATTATCGTACACAAATAATGCACATATTAAAATATTTATATATATATATTTAATTAAATAATTAATTTAAATACTTTAAAACAAACAAACAACCTAAATATTTTAATTTTCATGATTTTTATCCCCTACTCTGTCATATATTATATTTTGAATATTGTTTATGTTTTAATGAAAATGTTTAATTTAAAGTCACCATTATAGTGAGCAATTTTTCCTTTAGTTGAGTATTGCCAATGTCATTAACTCTATTAATGTTTAGGCCAGTATTAACATTGAGGGAAAACAGCAGAGATAAAGACTTAATGTTGATTTTGGTGTTTTTCTGCTTCAGCATTTTTAACCACTAGATGGCGACAGCATCTTATTTTACACCCCAATAAAACGATTGTTCATAAACAACAAATGATCATAGAAAGAATACAAATGATTTCAAAAGCTTTAGTTTACAGGTCTATGAAAATTGAATCTACCGAATGAAATCATGGCAATAATATAAAAATTCAAGCAGAATAAATAAAACTATAATACACACATCAGTGTGTACTCACATGTACATTACATTTACATTTATATTTAGTCATTTAGCAGACGCTTTTATCCAAATCGACTTACAGGTGGGGTAGGCAATGGAAGCAATTGGGACAGCATAAGTACAACAAAAGTGCAATCAAAAAAAAGAAGACTGGTCTCATATAACCTAACACAGTATACAGAACCATTCATTCATTCATTTATTTATTTTTTTCTTTAAAGAGTATAGAAGAAAATAGAGTCAGAACAGATCAGTCAGATGTTGACGGAAGAGATGCGTTTTCAGACTGATTCTTAGTGTCTCTGTGTGTCATAATACTGTTTATGTGTCAATTTCTTTACTTCTTTATTTGAACAAAAGAAATGTGAGTACATTCTATGCTCTTATATGTCATTAGAGGATAACAAACACAATTTACAATTCAAATGGGTTCTGTGACTCATACAACATCACCCAACCTCATTTGATTAGATACATTTCTTAAAGATGGCTACAGAATCTGCAGATCTTGTAGCAGCAGGTAGATCATTCCACATAGGTGGAACAGATCCGGAGAAGGTGCGCGAGAGAAATTTTTTACCTTTATGGGATGGCACCACAAGACACCGTTCATTTGCAGAGCGTAGGTATCTGGCGGGTACATATGTCTGAATTAGCGAGTGAAGATAAGGTGGTGCCGAACCAGTGGTGGTCTTGTAGGCCAGGAGCAGAGTCTTGAATTTGATGCGAGCAACTATAGGGAGCCAATGTAGTTTAATGAATAGAGGAGTGACGTGTGCTCTCTTCGGTTCATTTAAGATAACTCTTGCCGCAGCATTCTGGATCATCTGTAAAGGTTTGGTTGTGCAAGCTGGAAGTCCACCCAGTAGCGCATTTCAGTAGCCCATTCTGGACAGGACCAGAGCCTGTACTAGGACTTGTGTAGCATACTCTGATAGGAAGGGTCTAATTTTCCTAATATGAATGAATCTACAGGACCGGGCGGTGCTGGCAACTTGATCAGTGAAGTTTAGCTGATCATCAAACACCACTCCCAGGTTTCTTGCCTTTCTGGAAGATGTGATGGTTGATGAGCCCAGTTGAATGGAGAGGCTGTGATGAGTCTTAGTATCGGCCATTATTAGATTTCTAAAAGAAAGTCAAAGTTTTAATTAATTATTAACCCAGTTTATGATTCATTCATGTATCAGTAGATGCTGAATTCTCACTTCACAACCCACAACAGCACAGAATTACAACATCTTCATTTAACTGTTATATAACTGTTATTTTCCAAGATTTTAGAATAAAAGTTTAAAGTATCTGTGCAATTTAAAACATGAATTATAAATCACGATTTCTCTCACGTCACAGATGATACTTACTGTTAAATATTAAAAATTAAACTTTAGTTCTTTTTTTTTTAAATCCAGTTTTGGTGTGAAAACATTTCCATCAGGCTGCAGTCTCAATGTAACTGTTGTGTAAATAAGAGAAGACTCCATGAGTCTCTGAACAGACCAATCCATGCTCTTGAAAATCCTCACATCATGGTCAGCAGCAGGTCATTCTCAGCTTGAGTGTGAACGGTGGTCAGATCTATGTAGTGTCTGTCTGCAGTGACTCTGAGCATCAAGACAAGACATCCAAACATCAGTAATGGACACAAACCTGTCTGCAGTGACTCTGAGCATCAAGACAAGACATCCAAACATCAGTAATAGACACAAACCTGTCTGCAGTGACTCTGAGCATCAAGACAAGACATCCAAACATCAGTAATCGACACAAACCTGTCTGCTGTGACTCTGAGCATCAAGACAAGACATCCAAACATCAGTAATAGACACAAACCTGTCTGCAGTGACTCTGAGCATCAAGACAAGACATCCAAACATCAGTAATAGACACAAACCTGTCTGCTGCAGTTTACATATGAAGAATGACATAAAACATGAGAAAAAATCAATTGAATTGATTTTTACACTTTTAAACAAGACAAAATGTGATTTGGTTGAATAATTTGAGGATCTATGCTTCCCAGTCCACCCGCTTCAAATGTTATCAGTCGATTGAATGGGCGTTGTCCAGGTATATGGTGAGGACCTTGTTTAGGTCAATTTAGAGGATGTGCTGGTGTTTGATTCTGGTTCCTCTGCCATACCTCCATTCGGTTTCAAAGAAACCTCAATGATTGAGTTTCTTCATGAAAACCTGAATGGCAGCAGGCGGATGTAAACACGGATATCCGTGAAGCAAACACGTTTGCCATTCCATTAAATCTTCCAGTAGGCCTGGACTATGACCAGTTCTGTCAATTCATGACTGAGGGAATCCTTCAGTCCCCAAACTTTGGGGTAGTTTAGGTCTTGTATGCCTGACTAATTGTTTTCCCAGCTGCCCACTCCAAGAGGCATTTGTTCTGTGTTGTTAATTTCCTGTGATGTTTATTTGATTTCTAACTAGTTGACTATTTCTTTGCTAGAAAGACAACTACTCCATACTGTTCTGTTTTTACGTTTGGTTTCTTTGTATGGAAATAACAAACACTCAACTCAAACTGATTCAAGACACAGTTGCAACAACTTGAATAGAAGACCTTAAGAATGTCCCTTCATCCAGATGTCTTACACAAGAGTCTGTCTTTCCATTCTGTCTTGAACGCTTCAAAATATATCTGTCAACTCTTTGAATAACAGATAACAGATACTTCTTGACAACAATTTTCAGTTAAATGTATGCCATGTATCCTTTCTGTAACAAACTCGTCTTCTTATCAGGATCTAAAGAGCAGTCTGCAGACTCTGCACATAGTGTTGCTCCCTGGCTTAGAATAATGAACTCCGTCACCATCACATTATGATCAAACAGATTTTTATCAAACCGATTTTGACTGCTGACAATTCTTGTGTGCATTTATTTCTGTCATTATGGTCAAATTAACACTGTGTGGAGTGCTTATCACATCTGCTAAAGCAGAGAAGTTACGCTTGTCATTACTTATCCAGCAAGTTTTGAGGTAACAGCACAACAAAATGTCCTATTTCCAGGTTTTATAGGTAATAATAAAGTAATCTGCAGATTTGATAGAACAAAAGTTATTTGAAAAAGTCATTATAATTTACATTGTAAGTCTTTTTAAAGACACTCTAGATAAAAAATGAGCAAAGCTGAACAAATGGTGAACACTGATATATAACCATGTTTATAAATGCTATTACCACACCAAATGCAGCCCTAATTCTCTCGGTCTGCTTTAAAATATAACATTTAGATAAAAAACATAATGTTTGATAGACGCAGACATGATGAAGGGGGACCGGACTGTGTAATGGAGAAAATCGAGGAGGTTGTCCTAGCTGCTCAGTGTTTATCTGAGGCACCACTTCACCACTTGCTGTGCGTGTCTTCACTACTCACTGGATGGGTTAAATGCAGAGGTCACATTTCCGGTATGGATTACCATATCTGACAAATAGGTCACTTTCACTTTTTAATTATATTTTCCTGAATATTTTACCATACATTTGCATCTCTGCACTTTGCAGAGGCTCTTAGGAGAGGAGGTATACAAATGTGGAAGTACATTTGCATGCATGCCTTGCAGCAGCTACTCAGATGCTGTGTTTCACTTGAGTTGTGTTTAGCTGAAAAATAAAATGTACTTAACATAATGGTTCTGGGGGGGTGTTCAGTGTTAGGTCTTTATTTAAATGTTCTTCAAAGAAAACGAGCCAGAGTCAATAAATATGAGTCTGGAAAACAATCATATCATTTTTATTTGAGTAAACATAGAAAAAGGACCCACAGATCCAAACACAACACAAGGTTATCTGTTGTATTGATGGTACACAGTGCTACAAACTCCTGCCTACTCTTCTGCATTTTTTACATTTCCTTATCGTCCTCTTGAAGCGTGTCAGTGCTCTTTGTGAGGATGTTAATGAAATGTTTGCACACATTTCAAAAAAGCTTATTTTAAGCACACGTCTTTGAGATGCATTAGTCCAGAGGTGAATATTTCCACACACTTTTTACGCTTCGAGGCATTTTATTCAAATAACATTGCAAAGTTTTAATGGAAATGAGCACCTGCTCCAGTAGACTGGGAACACTTTTGCATAAGGATGACTCATTAACATTTGTGTAGGTAAATAAAGGCAATGAAGGACGTAACACACAAAGTAAATATATAAGATTTGAACGAACAGAGACACTTCATGTTGATCTTCACCTCTGACTGTTGTTACAGGTAAACTGGACTGCTTCATACTATCATTTATCAGAGTATCACACCTGCAATCATATTTACTTTTTTATTCAATATTTTTACTGTTTCAGATTCATTTCTTAATGTTAAGCCATCAGCAATGGAAAGAGTAATACATGTGCTGCTGTTCTCAGGTCAGTGTTTAAGTTTACGCAAGTCTAATGTTCAGTAATGACTATTTAAGTATTCGCAGTAGTTGGCAGCGTTTTCTTCATTCAGTCAGTGTTTTCAGAGAGAGAGAGAGAGAGAGAGAGATTTAATATATTTAATTTTGTGCTTTGGCAATGTAAATTTTCTTTTATCATGCCATTAAAGCTCCTTTGAATCTTTAATCGAGAGAGAGAGAGAGAGAGAGAGAGAGAAAGAGAGAGAGAGAGAGAGAGAGAGAGAGAGAGAGAGAGAGAGAGAGAGAGAGAGAGAGAGAAGAAGCTCAAATCTGGCTGCAAGATATGTCAAGGCCTGCCATGACCAAAGAAAAAACAGCACAACACAAAACAACACTGACAGGACAACACACACAAACTGACACTATCACCCTCATTGAGAACTTTAATTAAAACTGTTTTTCTGTTTATATTGAGATGTATATAAATATATTTTTACTCATAGACTTTTAATTTTATTCTGTCTTATTTTTATCTTAATCTGCATTTGTGCATGTTTATATTTAATCTTGTGCTTTGGCAATGTAAATTTTATTTTATCATGCCATTAAAGCTCCTTTGAATCTTGAATCTTAAATCTTGAGAGAGAGAGCGAGAGAGAGAGTGCATGAGCATTTATATTTTCTATTTGTGGTATTCAACAGCCCTGTGAAAGGTGCTCAAAGCTTTGTTTTGTAGCTGGTTAAACTGTTGAAGCAGAATAGATTTTGAGCGGGTTTAAGATACTTCTTAGCTGGTAAGACTAGAAAACGTCTTGGTTACGGATGTAACCTCTGTTCCATGATGGAGGGAACGATACATTGTGTAGAACTGACAGGTGGTGTTTGTCTTGAGAAACTATCAAATTCTGACTAGATTTAAAAAGGCCAGTGCAATTTGTGAATTAAGTTTGCATGCCTTGTATATCCATGTATAATAGGGAGAAGACGTGCTGCTTTCATTCACCTTTTGGGCTGAGGAGGCTTAGAGCCTCTCTTGACTGCTACATCAGGTGGCACGTGTAGCGAAGCGACGGTGACTAGCCTGGTCAGACGTGAGTTTTCATCACCTTTAGATATTTTACAGTTTCTGAATAACAGTATAGTGATAAAAATCCCTCTATGTGTTCGTCCAGCAAATGCATCAATGATTTTATACACTTCACGTTATTTTAGGACCATAAGTAATGTGACTTTACCAAGCTGAATTTAGAGGAGAGGTAGCATAGATTGAAACCCAGTTTAAGTGACTGAATCCTATGAGAAAAAGGAAAGGAAGCATCATAAGGGAATACATGGTTATTTATTGAATAATTTCTACACAATTATGCTAGAAGTTCCATGGCCTAATCGGATTCCCATGAGGGTAGCCGCAAGCCCGAATGTCTGTTGGATTGTCCTCCATTTTCTCTTTCTTTTTCCTTCTATTCCCGCCCAAAGTGTATCAGTGATGGTGTTTTTAAATGCATACCTATCCTGGCTCCTGGTGGCCTGCGGGCCAATGCCATGAAAGTGATAAGTGGTCCAAAGAAAGCTGCTATGTTTCTCATTGCGCCTCATTTTTTTGCATAGCTCTGACACTATCCAGTTTGCATTTAATATCTAAACTTAGTTATGGACATAGTATGATGCATGCTCTGTTTTTATAACATTGGTCATTGGACCTATGGAAATTGGAAATATGCTAGGCTTTGAGCTGTGAATCATCCCAATGTAAGAATACAACAAACCCTAAATCAAAGCATGCATCATTACTGGTTAAAATGGCCATAGTGCCAACACAGAACAAGGATATTTGCATATATTTATAGGGAAGGACAGTTAAGTGTAGTTTCCATTTGTCAGATAAGTTTATCTGGATAGCCTAAGATGTTAGATGATATGAGACAATACAGAGTGACTTTTCACCTCTGCTTTGAAGCTGAGGAGTCGTAAATATCATGCAGAGAAACAAAAGGGTTATCAGAGCTTTCAATGAGAGCACCAACCTAAATCTAGTACCCCTGGTTCAGGTCTCTTGATGTTGACATAAAAAAAACAGGACAAAAGGGATTGGGGGGTTTATGGCTATCTAGGCACTACACCAGCGTAAGGGGGCAGGGCTGTTCTGCCCAGCCTGCCTGCAGGATGTGCTAAGTGATGGAAGGAATCTCTGTTGTTCACACAGTGGGGTAAGAAGGGAGGCGAAAATAGCACATGAACCAACTAGGAGGGGGGGGTTCACAGGCGTAAGCCTTACTGGTCACCGGTCTTACCTTTGGAACCATGCAAGACTCGAGCTGACACCGGTTCTACAGGGAGGCTGTAGAACCTTGCGAAGGTGTTGGGTGTAGATATTTGCTAGAGAGACACCCTGAGCCAGGGCCCACGAGGAGGCTAATCTCCAGGTGGAGTGAGCTCTCACTGCCAGTTGCCACGGGCGATCTTTGGATCGGTACGCCGTAGTGACGGCATCCACGATCCAGTGCGCTAAATCTCTGCTGACCCCGAAAACAGACAGAGAGCTGCTCAAAGCTCCTGAAGCACTGCGTGCGGTCCAAGTAGACGCAGTGCACGTACTGGACACATAACGGATGGGGTTGGGTCATCCTCCCGGTGGGGAGCTCATGCAAGTCCCGAAATCGAGTGGTGGGAACTTTGGACATGTAGCCGTCCCGGGGTCTCAGGACAACGTGAGAGGCGGATTCAGCCTTCTCGCACCCCTTAGGAACCTAATGAACAGGTGTGCTATCCTAGAGACTTACCAGCAAATGGGTCGTTTGTGGAAGGGGAGAGGTAACTCTCAACTCTCTCTAGCATGTTTCCGATCAAGCAACTCCGCGGGTCTTCTCCTCAAGAAGAGCACCAGGACGAGAAGAGGCGCCACTTAAAGGCATATATCCGCCCAGTGGCCGGACCCTAACCTGAGCATCTTCTCGACCACCGCAGTGGGTAGGCCAGTCAGGATCTCCTTGTCCCGTCCAGGAGGCAGACATGGAGGTTTCAGAGGTTTTGTCTGGGATTCCTTAACGTGCCCTTCCTCTGAGAAAGCACAGACGTTAAACAGTGCTAAACTCATTAAAACCAAGTATTGTAACTTCAGCATTAATGTGACAAGTAGTTTGTCTTTGCTCTTAGGTTGGGGATGTAGTGGTCTGAGCTGGGACAGTCAGATGGTCGTATTTCTCTTGGTTGGTGGTGGAATTGCCTTAGATGGAGCTGGGATGGTCAGTGAGTCTGTAGCTGTAGCTGGCCTAATCTCTAATTGGGGATGGGCATATGTCGATCATCTGGACCTGCCGGAATTTCTCCCTACCTCGGGATGGGCATTCCGAGGCAGAGACTGAAAGTGAATAATTAGTGTAGCTGCTGTTCATTAACTCTGCATTAATGAAAGCTTGAGAAGATGTATCTTTAGTCTAGATTTAAATTGGAAGAGTTTGTCTGACCCTCGAATAGTATCAGGAAGGGTTTAGGTATTCCAGAGTTTAGGTGCTACGTATGAGAAAGCTCGACCCTCTTTGGTGGATTTAGTTATTCTAGGTGTCATCAAAAGTCCTGAGTTTTGAGATCTTAGAGAACGCTCTTTTGGTTGTAATGTGATAAAAGCTCAGTTGAGTAAGTAGGGGCTAAACAATTTAAGGCTTTGTAACTAATTAAAATATTTTTAAAATCAATACGATACTCTACTCTGCCGGACAAATAAGGATTTTTCAAACTCTGCTGTTTTGTGTTTCGTGGAAACGTGGCTGAACGACTTTATCCCGGACAGCGCGTTACATCTGCCCGGCTACCAGCTGTTCAGAGCGGACCGCGACGCAGAATCAACAGGAAAAACGCGCGGAGGTGGGGTATGTTTTTACATCACTGAAAAGTGGTGTACAGATACAACAGTGATGAAGAAGATGCGTTGTCTCAACCTAGAAGCACTCTTCATTAACTGTAAGCCCTTTTACTCGCCGAGAGAGTTTTCCTCGTTCATTCTCGTGTGTGTTTACATTCCTCCGCAAGCGCACGTGAGCGTGGCGTTACAACAGCTCGCCGATCACATCACGGACACAGAGCAACAACATCCGGACTCCGTTATCATTATTCTTGGCGACTTTAATCATGCAAAACTTACACTCGAGCTGCCGAAATACAGACAACACATCACATGCCCTACCAGAGACAAAAATATTTTGGACCACTGCTACACCACAATAAAGAATGCATATCGCTCTGTCCCTAGAGCAGCTTTAGGACTGTCTGATCACTGCCTGGTTCACCTTATCCCAGCCTACAGGCAGAAACTAAAATCTGCCAAACCTGTGGTAAGGACTGTTAAAATATGGACCAACGAAACAGAGCTTGCCCTACAAGCCTGTTTCGAGTGCACCGATTGGAGTGTTTTTGAAGCTGCTACCACCGATCTGGACGAGCTCACAGAGACTGTAACATCATACATCAGTTTCTGTGAGGATTTGTGCATTCCTACTAGGACCTCCCTAAAATACAACAATGATAAACCATGGTTCTCAGCAAAACTCAGACACATTCGCCAAGCCAAGGAGGATGCCTACAGAAACGGGGACAAGGTCTTGTACAGGCAGGCTAGGAACACATTGACAAAGGAGATCAGAGTAGCTAAGAGAAACTACTCTAAAAAGTTGGAAAACCAGTTCTCAGCCAATGACCCTGCGTCTGTGTGGAAGGGCCTTAAAGACATCACTAACTACAAGCCACCATCCCCCAATTTTGCAGGCAATCAACACCTGGTCAATGATCTGAATGACTTTTACTGCAGATTTGAAAATGCTAATTTAACACCTCACCCCAACTCTGACATTCTCTCTACACAACACCTATCACCTTCAGTCATCCCACCTCCTGCACTTCACATCACTGAAGAGGACGTGTGCAGAGTCTTTAGGAAACAAAAGAGAAGAAAAGCACCAGGCCCAGATGGTATATTGTCATGAATCTCATTGCGAGACATGGCGTGGAGAACCCAATTGCAGGCAGGAGGCAGGAAGACAGGAGGTGAAGGGGTAAACAGGAATTTATTTTACAAATAATACTAAACAAAGAGGCAAAACAAAACCCACAATGGGGAAAACAAGACAGGGTAAATGATAAACGAATACAAGAACACTGACTGACTAAAACTACAAAAACAAACACTTGATATAGACACACTAACTAAACTAGACTTACTTGACAGGAACAAGGAACAAGATCAAACATACAGCATAACATCAAGAGCTAAGACGAGCATGTATCACATACAGAAACAGCTACAAGGTAAGACTAGGTCAAAAAATGCACGAGCAACGAGACAAAGAAACATGAGGACTTTATATAGTAGAGGTAACAAGGGGGAGCAGGTGCAAGGGATAACAATCAAGGAAAGCTAATCAAAACAAACTAGGAAACAGGAGGGTAGGGAAACAATGACGTGACTCGGGGAGAATATGGAAGACCATAACCGTCAGGACCATCTCTCCCCACAGGAAACAGAGGATTCTGCATGATTCCACCTCTAAACCAAGAAATACCTGACAAGGAGAGGTGAAACCATGACAGAACCCCCGCCTTAAGGAGCAGCAACCTGATGCTCCTCAAAGGCACGAACAAGACAAGGCAGACTGGGACATAGACAAGATCAAACAAAACATGGAAAACAGAATCAGGGGCAGACAGGCAAGAATAAACAATGGGTTGGGGTGGGACAGTAAAAATAACAAACAAGGAAGGGGAGGTGGGGGCAAACAAGGGAAAATAGGAAGTCCAGAAGGGGCAGGGCTGGGTGGGGAAGTTCCAGCCCTTGGTGACGCGCCAGAGCGCGAAGCCCCAGGGGGGAAGACATGGGAAGTCCTTTGGGGAACTGTCTTAGTCCCCTGCAGGACTCCTGGGCTGGACCCCGGCTGGAACGCCGGGCGGGACAAGGGCTGGACGACCGTCTTCACTACTCACTGGATGGGTTAAATGCAGAGGTCACATTTCCGGTATGGATTACCATATCTGACAAATAGGTCACTTTCACTTTTTAATTATATTTTCCTGAATATTTTACCATACATTTGCATCTCTGCACTTTGCAGAGGCTCTTAGGAGAGGAGGTATACAAATGTGGAAGTACATTTGCATGCATGCCTTGCAGCAGCTACTCAGATGCTGTGTTTCACTTGAGTTGTGTTTAGCTGAAAAATAAAATGTACTTAACATAATGGTTCTGGGGGGGTGTTCAGTGTTAGGTCTTTATTTAAATGTTCTTCAAAGAAAACGAGCCAGAGTCAATAAATATGAGTCTGGAAAACAATCATATCATTTTTATTTGAGTAAACATAGAAAAAGGACCCACAGATCCAAACACAACACAAGGTTATCTGTTGTATTGATGGTACACAGTGCTACAAACTCCTGCCTACTCTTCTGCATTTTTTACATTTCCTTATCGTCCTCTTGAAGCGTGTCAGTGCTCTTTGTGAGGATGTTAATGAAATGTTTGCACACATTTCAAAAAAGCTTATTTTAAGCACACGTCTTTGAGATGCATTAGTCCAGAGGTGAATATTTCCACACACTTTTTACGCTTCGAGGCATTTTATTCAAATAACATTGCAAAGTTTTAATGGAAATGAGCACCTGCTCCAGTAGACTGGGAACACTTTTGCATAAGGATGACTCATTAACATTTGTGTAGGTAAATAAAGGCAATGAAGGACGTAACACACAAACTAAATATATAAGATTTGAACGAACAGAGACACTTCATGTTGATCTTCACCTCTGACTGTTGTTACAGGTAAACTGGACTGCTTCATACTATCATTTATCAGAGTATCACACCTGCAATCATATTTACTTTTTTATTCAATATTTTTACTGTTTCAGATTCATTTCATAATGTTAAGCCATCAGCAATGGAAAGAGTAATACATGTGCTGCTGTTCTCAGGTCAGTGTTTAAGTTTACGCAAGTCTAATGTTCAGTAATGACTATTTAAGTATTCGCAGTAGTTGGCAGCGTTTTCTTCATTCAGTCAGTGTTTTCAGAGAGAGAGAGAGAGAGAGAGAGAGAGATTTAATATATTTAATTTTGTGCTTTGGCAATGTAAATTTTCTTTTATCATGCCATTAAAGCTCCTTTGAATCTTTAATCGAGAGAGAGAGAGAGAGAGAGAGAGAGAGAGAGAGAAAGAGAGAGAGAGAGAGAGAGAGAGAGAGAGAGAGAGAGAGAGAGAGAGAGAGAGAGAGAGAGAGAGAGAAGGAGAAAAGTCAAGAAGCTCAAATCTGGCTGCAAGATATGTCAAGGCCTGCCATGACCAAAGAAAAAACAGCACAACACAAAACAACACTGACAGGACAACACACACAAACTGACACTATCACCCTCATTGAGAACTTTAATTAAAACTGTTTTTCTGTTTATATTGAGATGTATATAAATATATTTTTACTCATAGACTTTTAATTTTATTCTGTCTTATTTTTATCTTAATCTGCATTTGTGCATGTTTATATTTAATCTTGTGCTTTGGCAATGTAAATTTTATTTTATCATGCCATTAAAGCTCCTTTGAATCTTGAATCTTAAATCTTGAGAGAGAGAGCGAGAGAGAGAGTGCATGAGCATTTATATTTTCTATTTGTGGTATTCAACAGCCCTGTGAAAGGTGCTCAAAGCTTTGTTTTGTAGCTGGTTAAACTGTTGAAGCAGAATAGATTTTGAGCGGGTTTAAGATACTTCTTAGCTGGTAAGACTAGAAAACGTCTTGGTTACGGATGTAACCTCTGTTCCATGATGGAGGGAACGATACATTGTGTAGAACTGACAGGTGGTGTTTGTCTTGAGAAACTATCAAATTCTGACTAGATTTAAAAAGGCCAGTGCAATTTGTGAATTAAGTTTGCATGCCTTGTATATCCATGTATAATAGGGAGAAGACGTGCTGCTTTCATTCACCTTTTGGGCTGAGGAGGCTTAGAGCCTCTCTTGACTGCTACATCAGGTGGCACGTGTAGCGAAGCGACGGTGACTAGCCTGGTCAGACGTGAGTTTTCATCACCTTTAGATATTTTACAGTTTCTGATTAGCAGTATAGTGATAAAAATCCCTCTATGTATTCGTCCAGCAAATGCATCAATGATTTTATACACTTCACGTTATTTTAGGACCATAAGTAATGTGACTTTACCAAGCTGAATTTAGAGGAGAGGTAGCATAGATTGAAACCCAGTTTAAGTGACTGAATCCTATGAGAAAAAGGAAAGGAAGCATCATAAGGGAATACATGGTTATTTATTGAATAATTTCTACACAATTATGCTAGAAGTTCCATGGCCTAATCGGATTCCCATGAGGGTAGCCGCAAGCCCGAATGTCTGTTGGATTGTCCTCCATTTTCTCTTTCTTTTTCCTTCTATTCCCGCCCAAAGTGTATCAGTGATGGTGTTTTTAAATGCATACCTATCCTGGCTCCTGGTGGCCTGCGGGCCAATGCCATGAAAGTGATAAGTGGTCCAAAGAAAGCTGCTATGTTTCTCATTGCGCCTCATTTTTTTGCATAGCTCTGACACTATCCAGTTTGCATTTAATATCTAAACTTAGTTATGGACATAGTATGATGCATGCTCTGTTTTTATAACATTGGTCATTGGACCTATGGAAATTGGAAATATGCTAGGCTTTGAGCTGTGAATCATCCCAATGTAAGAATACAACAAACCCTAAATCAAAGCATGCATCATTACTGGTTAAAATGGCCATAGTGCCAACACAGAACAAGGATATTTGCATATATTTATAGGGAAGGACAGTTAAGTGTAGTTTCCATTTGTCAGATAAGTTTATCTGGATAGCCTAAGATGTTAGATGATATGAGACAATACAGAGTGACTTTTCACCTCTGCTTTGAAGCTGAGGAGTCGTAAATATCATGCAGAGAAACAAAAGGGTTATCAGAGCTTTCAATGAGAGCACCAACCTAAATCTAGTACCCCTGGTTCAGGTCTCTTGATGTTGACATAAAAAAACAGGACAAAAGGGATTGGGGGGTTTATGGCTATCTAGGCACTACACCAGCGTAAGGGGGCAGGGCTGTTCTGCCCAGCCTGCCTGCAGGATGTGCTAAGTGATGGAAGGAATCTCTGTTGTTCACACAGTGGGGTAAGAAGGGAGGCGAAAATAGCACATGAACCAACTAGGAGGGGGGGGTTCACAGGCGTAAGCCTTACTGGCCACCGGTCTTACCTTTGGAACCATGCAAGACTCGAGCTGACACCGGTTCTACAGGGAGGCTGTAGAACCTTGCGAAGGTGTTGGGTGTAGATATTTGCTAGAGAGACACCCTGAGCCAGGGCCCACGAGGAGGCTAATCTCCAGGTGGAGTGAGCTCTCACTGCCAGTTGCCACGGGCGATCTTTGGATCGGTACGCCGTAGTGACGGCATCCACGATCCAGTACGCTAAATCTCTGCTGACCCCGAAAACAGACAGAGAGCTGCTCAAAGCTCCTGAAGCACTGCGTGCGGTCCAAGTAGACGCAGTGCACGTACTGGACACATAACGGATGGGGTTGGGTCATCCTCCCGGTGGGGAGCTCATGCAAGTCCCGAAATCGAGTGGTGGGAACTTTGGACATGTAGCCGTCCCGGGGTCTCAGGACAACGTGAGAGGCGGATTCAGCCTTCTCGCACCCCTTAGGAACCTAATGAACAGGTGTGCTATCCTAGAGACTTACCAGCAAATGGGTCGTTTGTGGAAGGGGAGAGGTAACTCTCAACTCTCTCTAGCATGTTTCCGATCAAGCAACTCCGCGGGTCATCTCCTCAAGAAGAGCACCAGGACGAGAAGAGGCGCCACTTAAAGGCATATATCCGCCCAGTGGCCGGACCCTAACCTGAGCATCTTCTCGACCACCGCAGTGGGTAGGCCAGTCAGGATCTCCTTGTCCCGTCCAGGAGGCAGACATGGAGGTTTCAGAGGTTTTGTCTGGGATTCCTTAACGTGCCCTTCCTCTGAGGAAGCACAAATAGGGGGTTCGTGGAAAAAAGCCTCTTGAAAATGCCAGCCATTTGACGCACAGTCTTGCGATGGATCGTAGTGTGAAAAAACCTGACACGTAGCGCATATCTAAATGACGAAGTGGACATTTCACCTTACCCTGTGGTAAGACCACTTTTAAATCTGCTGGCCACGGATAGCGGGTGTGTGGACACCACTGGGGGTGCCCTCGCGCCATGGCACCCCTCGAAGACCCCAAAGACCCCTGTCCACGAACAGCATATGCGTCCCTCACAGGTTTATCCCATGTAAGTCGGCTTACCCACTTGTCCTCCAACTTCATATGAGTCCCACGATTCATTTGTTTTCTTGGGAGGCGGGTACGAGCTTACTGCCCATGGGTGCCAGCGACCACGAAACCACTATTTGTCCACTGATCAACTATGGGTGTCAATTTGACCTTCGACCCCCCTGACCCATCCATGGCCACGCCCCCGACCACCAAACCACTGTTTGGCAGCTTCCCAACTACTTTTACCAGAACCTGGTTTTTGACGCTCGGGACTGACATATGTTTGTCTGAGGGGGCGTGGCCATCGAGTTTTGTGGTTTTTAAAACAAAATATAATATTTACACGTTTAAAATGCCCCTTCTGTGCAATGTCCACCAAGCACTTATTCCTGGCCCATTCTACAAACTGCACGTGGACAACATCGCATTCAACGTAGTAGATACCAGAATTTAAGTCAAACTCATCATTTTACCACTTGTTTCTAACATACGCGTGTCCAAAAGAGTGTTCTCAAACACACTTGGAAATAAATAAATCCATATGAAACGTTGTTAAAAAGCAATCCATTTTCCAGTCTGTTCTAACTAGAAAATGCATCCATTTTCTAGTATGTTTGCATTGCCTGTCCACGTGTGGTTTATGTGAGTGGACCACGTGTATTAAGTTGGTGGACATAATGCTTTTTAACAATATTTAAAGTGTATGTATTCATTTCTAGTTGTCAGGAACAACGCTTTTCAGTGAGAACACTCTTTTAGACACACACGGGTTAGGAAACAGCTCGTGAAATGTTCAGTTTTGACAAAAATCGGGTATCTCATATGTTGAAGGTCAGGGTGGAAACAAAGGTCCAGAAGACAAGGTTCCTAAGGTCGGAGGCCATCGAGCCTTTGCAGTGACCACTGTCACGGACCCTCAAATCAGGCCCAGCAGTTTAGAGTCCGTGGATTCTTCTTAAAGGGTTTAAAAGTGGATGAGCACATAGCTAAAACAGGCCTCGTTTCTGAGTCTCTGCCATTGAAAGCATAGGGCCTTTTCATTTACATTAAAAAGGTTACAAAATACTTCTGGAGGACCAAGACTTTTGCCCTTTCGGTATGTCTCTCGGGGGACCGGCACGCAAGTGCACGTGAGGTTTTGGGATCGTCGGACACTCCGGCGGCCCTGCGGGAGATGTCCTGGAGCAATTTATTTGTATGGGCCACGTGTATTAAGTTGGTGGACAACCCACTTATTAGCAAAAATTTACCTTTATATTCATTTAAATGCATCAACTACCACATCATTCAGTCAGTGCACTTTATTAGACACACATATGTTAGCAACAACTTGTAGAACGCTCAGTTTGGCCTCAAATGTCTAATTAGGGAGAAAAACGTAAGTCAGTGACGCGTGTTTACTGCATGCGTTGTGCATAGAGCAGAATGTCATGCGTGCGCACTTTGCATGCGTCACTGCATGTGTGATGCATTGAGCAGCTCGAAAGACATGTGTCACTGCATGCATCATGCATATTGCAGTCAGTGACGGGTGCACGCTGCACGTGTTGTGAATAGAGCAGAATGTCATGCATGCGTCACTGCATGCGCGCTCTGTATGCGTCACTGCATGTGTGATGCATTGAGCAGATCGAAAGACATGCGTGCGCTGTACGCGTCACTGAATGCATCCTGCATATAAGAGACCGTGACGCATGCACAAGCTTAAGTAACCACACGTGCATGCGTCACGCATATAGCATATAGACATGAGCGACCGTCCATCATCCACCGATCGTCCAGAGAAGCCAGGCGACTTTGTGACTTTGTTTACGGGTCAAAAGGTCAAAATAGGGAGAGTCGTCCACGAAAACGCATTGGCATAGATTATAGGTGGACGCCCTCCCGTTGGGAAACGATAGGCCGAAGGGTCTCGACATTTTAGATTATTTTTGTCTAGAAGCCCCCCATTTATACCCCAAATGTCCAAAGGTCTTAGACCTTTTCTTAAAAAATCCACCTCCCCAACACTAAACCTTCATAATGCTGTTGAGAGTTATATGAGAGAGAAGGCTGTGTGCTTAATCTTGTGATTGGGTACAAAAAACATTTCCTAATCGTTTAGGGTGATGTGCTCTCGGTATGTTGTCGGGGGCCACCAGACGGGTCAGAATCTAGAATATGGGACCCCTCGGATCTTTCTGGAAATTTCCTCGTATAGCTTATTTGCATGGGTATTCCATAGCGGTTTCGTGGTCGTGACCCCGACAGGGTCAACCGATCCAAAACCGGGTCACATGCAACCGTCCATCATCCACCTATCATGCGGAAAAGCCGGGCGACATTGTGACTTTGTTTAGGTGTCAAAAGGTCAAAATAGGGAGTGTCGTCCACGAAGCACTAAATGAAAACGCATTGGCATATATGGTAGGTGGACGCCCTCCCGTTGGGAAACGATAGGCCGAAGGGTCTCGACATTTTAGATTATTTTTGTCTAGAAGCCCCCCATTTATACCCCAAATGTCCAAAGGTCTTAGACCTTTTGTTAAAAAATCCACCTCCCCAACACTAAACCTTCATAATGCTGTTGAGAGTTATAAGAGAGAGAAGGCAGTGTGAGTAATCTTGTGATTGGGTGCAAAAAACATTTTCTAAACCTCTAGGGCGATGTGCTCTCGGTATGTGGTCGGGGGCCACTAGACGGGCCAGAATCTAGAATATGGGACCCCTCGGACCTTTCTGGAAATTTCCTCGTATAGCTTATTTGCATGGGTATTCCATAGCGGTTTCATGGTCGTGACCCGACAGGGTCAACCGATCCAAAACCGGGTCACAAGCAACCGTCCATTATCCACCGGTCGTGCGGAAAAGCCGGGCGTCTTTGCGACTTTGTTTAGGGGTCAAAAGGTCAAAACAGGGAGGGTGTATGCGTCATTGAATGCGTGCATGCGTCACCGAATGCATCATGCGTGGAGCCGGTCGTGTCGCATGCACGCGTTGTATGCGTCAATGAAACCCCCATGCATAGAGCAGACCCTGACACATCCACGTGCTGTTATAGCATGCGCTGCATGCGTCGCTGCTATAGCATGCGCTGCATGCGTCGCTGTTATAGCATGCGCTGCATGCGTCGCAGTCTGCATCGTGCATAGAGCAGGCGGTGACGCATGCACGCGTTGTATGCGTCAATGAAACCCTCATGCATAGAGCAGACCGTGACACATCCACGTGCTGTTATAGCATGCGCTGCATGCGTCGCAGTCTGCATCGTGCATAGAGCAGGCCGTGACGCATGCACGCACTTTAATAACAGTGCGTGTATGCGCCAGTGAATGCATAGAGCAGACCATGGGAAGGTGTTCCATGAAAATGTAATGTACACAAGCACAGTTTCCACAAAGGCCCTCGGGGTCCCGAGAGACCCCAAACATCACAGTCACTTGCGTCACAGTCCCACAAGCGACATACTGAAAGGACAAATGCGTGGGTGCCCGAAAAGTATTTTATTTCATTTTTTATGTATTGCTCTGCAGCCCATTCATTTCAATGGACGATGCTTGAATATGAGGCCTTAAAAATAAAAGATGCTAACTAAATAGTCAAAATGAGCATTTAATGACTTGATACCAACATATATGTGAACAATATAGTGTGCTCATTGAATAATGTGGTTTTTGAAACAAAGAAATTAATATTTTTTAGTTAAACATTGTTAATAAGTGTTATGTCCACCAACTCACTTTACTATAAATTGCAGGTGGACATTTTTCAATTTTCGCCAAGTCATCCAGGAAGTGACCACCTGCAATTTATATGAATGGACCACGTGTAGTGAGTTGGTGGACAACCACTTTTAGGGCATAATTCAGTCTTCTGTGAAATGATACTAACATATGTATGTCTAATAAAGTGTACTAAGGGAATAATGTGGTTCTTTAATCGTATATATGTGAATACATTGGACAAAAAGGTAATTATCAAGAAAAACTACAAAGCACTACAAATATGGCAACCAGGAAGTGTCCACCTGCAATTTATATGAATGGACCACATGTAGTGAGTTCGTGGAAATGCATTTTTAAGCATAATTAAGCATAATTAAGCATTCTGTGAGTTTATGCTAACATATGTATGTCTATATCAGTGTACCAACAGACTAACAGGGTCTATAATGCATATAGATTATTATAAAGTGTGTCCACGAACTTCATATGTGTGGCCCATTAACATAAATTGTAGGTGGACATTTGCCCCGTTTTTCACTAAGTCATACAGGAAGTGTCCACCTGCAATTTATATAATGGACCACGTGTAGTGAGTTCGTGGAAATGCATTTTTTAAGCATAAATAAGCATTCTGTGAGTTGCTGCTAACATATGTATGTCCATATAAGTGTACTAACAGACTAACAGGGTCGTTAATGCATATAGATTACTATAAAGGGTGTCCACGAACTTAATACGTGTGGCCCATTACTATAAATTGTAGGTGGACATGACCACTAATATACTATGCCCAATACTATAAACTCCATGTGGACATGTCCACCTACAATTTGTGTGAATGGACCACGTGTAGTGAGTTCGTGGAAATTCATTTTTATGCATAATAAAGCATAAATAAGCATTCTGTGAGTTGCTGCTAACATATGTATGTCTATATAAGTGTACTAACAGACTAACAGGGTCTAGAATGCATATAGATTACTATAAAGTGTGTCCACGAACTTAATATGTGTGGCCCATTAACATAAATTGTAGGTGGACATGACCACTAATATACTATGCCCAATACAATAAACTCCATGTGGACATGTCCACCTACAATTTGTTTGAATGGACCACGTGTAGTGAGTTCGTGGAAATGCATTTTTTAAGCATAAATAAGCATTCTGTGAGTTGCTGCTAACATATGTATGTCCATATAAGTGTACTAACAGACTAACAGGGTCGTTAATGCATATAGATTACTATAAAGTGTGTCCACGAACTTAATATGTGTGGCCCATTAACATAAATTGTAGGTGGACATTTGCCCCGTTTTTCACTAAGTCATACAGGAAGTGTCCACCTGCAATTTATATAATGGACCACGTGTAGTGAGTTCGTGGAAATTCATTTTTAAGCATAATTAAGCATAAATAAGCATTCTGTGAGTTGCTGCTAACATATGTATGTCTATATAAGTGTACCAACAGACTAACAGGGTCCATAATGCATATAGATTCCTATAAAGTGTGTCCACCAACTGCATATGTGTGGACTATTCTCATAAACTGTAGGTGGACATTTGCCCCGTTTTTCACTAAGTCATACAGGAAGTGTCCACCTGCAATTTATATAATGGGCCACGTGTAGTGAGTTCGTGGAAATTCATTTTTATGCATAATAAAGCATAAATAAGCATTCTGTGAGTTGCTGCTAACATATGTATGTCTATATAAGTGTACCAACAGACTAACAGGGTCTATAATGCATATAGATTATTATAAAGTGTGTCCACGAACTTCATATGTGTGGACTACTACTGTAATCTGCAGGTGGACATGACCACCTGCAATTTATATGAATGGACCACGTGTAGTGAGTTCGTGGAAATGCATTTTTTAAGTATATATAGGCATTCTGTGAGTTGCTGCTAACATATGTATGTCTATATAAGTGTATTAACAGACTAACAGGGTCCATAATGCATATAGATTATTATATAGTGTGTCCACGAACTGCATATGTGGGGTCCATTAACATAAATTGTAGGTGGACATTTGCCCCGTTTTTCACTAAGTCATACAGGAAGTGTCCACCTGCAATTTATATAATGGACCACGTGTAGTGAGTTCGTGGAAATGCATTTTTTAAGTATATATAGGCATTCTGTGAGTTGCTGCTAACATATGTATGTCTATATAAGTGTATTAACAGACTAACAGGGTCCATAATGCATATAGATTATTATATAGTGTGTCCACGAACTGCATATGTGGGGTCTATTAACATAAATTGTAGGTGGACATTTGCCCCGTTTTTCACTAAGTCATACAGGAAGTGTCCACCTGCAATTTATATAATGGACCACGTGTAGTGAGTTCGTGGAAATGCATTTTTTAAGTATATATAGGCATTCTGTGAGTTGATGCTAACATATGTATGTCTATATAAGTGTATTAACAGACTAACAGGGTCCATAATGCATATAGATTATTATATAGTGTGTCCACGAACTGCATATGTGGGGTCCATTAACATAAATTGTAGGTGGACATTTGCCCCGTTTTTCAATAAGTCATACAGGAAGTGTCCACCTGCAATTTATATAATGGACCACGTGTAGTGAGTTCGTGGAAATTCATTTTTAAGCATAATTAAGCATAAATAAGCATTCTGTGAGTTGCTGCTTACATATGTATGTCTATATAAGTGTACCAACAGACTAACAGGGTCTATAATGCATATAGATTCCTATAAAGTGTGTCCACCAACTGCATATGTGTGGACTATTCTCATAAACTGTAGGTGGACATTTGCCCCGTTTTTCACTAAGTCATACAGGAAGTGTCCACCTGCAATTTATATAATGGGCCACGTGTAGTGAGTTCGTGGAAATTCATTTTTATGCATAATAAAGCATAAATAAGCATTCTGTGAGTTGCTGCTAACATATGTATGTCTATATAAGTGTACCAACAGACTAACAGGGTCTATAATGCATATAGATTATTATAAAGTGTGTCCACGAACTTCATATGTGTGGACTACTACTGTAATCTGCAGGTGGACATGACCACCTGCAATTTATATGAATGGACCACGTGTAGTGAGTTCGTGGAAATGCATTTTTTAAGTATATATAGGCATTCTGTGAGTTGCTGCTAACATATGTATGTCTATATAAGTGTATTCACAGACTAACAGGGATCATAATGCATATAGATTATTATATAGTGTGTCCACGAACTGCATATGTGGGGTCCATTAACATAAATTGTAGGTGGACATTTGCCCCGTTTTTCACTAAATCATACACAAAGTGTCCACCTGCAATATATATAATGGACCACGTGTAGTGAGTTCGTGGAAATTCATTTTTAAGCATAATTAAGCATAAATAAGCATTCTGTGAGTTGCTGCTAACATATGTATGTCTATATAAGTGTACCAACAGACTAACAGGGTCTATAATGCATATAGATTCCTATAAAGTGTGTCCACCAACTGCATATGTGTGGACTATTCTCATAAACTGTAGGTGGACATTTGCCCCGTTTTTCACTAAGTCATACAGGAAGTGTCCACCTGCAATTTATATAATGGGCCACGTGTAGTGAGTTCGTGGAAATTCATTTTTATGCATAATAAAGCATAAATAAGCATTCTGTGAGTTGCTGCTAACATATGTATGTCTATATAAGTGTATTAACAGACTAACAGGGTCCATAATGCATATAGATTATTATATAGTGTGTCCACGAACTGCATATGTGGGGTCCATTAACATAAATTGTAGGTGGACATTTGCCCCGTTTTTCACTAAGTCATACAGGAAGTGTCCACCTGCAATTTATATAATGGACCACGTGTAGTGAGTTCGTGGAAATGCATTTTTTAAGTATATATAGGCATTCTGTGAGTTGCTGCTAACATATGTATGTCTATATAAGTGTATTAACAGACTAACAGGGTCCATAATGCATATAGATTATTATATAGTGTGTCCACGAACTGCATATGTGGGGTCCATTAACATAAATTGTAGGTGGACATTTGCCCCGTTTTTCACTAAGTCATACAGGAAGTGTCCACCTGCAATTTATATAATGGACCACGTGTAGTGAGTTCGTGGAAATGCATTTTTTAAGCATAAATAAGCATTCTGTGAGTTGCTGCTAACATATGTATGTCTATATAAGTGTACTAACAGACTAACAGGGTCGTTAATGCATATAGATTACTATAAAGTGTGTCCACGAACTTAATATGTGTGGCCCATTAACATAAATTGTAGGTGGACATTTGCCCCGTTTTTCACTAAGTCATACAGGAAGTGTCCACCTGCAATTTATATAATGGACCACGTGTAGTGAGTTCGTGGAAATTCATTTTTATGCATAATAAAGCATAAATAAGCATTCTGTGAGTTGCTGCTAACATATGTATGTCTATATAAGTGTACTAACAGACTAACAGGGTCTATAATGCATATAGATTACTATAAAGTGTGTCCACGAACTTAATATGTGTGGCTCATTAACATAAATTGTAGGTGGACATTTGCCCCGTTTTTCACTAAGTCATACAGGAAGTGTCCACCTGCAATTTATATAATGGACCACGTGTAGTGAGTTCGTGGAAATGCATTTTTTAAGCATAAATAAGCATTCTGTGAGTTGCTGCTAACATATGTATGTCTATATAAGTGTATTAACAGACTAACAGGGTCCATAATGCATATAGATTATTATATAGTGTGTCCACGAACTGCATATGTGGGGTCCATTAACATAAATTGTAGGTGGACATTTGCCCCGTTTTTCACTAAGTCATACAGGAAGTGTCCACCTGCAATTTATATAATGGACCACGTGTAGTGAGTTCGTGGAAATTCATTTTTAAGCATAATTAAGCATAAATAAGCATTCTGTGAGTTTCTGCTAACATATGTATGTCTATATAAGTGTACTAACAGACTAACAGGGTCGTTAATGCATATAGATTACTATAAAGGGTGTCCACGAACTTAATACGTGTGGCCCATTACTATAAATTGTAGGTGGACATGACCACTAATATACTATGCCCAATACTATAAACTCCATGTGGACATGTCCACCTACAATTTGTGTGAATGGACCACGTGTAGTGAGTTCGTGGAAATTCATTTTTATGCATAATAAAGCATAAATAAGCATTCTGTGAGTTGCTGCTAACATATGTATGTCTATATAAGTGTACTAACAGACTAACAGGGTCTATAATGCATATAGATTACTATAAAGTGTGTCCACGAACTTAATATGTGTGGCCCATTAACATAAATTGTAGGTGGACATTTGCCCCGTTTTTCACTAAGTCATACAGGAAGTGTCCACCTGCAATTTATATAATGGACCACGTGTAGTGAGTTCGTGGAAATTCATTTTTATGCATAATAAAGCATAAATAAGCATTCTGTGAGTTGCTGCTAACATATGTATGTCTATATAAGTGTACTAACAGACTAACAGGGTCTATAATGCATATAGATTACTATAAAGTGTGTCCACGAACTTAATATGTGTGGCTCATTAACATAAATTGTAGGTGGACATTTGCCCCGTTTTTCACTAAGTCATACAGGAAGTGTCCACCTGCAATTTATATAATGGACCACGTGTAGTGAGTTCGTGGAAATGCATTTTTTAAGCATAAATAAGCATTCTGTGAGTTGCTGCTAACATATGTATGTCTATATAAGTGTACCAACAGACTAACAGGGTCGTTAATGCATATAGATTACTATAAAGTGTGTCCACGAACTTAATATGTGTGGCCCATTAACATAAATTGTAGGTGGACATGACCACTAATATACTATGCCCAATACAATAAACTCCATGTGGACATGTCCACCTACAATTTGTTTGAATGGACCACGTGTAGTGAGTTCGTGGAAATTCATTTTTATGCATAATAAAGCATAAATAAGCATTCTGTGAGTTGCTGCTAACATATGTATGTCTATATAAGTGTACTAACAGACTAACAGGGTCTATAATGCATATAGATTACTATAAAGTGTGTCCACGAACTTAATATGTGTGGCCCATTAACATAAATTGTAGGTGGACATTTGCCCCGTTTTTCACTAAGTCATACAGGAAGTGTCCACCTGCAATTTATATAATGGACCACGTGTAGTGAGTTCGTGGAAATTCATTTTTATGCATAATAAAGCATAAATAAGCATTCTGTGAGTTGCTGCTAACATATGTATGTCTATATAAGTGTACTAACAGACTAACAGGGTCTATAATGCATATAGATTACTATAAAGTGTGTCCACGAACTTAATATGTGTGGCTCATTAACATAAATTGTAGGTGGACATTTGCCCCGTTTTTCACTAAGTCATACAGGAAGTGTCCACCTGCAATTTATATAATGGACCACGTGTAGTGAGTTCGTGGAAATGCATTTTTTAAGCATAAATAAGCATTCTGTGAGTTGCTGCTAACATATGTATGTCTATATAAGTGTACTAACAGACTAACAGGGTCGTTAATGCATATAGATTACTATAAAGTGTGTCCACGAACTTAATATGTGTGGCCCATTAACATAAATTGTAGGTGGACATGACCACTAATATACTATGCCCAATACAATAAACTCCATGTGGACATGTCCACCTACAATTTGTTTGAATGGACCACGTGTAGTGAGTTCGTGGAAATTCATTTTTATGCATAATAAAGCATAAATAAGCATTCTGTGAGTTGCTGCTAACATATGTATGTCTATATAAGTGTACTAACAGACTAACAGGGTCTATAATGCATATAGATTACTATAAAGTGTGTCCACGAACTTAATATGTGTGGCCCATTAACATAAATTGTAGGTGGACATTTGCCCCGTTTTTCACTAAGTCATACAGGAAGTGTCCACCTGCAATTTATATAATGGACCACGTGTAGTGAGTTCGTGGAAATTCATTTTTATGCATAATAAAGCATAAATAAGCATTCTGTGAGTTGCTGCTAACATATGTATGTCTATATAAGTGTACTAACAGACTAACAGGGTCTATAATGCATATAGATTACTATAAAGTGTGTCCACGAACTTAATATGTGTGGCTCATTAACATAAATTGTAGGTGGACATTTGCCCCGTTTTTCACTAAGTCATACAGGAAGTGTCCACCTGCAATTTATATAATGGACCACGTGTAGTGAGTTCGTGGAAATGCATTTTTTAAGCATAAATAAGCATTCTGTGAGTTGCTGCTAACATATGTATGTCTATATAAGTGTACCAACAGACTAACAGGGTCGTTAATGCATATAGATTACTATAAAGTGTGTCCACGAACTTAATATGTGTGGCCCATTACTATAAATTGTAGGTGGACATGACCACTAATATACTATGCCCAATACAATAAACTCCATGTGGACATGTCCACCTACAATTTGTGTGAATGGACCACGTGTAGTGAGTTCGTGGAAATTCATTTTTATGCATAATAAAGCATAAATAAGCATTCTGTGAGTTGCTGCTAACATATGTATGTCTATATAAGTGTACTAACAGACCAACAGGGTCTATAATGCATATAGATTACTATAAAGTGTGTCCACGAACTTAATATGTGTGGCCCATTAACATAAATTGTAGGTGGACATTTGCCCCGTTTTTCACTAAGTCATACAGGAAGTGTCCACCTGCAATTTATATAATGGACCACGTGTAGTGAGTTCGTGGAAATGCATTTTTAAGCATAATTAAGCATAAATAAGCATTCTGTGAGTTGCTGCTAACATATGTATGTCTATTAAGGTGTACCAACTGACTAACAGGGTCCATAATGCATATAGATTATTCTAAAGTGTGTCCACGAACTTAATACGTGTGGCCCATTAAAATAAATTGCAGGTGGACAAGCCAAAATTAGTTTGCAAGTGGACAAATAGTGCTTCCGTGGTACGGGGGGGGGGGCGGGGGTCGACCCTGGTGGTCACCTGACCACTTTGGCAAAAGTAGTTGGTTAGTGGACAAATAGTGCTTCCGTGGTACGGGGGGGGGGGGCGGGGGTCGACCCTGGTGGTCACCTGACCACTTTGGCAAAAGTAGTTGGTTAGTGGACAAATAGTGCTTTGGTGGTACAGGGGGCGTGTCAGGGGGCGTCGCCCGCCAAAAGAGGGACCAATCAGTGAGAGGAATTGGGGTCCCAGGACCACTTGCCAAAGATAGTTGGGAAGTGGGACAAATATCACGTTCGTGGACACTCGGGGGAAGCACAGAACGCCCACCCCTGGACTATGGCCATGGAACGAGCCCCATTCATTTTAGTTGGGCCGTGGACGGTCCTTGCTCCCCCTGGTGGAAGAGTGCCGAAGCGCAGCATATGGCCTCTTCGCTTGGCGCGCCTCCCGTTCGGACCCCCTTGGGCGGGGGTCCGAAATTTCGCCTCAGGTCCGCTCGGGGCGGTCCCCCCTTCGGTTGACCCCGACGTCGGACCCCCGAAAAATCTGGGGTCTTCCCCGCGCAGCGTCCGCGAAACCATTTCCACGAGCCTGTTAGCCTATTGACGATGTGGACTGCTCGCAAAAGTTTGGGACTTCAGGAAGCACAGACGTTAAACAGTGCTAAACTCATTAAAACCAAGTATTGTAACTTCAGCATTAATGTGACAAGTAGTTCGTCTTTGCTCTTAGGTTGGGGATGTAGTGGTCTGAGCTGGGACAGTCAGATGGTCGTATTTCTCTTGGTTGGTGGTGGAATTGCCTTAGATGGAGCTGGGATGGTCAGTGAGTCTGTAGCTGTAGCTGGCCTAATCTCTAATTGGGGATGGGCATATGTCGATCATCTGGACCTGCCGGAATTTCTCCCTACCTCGGGATGGGCATTCCGAGGCAGAGACTGAAAGTGAATAATTAGTGTAGCTGCTGTTCATTAACTCTGCATTAATGAAAGCTTGAGAAGATGTATCTTTAGTCTAGATTTAAATTGGAAGAGTGTGTCTGACCCTCGAATAGTATCAGGAAGGGTTTAGGTATTCCAGAGTTTAGGTGCTACGTATGAGAAAGCTCGACCCCCTTTGGTGGATTTAGTTATTCTAGGTGTCATCAAAAGTCCTGAGTTTTGAGATCTTAGAGAACGCTCTTTTGGTTGTAATGTGATAAAAGCTCAGTTGAGTAAGTAGGGGCTAAACAATTTAAGGCTTTGTAACTAATTAAAATATTTTTAAAATCAATACGATACTCTACTCTGCCGGACAAATAAGGATTTTTCAAACTCTGCTGTTTTGTGTTTCGTGGAAACGTGGCTGAACGACTTTATCCCGGACAGCGCGTTACATCTGCCCGGCTACCAGCTGTTCAGAGCGGACCGCGACGCAGAATCAACAGGAAAAACGCGCGGAGGTGGGGTATGTTTTTACATCACTGAAAAGTGGTGTACAGATACAACAGTGATGAAGAAGATGCGTTGTCTCGACCTAGAAGCACTCTTCATTAACTGTAAGCCCTTTTACTCGCCGAGAGAGTTTTCCTCGTTCATTCTCGTGTGTGTTTACATTCCTCCGCAAGCGCACGTGAGCGTGGCGTTACAACAGCTCGCCGATCACATCACGGACACAGAGCAACAACATCCGGACTCCGTTATCATTATTCTTGGCGACTTTAATCATGCAAAACTTACACTCGAGCTGCCGAAATACAGACAACACATCACATGCCCTACCAGAGACAAAAATATTTTGGACCACTGCTACACCACAATAAAGAATGCATATCGCTCTGTCCCTAGAGCAGCTTTAGGACTGTCTGATCACTGCCTGGTTCACCTTATCCCAGCCTACAGGCAGAAACTAAAATCTGCCAAACCTGTGGTAAGGACTGTTAAAATATGGACCAACGAAACAGAGCTTGCCCTACAAGCCTGTTTCGAGTGCACCGATTGGAGTGTTTTTGAAGCTGCTACCACCGATCTGGACGAGCTCACAGAGACTGTAACATCATACATCAGTTTCTGTGAGGATTTGTGCATTCCTACTAGGACCTCCCTAAAATACAACAATGATAAACCATGGTTCTCAGCAAAACTCAGACACATTCGCCAAGCCAAGGAGGATGCCTACAGAAACGGGGACAAGGTCTTGTACAGGCAGGCTAGGAACACATTGACAAAGGAGATCAGAGTAGCTAAGAGAAACTACTCTAAAAAGTTGGAAAACCAGTTCTCAGCCAATGACCCTGCGTCTGTGTGGAAGGGCCTTAAAGACATCACTAACTACAAGCCACCATCCCCCAATTTTGCAGGCAATCAACACCTGGTCAATGATCTGAATGACTTTTACTGCAGATTTGAAAATGCTAATTTAACACCTCACCCCAACTCTGACATTCTCTCTACACAACACCTATCACCTTCAGTCATCCCACCTCCTGCACTTCACATCACTGAAGAGGACGTGTGCAGAGTCTTTAGGAAACAAAAGAGAAGAAAAGCACCAGGCCCAGATGGTATATTGTCATGAATCTCATTGCGAGACATGGCGTGGAGAACCCAATTGCAGGCAGGAGGCAGGAAGACAGGAGGTGAAGGGGTAAACAGGAATTTATTTTACAAATAATACTAAACAAAGAGGCAAAACAAAACCCACAATGGGGAAAACAAGACAGGGTAAATGATAAACGAATACAAGAACACTGACTGACTAAAACTACAAAAACAAACACTTGATATAGACACACTAACTAAACTAGACTTACTTGACAGGAACAAGGAACAAGATCAAACATACAGCATAACATCAAGAGCTAAGACGAGCATGTATCACATACAGAAACAGCTACAAGGTAAGACTAGGTCAAAAAATGCACGAGCAACGAGACAAAGAAACATGAGGACTTTATATAGTAGAGGTAACAAGGGGGAGCAGGTGCAAGGGATAACAATCAAGGAAAGCTAATCAAAACAAACTAGGAAACAGGAGGGTAGGGAAACAATGACGTGACTCGGGGAGAATATGGAAGACCATAACCGTCAGGACCATCTCTCCCCACAGGAAACAGAGGATTCTGCATGATTCCACCTCTAAACCAAGAAATACCTGACAAGGAGAGGTGAAACCATGACAGAACCCCCGCCTTAAGGAGCAGCAACCTGATGCTCCTCAAAGGCACGAACAAGACAAGGCAGACTGGGACATAGACAAGATCAAACAAAACATGGAAAACAGAATCAGGGGCAGACAGGCAAGAATAAACAATGGGTTGGGGTGGGACAGTAAAAATAACAAACAAGGGAGGGGAGGTGGGGGCAAACAAGGGAAAATAGGAAGTCCAGAAGGGGCAGGGCTGGGTGGGGAAGTTCCAGCCCTTGGTGACGCGCCAGAGCGCGAAGCCCCAGGGGGGAAGACATGGGAAGTCCTTTGGGGAACTGTCTTAGTCCCCTGCAGGACTCCTGGGCTGGACCCCGGCTGGAACGCCGGGCGGGACAAGGGCTGGACGACCGGCTGGAATGCCGGACGGGACACAGGCTGAAAGGCCGGCTGGAATGCCGGACGGGACACAGGCTGAAAGGCCGGCTGGAATGCCGGAAGGGACGAAGGCTGGACGGCCGGCTGGAATGCCGGACCGGACGAAGGCTGGACGGCCGGCTGGAATGCCGGACCGGACGAAGGCTGGACGGCCGGCTGGAATGCCGGACCGGACGAAGGCTGGACGGCCGGCTGGAATGCCGGACCGGACGAAGGCTGGACGGCCGGCTGGAATGCCGGACCGGACGAAGGCTGGACGGCCGGCTGGAATGCCGGACCGGACGAAGGCTGGACGGCCGGCTGGAATGCCGGACCGGACGAAGGCTGGACGGCCGGCTGGAATGCCGGACCGGACGAAGGCGGGACGGCCGGCTGGAATGCCGGACCGGACGAAGGCTGGACGGCCGGCTGGAATGCCGGACCGGACGAAGGCTGGACGGCCGGCTGGAATGCCGGACCGGACGAAGGCTGGGCAGCGCACACCGGCGGCTCCTGGACCGGGCTTGGTTCCGGCTCCTGGACCGGGCTTGGTTCCGGCTCCTGGACCGGGACACAGGCTGAAAGGCCGGCTGGAATGCCGGAAGGGACGAAGGCTGGACGGCCGGCTGGAATGCCGGACCGGACGAAGGCTGGACCGGGCTTGGTTCCGGCTCCTGGACCGGGCTTGGTTCCGGCTCCTGGACCGGGCTTGGTTCCGGCTCCTGGGCCGGGCTTGGTTCCGGCTCCTGGGCCGGGCTTGGTTCCGGCTCCTGGGCCGGGCTTGGTTCCGGCTCCTGGGCCGGGCTTGGTTCCGGCTCCTGGGCCGGGCTTGGTTCCGGCTCCTGGGCCGGGCTTGGTTCCGGCTCCTGGGCCGGGCTTGGTTCCGGCTCCTGGGCCGGGCTTGGTTCCGGCTCCTGGGCCGGGCTTGGTTCCGGCTCCTGGGCCGGGCTTGGTTCCGGCTCCTGGGCCGGGCTTGGTTCCGGCTCCTGGGCCGGGCTTGGTTCCGGCTCCTGGGCCGGGCTTGGTTCCGGCTCCTGGGCCGGGCTTGGTTCCGGCTCCTGGGCCGGGCTTGGTTCCGGCTCCTGGGCCGGGCTTGGTTCCGGCTGCTGGGCCGGGCTTGGTGCCGGTTGCTGGGCCGGGCTTGGTGCCGGCTGCTGGGCCGGGCTTGGTGCCGGTTGCTGGGCCGGGCTTGGTGCCGGTTGCTGGACCGGGCTTGGTGCCGGTTGCTGGACCGGGCTTGGTGCCGGTTGCTGGACCGGGCTTGGTGCCGGTTGCTGGACCGGTCTTGGTGCCGGTTGCTGGACCGGTCTTGGTGCCGGTAGAAGGGGAGAATCCGCGGCCGGGTTGGCCGCTCGGACCGTCACATCCCCACGGCGCCCCGCCAAAAAATTCTTGGGGTTTGACACCACCGGACTTGGGACCACAGGACTCGGGAACACAGGACTCGGGAACACAGGACTCGGGAACACAGGACTCGGGACCTTGGCAGGACTCGGGACCTTGGCAGGACTCGGGACCACAGGACTCGGGACCACAGGACTCGGGACCACAGGACTCGGGACCACAGGACTCGGGACCACAGGACTCGGGACCACAGGACTCGGGACCACAGGACTCGGGACCACAGGACTCGGGACCACAGGACTCGGGACCACAGGACTCGGGATCACAGGACTCGGCTTCTTTCTCCTCCGCTTGCCAACAGAACTGGTGGGCGGTGGAGTGGTAACAGGAGGCGAGGAGAGGCCTATGAACCCGACCTGCATGGTCTGGCCCTTCTGGACGGTGACCGGCGCCGTGGGAGAACTCACCCTGGACCACTCACGATCCAGCAGGGCCTGGACAGTGTCCGCGAAGCTCTGGGACTTCAGCTGGCGCATCTCAGCGGGTCCTAGGTGCTCGTCGAGGCAACTATTAAAAATTGCCTTTAACTCCGCCTCGTTGAACCCCGAGGACCGTGCTGCAGCCAGGAAGTCCAAGGCAAAGTCCGTCACGAACCTACCCCGCTGCCGGAGGCCAAACAAAACGTGGGCTTGGTGGCCTCTTGTGGCAGCGATCTCCCGTTCCTCCGTTCTGCCTGCTGGGTTCTTCTCTGGCTCGTGCATTCTGTCGTGATTCTCAAATTGAGACATGGCGTGGAGAACCCAATTGCAGGCAGGAGGCAGGAAGACAGGAGGTGAAGGGGTAAACAGGAATTTATTTTACAAATAATACTAAACAAAGAGGCAAAACAAAACCCACAATGGGGAAAACAAGACAGGGTAAATGATAAACGAATACAAGAACACTGACTGACTAAAACTACAAAAACAAACACTTGATATAGACACACTAACTAAACTAGACTTACTTGACAGGAACAAGGAACAAGATCAAACATACAGCATAACATCAAGAGCTAAGACGAGCATGTATCACATACAGAAACAGCTACAAGGTAAGACTAGGTCAAACAATGCACGAGCAACGAGACAAAGAAACATGAGGACTTTATATAGTAGAGGTAACAAGGGGGAGCAGGTGCAAGGGATAACAATCAAGGAAAGCTAATCAAAACAAACTAGGAAACAGGAGGGTAGGGAAACAATGACGTGACTCGGGGAGAATATGGAAGACCATAACCGTCAGGACCATTTCTCCCCACAGGAAACAGAGGATTCTGCATGATTCCACCTCTAAACCAAGAAATACCTGACAAGGAGAGGTGAAACCATGACAGTATATCACCAGCCTGTCTTAAAAGCTGTGCTATTCAACTGGCCTTCATCTTCTCAAAGATCTTCAACAGATCACTGGATCTGTGCACAGTTCCTTCCTGTTTCAAGTGCTCCACCATAATCCCCATCCCAAAGAAATCCAAAATCACAGGACTGAATGACTACAGACCCGTCGCTCTCACATCTGTGGTCATGAAGTCATTCGAGAGACTCATATTGGCTTATCTGAAGGACATCACAGAACCCTTACTGGACCCCCTGCAGTTTGCCTACAGAGCAAACAGGTCTGTTGAGGATGCAGTTAACATGGCGCTGCATTTTGTCCTGAAACATCTCGATAGACCAGGGACCTATGTAAGGATCCTGTTTGTGGACTTCAGCTCCGCTTTCAACACCATCATCCCATCACTGCTCCAGAAAAAGTTAACCCAGCTATCTGTTCCTGGCTCTATCTGTCAGTGGATCACCAGCTTTCTGACAGACAGGCAACAGTTAGTGAGAATGGGGAAACTCACATCCAGCACTCGCACAATCAGCACTGGCGCCCCCCAGGGATGCGTTCTCTCCCCACTGCTCTTCTCACTGTACACAAATGACTGCACTGCCCAGGACCCTTCTGTAAGACTTCTGAAGTTCGCAGACGACACCACAGTCATTGGCCTCATCCATGATGGTGATGAGTTTGCTTACAGACAGGAGGTCGAGCAGCTGTCTGTCTGGTGCAGTCATAACAACTTGGAGCTGAACACGCTTAAAACAGTGGAGACGATTGTGGATTTCAGGAGAAACCCCCCTGCACTCCCCCTCTCTCACCATCATGAACAGCACTGTGGCAGCAGTGGAGTCATTCAGGTTCCTGGGCACCACCATCTCTCAGGACCTGAAGTGGGACAATCACATTGGCTCTATTGCTAAAAAAGCCCAGCAGAGGTTGTACTTCTTACGTCAGCTGAAGAAGTTCAACCTACCACAAGCTCTATTAAAACAGTTTTACTCAGCAGTCATAGAGTCTGTCCTTTGCACATCCATCACTGTCTGGTTTGGCTCAGCCACAAAGTTAGACCTCAGAAGACTACAGAGGACGGTTCGGACTGCTGAGAAGATCATTGGTGCTCCCCTGCCCACCCTCCAAGAACTGTATACATCCAGAGTGAGGAAAAGGGCTCAGAAAATCACCCTGGACCTCTCACATCCAAGCCATCATCTCTTCACAATGCTGCCGTCTGGTCGGCGCTACAGAGCACTGAGCACCAAAACAACCAGACACAAAAATAGCTTCTTCCCTCAGGCCATCTACCTCTTGAACAGTTAATTTATTTTTTAAATTTATTTTTTTTCTTGCGTGCAAGACTTCTTCTGTGCAATTAACTCTGTGCAATAATAATAAAGTGCAATCTTCAATATCCTTCAGAAAATACACTATATTTTTTATACAACTTTTTTCTGTAAATTATATTTCATCTTGCTGTATATAACGCATACCTTTTACTGAAATAGTCTATTCCATTTTTTTACTTGTACATATTTACATACACACATAACTTTACTCTCTATAGCTTTGCTCTTATGTTTATTGTATTGTACTTCTTAATTTTTACACCCATAGGCCCTTATTTAAATCATCTGTGTAACTGTTTTTTGTATTGTTTGATGGTCTCTGTGTTGTTGCTCATTCTGTGTACTGGATGCTCCTGTGACCAAAACAAATTCCTTGTATGTGCAAACATACTTGACAATAAAGCTCTTTCTGATTCTGATTCTGATACTTAATGGGTAGCCAGTGAAGCGATGATAAAACTGGGGTTATGTGATCGTATTTTCTTGACCTAGTAAGAACTCTGGCAGCTGCATTCTGAACTAACTGTAGTTTGTTTATTGATGATACAGGACAACCACTAAGTAGAGCATTACAACAGTCAAGTCTTGAGGTCACAAATGCATGAATAAGCTTTTCTGCGTCTGCAACACATAAAATATTTCGTAATTTGGCAACATTTCTAAGGTGGAATAAAGCTGTTTTTGTGATATTTGAGATGTGATTTTTAAATGACAGGTTGCCGTCTAATTTAACGGCTAGGTCTTTAACTGTATTTGTTGGAGTAAAAGTGCAGCCTTCATTTTGCAGGCTGTAATCTGAGATATTCTGTTTACGTGTTTTTGGTGCTATAAGTAATATTTCTGTTTTGCTAGAGTTTAAAAGAAGGAAATTACTAGTCATCCAATGTTGTATGTCCTCGATGCACTCTGCCAGTTTGAAGAGATATCTGTCTGTTAAGTAAGATTTGAACCATTGTAGTGCCTGTCTCTGAATACCGGTATAATGGTGTAAACGATCTTATAGTATTTTATGGTCTACAGTATCGAAAGCAGCAATAAGGTCAAGCAGAACTAAGAGTGAGATGTTACCTTTATCTGATGCAATAAGAAGGTCATTTGTAATTCTAACGAGCCCAGTTCCAGTGCTATGATGCGGTCTAAAGCCAGATTGAAACTTTTCGTGTATGTCATTATTTTGTAGAAAAGTACACAATTGAGTTGACACTACTTTTTCTACTATTTTTGAATATTTTATACAGAATATTTGAAATCGGTCTATAGCTTCCGAGTTCATTGGGGTCTGAGTTTGTTTTTTTGATAAGAGACTTAATTACAGCCAGCTTAAAGAGTCCTGGGACATGGCCTATATTAATTGACAAGTAAATAATGCTATAAATGGGCTCAATTGCAACAGGTAGTAGCTCTTTTAACAAAGTACTCGGAATGGGGTCTAATAAGCATGTTGCCGGTTTGGATGTTGCAATAAGTTTAATTAAGTCTTCCTGATTTAAAGGAGAATAACACTGTAGCTTATCTTTTTGGGTGATGGTCGATACTAATTCTTCAGACACACTTGGAGGTTTGGTTTTAACTATATTGTCTCGTATTTTTTTGATTTTCTCTGTAAAGAATTTCATGAATTCATTGCTACCAAGGTGCGGCGGAATTGCCAGGTCAGATGAAGTCTGTTTGTTTGTTAGTTTAGCAATTGTACTAAATAAAAACCTTGGATAGTTTCCTATGAGGTTACGGAAGTGCTCGGCTTTGGCTGCTTTTAGTGCCTTTTTATAACAGTTTGCGCTCTCTTTCCATGCAATTTTATAATTTGATTGGCTACAAGTTGTTTTGGTACTCAGACCAACTCAGTTTTCTAAAGCGTTCTTGAGAAAATGCTAATCCTGCCTTTAACGACGGGATGTCTGCTGAACCATCAAATCTACATGTTTGCTGTTATATTTCCAACATTTTGTCAGTAAAATAACCGCAGAGTAAAGCTACCAAGATGATTTTTCCATGGTTGTTCTCTTTTTGTTTCAGACTTCATTCATTCATAAAAAGGTTCAATATTATTAAATAGAAAATAAGAGTTAACAGAGCGGTTATTGTAAATTATTAGAGAAATTAAAATAACAATGTGGAGATTTTAGTGTCATCTAAAGTTGAGGTTCCAAATTGCAACCAACGGCTCACTACATCCCTCTTCTTTCAATTAAAAAGCACTACGGCAACTGACACAAGACAAATATGTCGTCGTGTTTTCGCTTCGTTGTTTAAGTAGATACTTTATTTACGAAACAAGAGCAGTTTGTCTGTTTATGGCTGATGTAGAAACGTGGAGAATTTCAAGCAAGGAGACCCAACGTTAATATGGTGTAGATTATATGAGTTAATACTAAGATAATAAAAACATAAAGCTTCATTATGTTAGGTCTTTATACACCTCTGAACACATATTTATGTGTATAGTATTGTATTTATGTCAACATATCCTCCAAAATATTACACACCGGACCTTTAAAACAATATTTACATTTGCATAATGCACTTATGCATAACTCCGGAGAGGAAACAGAAATGGCATTGTCTGCCTTTCTATGGAAATTGAAAATGACTTTAATAAGAATAATCAACACAAAAATAAAAGCCTTTTAATAAACCTGATCCCTGAGCACCCTTTCAAAACAAGGCTTGATACCTGCACCCTCGGCGCATTAGCTTAATGTGTTTTCTACGCAGCAGTTAAAGACACAAGGAATCATGTGAAACAATATTGTCATCAGTGTTGGGTGTATCTAGTTACTAAGTAATTAGTTACTGTAATTTAATTCCTTTCCCTTGAAAAAGTAAAGTAAGGGATTACTCATATGTTTTCTGTAATTTAATTACAGTCACTTTTGATGTAATTAAACTAAATACTTTTTGAAATATATGCATGTGCAATAGTGTAATTGACATCAAAATTCAAAGTCTTACTTTAAAATCTGTGCTTTAATGTATAATTCTCACAGTTGTAATACTTTGGTCATTTAATAATATTATTTATTTGAATGAATTAAAGAAGCCGTTTCATGTCTATCCTTGAATCACTTAACTAATCAAGGTTGATGTAGGATATAGAAAGTAATTAGTAATGAGTAACTAAATTCTTTTTGGACAGAGTAATTTGGACAGTAATTTAATTACACTATTGAATATGTAATGAGTAACTAGTAATTAATTACTTTTTCAGAGTAACTTACTCAACACTGATTGTCATCATGATCATATGACAATTAATTTGAGTGTTTATGTATTTTCTCATCATTATTAGAAGCAGTCTGCTTATCATCAAGATCCCATTCCCCACAATTGCATTTTCAACCTTTAGTTAGTGTGTATTGTTGCTTTTAGAGCAAAACAATACCTTCAAAATGATAAAGCTCAAAGTTCAGTGCCAAGCGAGACATTGTCTTTAACAGAATTTGCTTTTCAAGGACTACAGAGAACGTCTGGATTTGGACTACAGCCCTCTACTTCCCAGGTACATGATGTCATTATTCCTAGTGTTTTTAATGACCTTTAATGACCTCTACACGCTAAACTACTTCGTAGCGTTAGTAAATATTACCTATGCAAATCAGTTAAATTTTACTCTCATATATTAGGTTGCTAAGTAAACTATATGTAAACTTCCTGAATCTATTCAATAAAATTGAGGCAAGGATTTTCACTCAATTAGATTGAGTAGATTTTAATCTATGTTTTCAAGTAAAGTGTCACGGGGTGACCACAGGAGAACGGGCAAGCTGAACTATTTTTGTGAGGGCGGTTCCCGCCGGACCGATTTAAACGAAACACCCAGCCAGTTCGGATCAAACGGCCGGGGATTCTACGAGCAAACAAGCTTCAGGTGTGCCGGTTAAACGTGGCGATGGCTGATTGGGACTCAACAGAGAAGAATGGGCTATAAAAGGGATGTTGAAGGAAGGAAGGAGGTCTTCGTCGCTGGTCGTCGTCGTTGTTGTTGCTATTGTGGAGCCCTCATTCCTGTTCCGGTTGGAGGAAGAGGCAGCAGTATAGCGAGTGAACACAAGAAGAGTGAGTTCAAGAAGGGTAAAAGGACCAGAGCATCCAATTTGGTTGAAGAGGAATAAATGCTGTGAATAAGGATTGTAGTAGAGTAGGCGGGGCGAGACCGTTGAGTAATTGTGAATGAGCGCCAACTGGGCGCACACCGGGCTCGAATCACGTAGAGATAGGGAGCATATAAAAGGAACGAGCGACCGGACCGTCGAAGAGAGAGGACCGGCCCCTGACAGACGATCGCCAGTGAAATAACAAAAACATAAATATAAATACAATCACAAACACAAACCTAACACAAGTCCGGGCCCGGTCCTCTCTCTTCGACGGTCCGGTCGCTCGTTCCTTTTATATGCTCCCTATCTCCTACGTGATTCGAGCCCAGTGTGCGCACAGCTGGCGCACATTCACACTTACTCACCGGACTCGAACCACGGTCTCGCCCCGCCTACTCTACTACAAGGATCTAGGAGAAAGCGAAAACGGATGTGAACGGATGCCCCCACGAATGAGAATACTCCCTTCTGCTGTGTGTTCCCTGGCGATGTGAAAGCGAGAGGCCGACAGGAACATTTGCCCTATTATATCAGAGCTTCATCGTGTCTCGGCTGTGTGAGAGAAGAGGAGCTGGCGTGAACGGCGGGCAGATTTGCATGTGGAAGTGAAGTACTGTCGATGTGGTTTCTATCTCCTTACTACTATCAGACACTTTGACTCCAGGAGACGGGTCTCGGTCAAGGCGGTGGAGTATAAGCCCTACGTTGCTGTGAGTACTTGGATTTCAGTTTTTTTTGTGCTGTGGATAATTACACGTGTGTATTGCTGTGGATTGGTTGACTATTATTGGAGAGTGTGGAGCACCTGTCTTGCCGATGTCCGTGCCTGTGACTGTGAGTACCGTCCACTTGAAGAGCTGAAGTTCTCCACTAATGACCTGGAAATAGCTACTACAAGAAAGCCCTGTCTGGATGTCCATTGTTGCTTAGATAAGGAAGCCCTCTGTGTATACCGCTGTTTGCCCATGTTGGAAAACCTGTCTGCATACTTACTATTGCTACTTGTGTAGCAGACTTCAAGTGGTAACCATAGGACACCATGGAAACACGGCCACTCAACGATTGAAGTGATGATACTCTGTTATTTATTCACCTTAAACAGAGAAGTGAGGCACAATTAGGGACATTCGAGAATGCCTAACGTTACTCTCTAAATCCTCCGCTACCCCGTCTGCATACACCATGCGCCTGAGCGCGAACGCTTAAAGGAGAAGCGATATAGTTTACGTAGGTGTCCCACTAATTAAAGCCCCACATACAACAATTGATAGGAACTCTCGATCGGAACCATCGAAAACAGTACATTGAAAACAAGTTTTGCTGAAGTTAACAGTATATACTACATTTCTTATTACACATAAAAATTTTAATAAAAAATATAAAAAAACTCAAATGCCTAAATTGACCGGCTACATACTTCCCCCTTAACTTCACAAAACTTGAGCTTACACCTTTATGTTGAATAAAGGAACAAACAGGGCAAATAGATTGTTACTTGACAACATCATTCTGTCATACAACATTCATGTTTCCCGACACTCACGGGAAAAAGAACATGAGAAAGTTGATCAGGCTCTCATATATTATTTTGCTCAAGAGGTGCCTTATACATCCCTCAATGTGACATAATTTACACTCTTTTTTTGTTGCCTCACATTCATATTACTGGGCCCACATAACTTAAAACCTCTTAAAATAAAAGAGACTTAGAAACATCTTTAACTGCGTTGTGAGTTGTTCTCTGAGTCATATTTTGAATCAGCCTGTTTACCGGTCTAACTAACCTACCAACCCATGTTCGTACCTGGGTCACTATTTCAGATACATTAGGGGGTGCGCTAGAGATGGACAGGGTGCTGGTGGATCTCAACTGCTCTCTGGCACTGGGCATTGCACCAACTGCATGCACTTGGTCTTGAAAGTCTGTAAGTTTTTATGGGATGATTCGGGAGTCGGACTGAGGGAAATTAATTTCAGACCCTGGGTCAGAATCGTCTGATTTACTCTCAGGCTCTCCAGGATCCATTACACTCTCCTGTTCTCCCGCACCTAATCGCCCTTCCACCCAATTATCTGTGTCAGCAGTACGCTCTATTTCAAGAAGGTCACTCCCCAGTGCAGAATTATGTGCCAAAGCTTCACCTGACTGCTCCTGGCTGGCTAATGAGTCACCATGGAAAGACTCATCTTCATGTTCTCCTTCTTCAAGAGGCAGAAAGTTGGCTTGCAACATAAGGTTACGGTGTACTACCTTCTCTTGACCCGTACTGATATTCTTAACACGATAAATGTGGCATCTGGAGTCTTTAGAAACCACCACATAGGGCAGTGATTCTCACTTATCAGCCAGTTTTCTCCGTCCTCTTTCACCCTTGTTGGCTAACAGTACTCTGTCTCCTTCCTCAATGTCGCTTCCCTTTACTCTCCTATTGTAGAATTCAGCCTGTGGTTGCTGACTTGCAAGGTTAAGAGCCTCCTTGAGATCATCTCTCATTTTTGCAACATAGCTGCCATAGTCTGTGATGTCATCATCTCTTCCAACACTATGGAACATTACATCTATTGGTAGACGAGGGACCCTTCCATACATCAGATAGAATGGTGCGTAACCCGTTGATTCATGAGCGGTGCAGTTATAGGTGAACGTCAGTGTTTGTAACATCTGAGGCCACTTTTGCTTAACTCTTGGGGGTAGGGCTCGTATCATACTGCCTAGTGTGCGATTAAATCACTCAGTGTGACCATTCCCCATAGGATGATAAGCCGTCTTTCTCGAATGCTTCCATTACTGTGTGCTTATGAAGAAAGCCCTGTCTGGATGTCCATTGTTGCTTACATAAGGAAGCCTTCTGTGTCTACCGCTGTTTGCCTATGTTGGAGAACCTGTCTGTATATCTACCACTGTTTGTGTACACAGGAAAGCCTTTTGGTACCCATTGTTGCTTGCTGAAAAAGGAAAGTTTCATTCACATACCTATTGTTTCTCTCACAGGAAGGCCCTTTCTTTGAAACCCCCCTCAAGCCTCCCAGTCGCTACGTACCTGCCAAGGGAAGTCTGCACCGTATACTTACTGCTTACTGCTTGTTGTACTTATGCTGTCCTAATGTTGTACTTATGCTGTCCTAATTGCTTCCATTATCTACCCCACTTGTAAGTCGCTTTGGATAAAAGCGTCTGCTAAATGACTAAATGTAAATGTAAATGTAAATGTACTGCTGCTGACCTGTAAGGGAAGTTCCCTCAGCATATCTGCTACTCTACATCTGCCAAGGGAAGTTGTTCTGTATACTCACTGTTGCTGATCTGTGGAAGAAGGTCTGCTTTGTATACTCACCGGTGCCGACCTGTAAGGAAAGTTCCCTCAGGATATCAGCCGCTATACATCTGCCAAGGAAAGTCTGTTTTGCAAACCTACTATTGGCAACCCGCAAGGAAAGTCCCCTTAGCACATCAGCTGTTAAACGCCTGCCGAAGAAAGTCTGCCCTGCATTTTCACCGTTGACGACCTGTAAAAGGAAGCCCCCCCCTTGTATACCCACCGTTGTGTTGGGCCGGCCTCAGGAGAAGTACGGGCAAGAGGCCTGTCGTCCACCTGCCCTGGCTGGGCTGGAAGAGAGAAGCCGGAAAGAAGATTCGTTTTTAGAGTGCTCAGTTTTAAACTAAATTAATAAAATTCAATTTGTTCATTTTTAACATTGTTGTCCGTCTGTTTTTTTTGGAACTCCGTGGTCTCCTCGAGGTGGTACTGGTGTCCGGGGCTAGAGTAGTGGTTGTCTGCCCCAACCTGTGACAAAAGAGTACCTAAATTTATCAGATATGTGTCATGACACACTCAAATAAATTAGATGAAGTCTACCTAATATTTCTCAATATTGATTTAATATTGTGTGCTTTTCTATGGCTCAGTGGTAAGAGTATGGCACTAGTATTGCTTAGGTCATGGGTTCATTCCCAAGGGATTTCACACACTCAGATACAATGCATAGTATAATGCAATGTAAGGAGTCAAGAGATCAACTAAAGTGTACACTGATAACGATAATGGTGACATCAAATGAATTTTGTAATCATCATCAAAAAGGGGTTTTGTAGACATTTGTTATTCGGCCCATAGAAGCAATTTATGTGATCTTCTTTTTCTAACTATTTATATGTCAATTCAAGCTTCTCAGAATAAGTCATATTTAGTGTTTATTTATTGAATATTAATCATTCATGATAAGTAGATGAACTGTTGTCGGTTATGTAAACTAATATTACTCCATTTTTATAAGTTATTCATATTGATAAATATAGGTAGACTTTTTCTAATTTCTTTGAGTGTGTCATGTTCTGGTTTGGCTTTCAGCGGAGGCGGTCGCAATTCTTCACTCCCACTCCTTGCCCTTATTTTTCCCTGCTTTTTTCTCTTGTCTCGTCTCGTCTCATCTATTGAGAGACTCTCTCTGCGCTTCTCTCCAAACTTGGAAAATTATGGATTTGATCAACTGGTCTCTCAACGCAATTGATACCATTTTCTCGATGAGAAAACTGGGTTAGGGGGAACCTGTCTGCCCTGACGGAACGTTCGCAGCTGGCTACACAATGGACGGGTCGGAGAGATGGCGGATCGTGTGTCTGGCGGCTCTTTCCGTGGAGGACGTCGAAGATATCTACCTATTTAGAACCATGATAACAGGTCTTGTGCTGATTGGATTCGGCTTTGCCCTGGGTTTTCGAAAAATTCATAAAACGGGAACAGCTGTCCAAAGCCTCATAAGGCTGCCCGTATCGATTGAAGCTGTGGGAAGAGCGGTCAGCATTGAGACTGAGACTATTAATCAAAATATGGTTGTTATCAGGGAGATCTTTACATCTATGGAAAGGAAAATTATAGTTTCGGAGATCAGAAATGACAATTGACAATGAGGGTTGCCGTGACATCTTGGAATACGGTTTCCCAACTACACAAATCACAATCTTATCTATTCGGCTCCCCGGATCCAGCAATGGCCTTGGTCAAGGCAGCTGGAAAATTAACCCTGTGAGAGCAATGCAGTGAGACGCTCTTGCATTCCTCCCTCACTCTACAGACTCAGAACTATCACACACACACACACATACAGACATTGGTCCTTCCCCGATCCCACGTCTCCGTAGCTTTGAACCGCCAGCCTGACAAGCGGGTCTGTGAGCGGCGCCGTAATGGCACTGGGCCAGATGGCTGCTTGCCGGAGCTGGATTATTTTACTCTGTTGCGAATCTTGTCTATGGTGTATTATGTGTATCTGTTTTTCTCTCCACTTCCCTCATGTTATGCTGTATTTTTCGTCTTAAATCCATTTTGTCACACTGTACTTGTTATATGTGTAATGACAACAAATTGAATCCAATCCAATCCAATGACTCATTTCTGTTAAATTTAGTTACCCTTTACTTAAAAACATAGAATAAAATCTACTCAATCTAATTGATGGAAATCTTTGCCTCAATTTTTTTGAGTAGATTCAGGAAGTTTGCATATGGTTTACTTTGCCACCTAATATATGTAAGTAAAATTTAACTGATTTGCATGGGTAATATTTAATAACCCTCAAGAATATTTGTTCAGTGTAACAACTAATTTGATAAAACGCACAAAGGCTTCAGGAGTTATCATATCACATTGTGTGCTTGTGTTTTTGACCACTTCAGACATGATGAAACATGAGCCTCTCAAGCAGACCTTGATGATGAGATGAGATTTTGGCTTTTGTCTTAGTTTTCATCAAATAATGACAAAACACTTTTAACTTGACAATTTATTGTATTGATTTGAGCAGTCAGACAGATGTATATGGAGCTGGTTTACACCTGTGTTGTCATGATGTGAGCACCACTGACATCTGCTTCAGGTGAGGTGTGTTCTCCTAAGGGGGTCGGGTGCTCTCAGAGATGCATGTTTAAAGTTCTGGAGGAACATTTAGATTTAGTCATTTAGGAGAAGCTTTTATCCAAAGCAACTTACAAAGAGTTAGGGATGTACAAGCGATATGTCGTACAGGAGCCATAATACATTAGGTGCCAATACAAAGTTACTGGTTACAACTAAAGCTAGACCACTACCTGTTGAAAGAAAGGGTTAGTATATTTCTTTATTTTTATTTGTCTGTCATGTATTCACAGAAGAGTTGGGTTTTAAGTAGTTTTTTTAATGTTGTGAGAGATGTGGTTGACCCGACAGAGTTAGGAAGAATGTTCCACCAGGAAGAATTTGTGAAGCAGCATGAGCGGGATCGCGATTTCCTTTCCTTATGAGAAGGCAATACAAGATGCCGCTGGTTTGCTGAATGCAGGGATCTTGATGGGGTGTATGAGTGCAGGAGGGTGTGAAAGTAAGCCGGTGCAGATCCAGTGATGGTCCTGTAAGCGTAAGTGACTTGAATCTGTTACAGGCTTCGACCTGTAGTCAGTGGAGAGATAAAAAGCGAGCTGCTACAGTGGCATCGTCTGGGTGAAACGAGATGTAGATCTGGGTGTCCTCAGCATTACAGTGTTATGAGAAGCCATGTGCCTGTATGATGTGTCCCAAGGATGTCGTGTAGATGGAAAAAAGCAGTGGTCCAAGCATCGATCCCTGAGGGACCCCAGTGTTCAAATGGTGAGGAGTGGACAGCGAGAGTGATTAAATAAACAAGCTCAAACTATCAGTCAACGAGTGATTAAATAAACAAGCTCAAACTATCAGTCAAAGAGTGATTAAATAAACAAGCGCAAACTATCAGTCAAAGAGTGATTAAATAAACAAGCTCAAACTATCCGTCAAAGAGTGATTCAATAAACAAGCTCAAACTATCAGTCAACGAGTGATTCAATAAACAAGCTCAAACTATCAGTCAAAGAGTGATTAAATAAACAAGCTCAAACTATCCGTCAAAGAGTGATTCAATAAACAAGCTCAAACTATCAGTCAACGAGTGATTCAATAAACAAGCTCAAACTATCAGTCAGCGAGTGATTAAATAAACAAGCTCAAACTATCAGTCAACGAGTGATTAAATAAACAAGCTCAAACTATCAATCAAAGAGTGATTAAATAAACAAGCTCAAACTATCAGTCAAAGAGTGATTAAATAAACAAGCTCAAACTATCAGTCAAAGAGTGATTAAATAAACAAGCTCAAACTATCCGTCAAAGAGTGATTCAATAAACAAGCTCAAACTATCAGTCAACGAGTGATTCAATAAACAAGCTCAAACTATCAGTCAGCGAGTGATTAAATAAACAAGCTCAAACTATCAGTCAACGAGTGATTAAATAAACAAGCTCAAACTATCAGTCAACGAGTTATTAAATAAACAAGCTCAAACTATAAGTCTACGAATGATTAAATAAACAAGCTCAAACTATCAGTCAACGAGTGATTAAATAAACAAGCTCAAACTATCAGTCAACGAGTTATTAAATAAACAAGCTCAAACTATAAGTCTACGAATGATTAAATAAACAAGCTCAAACTATCAGTCAACAAGTGATTAAATAAACAAGCTCAAACTATAAGTCTACGAATGATTAAATAAACAAGCTCAAACTATCAGTCAACGAGTGATTAAATAAACAAGCTCAAACTATCAGTCAACGAGTGATTCAATAAACAAGCTCAAACTATCAGTCAACGAGTGATTAAATAAACAAGCTCAAACTATCAGTCAACGAGTGATTCAATAAACAAGCTCAAATAATCTTAACTAGCAACAGGCAACAGTCCATTTCAACAGTTAAAACAAGGTAACAGGGTAAATAGCAGACTTGTGATGACTTTTTCGCTTCTCCTGAACCATTATTCCACAGAATGGGGATGCTATATTGACTATATTGTCATGTATTTATGTTAACGAGTAAGAATAGTATTTAAATTTCCAAAAGTGCTCCCACTATGTTTGGATAAAAAATGAATCTACAGAAACATTAACTATCCACTTATGAATCCACTTATGAATCTCAACAATGTTGACAATCAACTGAACTGCGTCATGCTGCAATGCATTCTGGGTGCATAGAACAAAACTCATCCATGATTGTTTCTCACAATTGATGAGATTTGTATTTCAAGTTTCTAAGTGTTACCAAACAAATCGTATTATAATATAATAATCAACTTTTACCTGATGTATTTTCATTAACTAATCGAACAACAGTTGCATTTTCTGAATAGTCTCTTTCAGAGTTATTGCATAAATGTAACTCTACAGTGTGTGTCTTCTCTTCCTCTGGCTGCTGTAACTGTGTGTTTACTGTTGTAGAGCACATTTGTTTTATCGAGTTATGCCAAAGGAGACATGGAAGATAATATACTAATTGTTAAATGTTGATGAGCAAACTGTCAGTTTGTGTGATAGTAGAGAGTGAGATTCTGCTGGTTTATGATGATCAGATATGTGACCCTGGCCAACAAAACCAGTCGTAAGTCGCACGGGTATATTTCTGACAAAAGCCGAAAATACATTGTTAGGGTCAAAATGATCAATTTTTATTTTATGCCACAAATCGTTAGTATATTAAGTAAAGATCATGTTCCATGAAGATATTTTGTAAATTTCCTACCGTAAATATATCAAAACTTTATTTATGTGAGTCGATCCCTTAATATCGCGAACAAAAAATGGTCAGAAACATGCTTACAAACTTAACTCGCTGCTGTCCACTCTATGATAACTACCCATTCAAGTTTGGTATCTATGTAAAGTTAAGAGATTCCGCTTTCAAGTTAATCTACTCTCTTCTATGTCATTACAAGGGTAAGCCAATAGAGAGTGTTAAAACAAACCTGTTTCCTCTTAGCAACGGCCTGCTATAGCGTCTCACGTGCGCAGCGTACACAATCCGTCATGATCGCGCTTCAAAACATGGATTCTGATGGAAGCGCGTTTGCTCAATCTAAACGCTAATGACAGCAATAATTTAACGAACCTAGTAAATGATTGTTTCGCAAATCATTGGGAAGATAATACAGAATGTCCAGAGACCGGCTTGACATAAGAGGATGCCCCGGAAGACGACGAATTCAATTAATGTTTAGATCGCTTCGACTCCGTGCCATGAAGGAATACAAAGTGTTCACTGCAGACTCAGAATTCGACCCGCTTGAGTGGGAAAATTCTTCAAAGTTCAGGTCAGTCAGTCACATACGTTCTTAAATGCCCTCTTTACAAAGTAGTGGTTTTCATGAGTTGTTTGTCAAAGTTATGCCAATTTTGCTCTGACAAAATGTAAACAAAACATCATCTTAGCATGTTGGTCTGCCTCTGTTATTGATGATTCGTTGCCAGCTCAAGTGTAAAATTCAGGTGTAAAATTTTATATGTTCCTGGAAAATTAATTTTATGAAATTTTGTGTGTATAAAGTTTAAGCTGTGGTTAATCAATGGTGTAAGTTTCATTTATTTCCCATCATTAGTAATATGCGTTGCTAAGGACTACTTCTGGAAAACTTTAAAGGCGATTTTCTCAATATGTCGATTTTTCCCACTCTCAGATTCCAGAATTTTAAATGGTTATATCTCAGCCAAATAGTGTCCTATCATAACAAACTATATATCAATGGAAAGTGTATTTAGTCAGCTTTCATGTGGTGTATAAATCTCAATTTTGAAAAATGTACCCATAAGACTGGTTTTGTCATCCAGGGTCACATATTTCAAAGGACTTTTAAATGAATTATATACACTCATATTTTGCAACAAGTCGTTTACACACAAATACATCAAGAATCAGCTTATTAAACACAACAATGGTGACAATCATCAGAATGAAAACTTCACGCTTAATGCATGCTGGGTAACATCATAGTTCAAAACTCATTCATGACACCCAACATGCATTGCAGCATGAAGCTTCTCAGTTTACATTTACATTTAGTCATTTGGCAGACGCTCTTATCCAAAGCGACTTACAGTGGACTTATTAAAGGGACAATCCCCCTGGAGCAACATGGAGTAAAGTGTCTTGCTCAAGGACACACTGGTGGTGGATGCTGGGATCGAACCCGCAACCTTTGATTTACCAGTTCAGTGGTTTAACCCACTAGACCACCATCTCACAGTTTATTTGTACCATTGCAAACACTCTTCAACATAATGATGACTTCAAATGACAAACCAGTCACATCTAAACCTCTAAGATCACAGTTTGAGCACACAGTGAGTTTGTGTGAGGTTACATTTTGACCTCATTGTGAGCTTTCTGTAAACTCATGATGACATCACTGTGAGATCACTGTGACATCATTGTGTCGACTGGGTATATTATGATACAATTTGTTTGGGGATAACATAGTGCTTGCTTTTTGTGGATGTTTTAAGAAAGTGTGTTAAAAGTCTCTCTCTCTCTCTCTCTCTCTCTCTCTCTCTCTCTCTCTCTCTCTCTCTCTCTCTCTCTCTCTCTCTTCAAGATTAAAGATTCAAGATTCAAGATTCAAACGAGCTTTATTGGCATGATAAAAAAAATTACATTGCCAAAGCACAAGATTAAATATAAACATGAACAAATACAGATTAAGATAAAAATAAGATTGAATAAAATTAAAAGTCTATAAGTAAAAATATATATATTAGTGGTGGGCATAGATTATTTTTTTGATTATTTTTTAATCTTGGAATTAATCTATATTAATCTAGATTAAAAAGGGTCATTTGAATTCTGCCGAAGGCATACAGAATATGTGTGCTACCCAAATAATCAAGCCAGATGTTCTCAAGCCAGGTGGCGCATTAGACCAGGCCATCTCCTGTTTCCAAAATGCATCACAAACTGCTTGAGAAAGCTGTTCTACTATGATAATTGGTGATGAAAATAAATTATGTTCATTAAGATGTACTTGTTTTTACTTCTGCATTAGCTAAGGGATGCTTTGCGTTTAGGTGGTACTTGAGACAGGAAGAACTCCTACAGTAAATCAATTCCGCATTGCACAAGGTGCAAACAACCTTAGTCTTGTCAAGGTTTCCATTGTGAAGCTTCTTAAAAAGAAATTTTCCCTGAAGCAAACCCGGCGGCTTCATAGCTGCATATATGTTAGCACGTCACGTTTGATGTGGTAATTTCACAGTAACGTTATGTTGTGTTCAGACCAAACGAGAATGGCGCCTCAAGCGCGAGTGATTTAAATGTTAAGTCAATGCAAAGACGCGATAGACCTACTTGCGGCGCGAATCGAACGAATGACGCGAATTGCGCGAGTTGAAAGATCTCGTTCTCGCCCCGTACAGTGCAATACAGCTCGCCCCGTACAGTGCAATTACCAGTTTGTAAACTAGGGGAAGAATGTTTCTATGATGTGTGTGTAGTTGGGAAAGGAGAGGAGAAAGTGCAGCTCTGTTTCCACTTGATTGTGTGTGCAGTGTGGACACAGTCGCTCTTCTCTTGGTGTCCATGTGTGTCTGTGTCTGCCCGTCTCTACAGTGAGCTGGTGATCACTGAGTCTGTACATGCTCATCACTTTTCTTAGTTTAGGGTCTGATACGCTTGTGAGGTATTCTGACACTTTATATTCTCTGTTTAGTGACAGATAGCATTCCAGTTTACTTTGCTGAGCTGTTGCTTCTGTCCAGTGTTTGAGATATTTCTCTTTTTGTGTTTTGATCATTTGGGTCAGTCTGGCTGGGGTTTTGGGTTGGCTCGGGCATGTTTGGGGTTGTAGAGTTAGTTGTGAGATCAGTTGGATGAAGGGGTTTCTCTCTGGGCTCAGCTCTTGATGTCTTAAGGCTTTGTGATGGAGTGTGTCTGTGTCGCTGTTCTTAAGGTGCGTGTAGAATTTTAAAGCTCTTTTTTGTATTTTAATGATTAGAGGATACAGTCCTAATTCTGCTCTGCAGGCGTTGTTTGGAGTTTTTCTCTGTACCCGTAGAATGTTTTTACACATTTCTGTTTGCAGAATCTCTATTGGGTGTTTGTCCCATCTGGTGAACTCTTGGTTGGCGAGAGGACTCCATACAGCGCGAATGGTTCTATAATTGATTGTATTATTTTCAGCCAGATTATGGTTGGGATGTCAATATTGATATTCTTTTTGACTGCATAAAAGGCTCTTCGTGCCTTGTCTCTCAGGTCATTCACAGCCTTGTTTAAGTTTCCGATGTTACTAATGTTTATACCAAGATATGTGTAGTTCTTGGTGTGTTCTAGGGGCACGTTGTTTAGTTTGAAATGGTTATGTTGATTTTGGCTACTGGGCTTTTTTTGGAATATCATGACTCGAGTCTTTTTAAGGTTAACCGATAGGGCCCATGTTTGGCAGAAAGTGTGCAGGGTGTCCAGATGTTGCTGTAGACCTTCTTTTGTGGGTGACAGCAGCATCAGATCGTCTGCAAACAGGAGGCATTTCCCTTCGGTGTCTTGTAAGGTTGGACTGGGTGCTGGTGACTGTTCTAGAACCCAGGTAATTCATTCATGTAAATGTTAAATAGTGTAGGACTTAGACTACAGCCCTGTCTCACTCCACGACGGAGAGAAAGTCTGTGTGCTTGTTGCCAATTTTAACTGCAAATGTGTTATTGGTGTACATTGATTTGATGATGGCGTAGGTTTTTCCTCCGATCCCACATTGAATCAACTGAAGAAAAAGTCCCTCATGCCAGATTGAGTCAAAAGCTTTTTTGAAGTCAACAAAGAATGAGTAGAGCTTTCTTTTATTTTGGTTTGTTTCTCTCTCTCTCCCTCTCCCTTTCTCTCTCTCACAACAGTGCTCTGTCTGGTCATCCAGAGTATCTCATGTGAATATGTTCTGATACGGGAGAAGAAGACTTGGAATGAGGCACAGGTTTACTGCAGACAGCATCACTTTGATCTGGTCACCGTTCAAAACAATGAAGACTGGACGAATGTACAGAGAGCAGTTCCACCAGCATTGACTTCAGACGTCTGGATTGGACTCTACAATGACATTTCAAGCTGGCGGTGGTCATATCAAAATGAAAACATTTCATTCTCCGGATGGGCTGGAAGTGAACCAAACAACGGTGGTGGAAAAGAGGAATGTGTCATTATATCATCTAGTGGATGGTGTGATGCAGGCTGCTCTACTGAACGTCCATTTTTTTGCTTCATAGGTATGAAATAAGTCCAACACATGTCAATCACATGAATAGTTTAAGTAGTTAATGTATTGTGACTGCATTTAATTCAACTACGTTTTAATTAAGAACTGCATTTTATTCAACTACGTTTGGGTCAATCGTAGCCTAATGGTTAGACAGTCGGACTCGTGACCAGAAGGTTGCTGGTTTGATCCTCAGGGCCGGCGGGTAACGATTGCGGTGCCCTTGAGCAAGGAACCCCTTAATGCTCCCGGGCGCTGCAGTGATAGCTCCGCCTCTGGGTGTACGTGTGTTCACCACTTGCTGTGTGTGTGCTCACTAATCACTGGATGGGTTAAAAGCAGGGGTCACCATACCTGACGAATCGGTCACTTTCACTTTCACTTTCAATTAATATGATTCAATCCTCTCATTGACCAGAATGCATTTAGCAGACGCTCTAATTTGAAAGATTTGAACTTACAAGAATTAGTAAACAATGAAGTCAAATATTCACAGAAATAAAAATTCAATTGTTTTTTGAATGTTGTGAGAGATGCTTGATGGACTTGATTTTGAAAGATCATTCCAGCAGTGAAGAGAATGAGCATTAGTGACTTAAACTTGATGTGTTCTACGACTAGTGGAGGGAGATTAAGAGTGATGTTTTGGACTTCTGGAAGACACACAGAAATACTGTGTTTTGATTTAATTGAAGTGGTTTAATAACCCTTGCAGAGGGCTGTTTTAGAAAAGTGGTGTTGAAATGAAAGAGAGAGACTTTTAAAAGGCAAATCATGCGCTTGTTTAGTGTTGTAAGTTGACACAGTGATTTCTGTTCTCAAAAGCGCTTGATGGAGACCCTCGAGCCCTTGATGTCATTTTTAAACCGTCAGCACTGTGAATACATAGCTAAGAGACACTGCCAACAGTTTCACTTTTATAAATGTGTGTTACGTCCATTATCTGGTGTTATGCCGCCACCTAGTGCCCATTTTCCAATATTGAACTCTGTTACTCCATACATACACACTGCACAGTGTTGATTTAGATCTCGCTCGACCTGCAGCATCAGTTTCAGTTCAGCACACAAACAATCTTTGCTTTGGAAAAAGATATAGTTTGCCTGTAAGTTTATTTACTATTATTTTGTATTATTTGCATGTGTATTTGTTGTTAGCTACCTGTCCAGTGTCTTCATAGGGTTGCAGATGAGAGTTAGTTTAGGTGCAGAGTGATAAAAGCAGTTAGTGAAGTATTTCCAGTGGTGATACTGGAGGAATATCGAATGGTTCTCAGCCAATCAGATACGAGAACCAGCTAGAACTGGGCATCTTCAAGCTCAAACCGGTGCGCAAAATTTTGAACGACACATTTCCAGGAAATAGTTTGCAACGTGGTGTGAGAGCCGTTTTCTCTTTGGGAGAATGTCCGTCCACCCATCAGGCTGTATATTACCCACGCAGTATTAAAGAAACAGCTCGCAAAATGGGTCCAAGTAAAGTCGTATACAAATGTGTCCCCTGCAGCTCGGTACATGCAACGAAGACATGTATTTCGCAGAATTGAACACATATTTATACAGATTTCATCAGACTCCAAAAATTCTTCAAAAATAACACAAATAATTGCCTTCTCAGCTTCCATAGTTCAACTCTTGCTTCAGAACAAGGTGTTTAATTTCACCACTGTTTCTGTTGAAAAGAAAACGTTTTGACATTTTTTGTCTGGGTTGAACACTATGGAGGACCAGAAGAGTCGTGTGTAAAGTAATAAAGCATTTCATTGTATAAAAACTAATTCTACAATAAAAATAGGCATTAATCCATTTGTTTTTAACTTCAGTTTTTAATTAAAATATTAATAGGCGAAATGATAAAGTCACATTCTCGTAACATTTCGACTTTATTCTTCTAACATTTCGACTTTATTCTTCTAACATTCGACTTTATTCTTCTAACATTTCGACTTTATTCTTATAACATTTCGACTTTATTCTTATAACATTTCGACTTTATTCTTATAACATTTCTTCTTTATTCTCAAAATCTTGGATTTTTTTATTTTTTTTACTTGAAACTAAAACGCTGTCGTACCCCGCTGCCTTTCCTTTTCCGATATGCTATTCGATTAGCTTAGTCATATAGCATTTCCTTTTAGCCTCTCTATTTAACATTTACCTGACACTTTGGGGCCTTGCATTGCTAAAACAAGGTTAAACAATGTAAATTAACTAAGGCCAGAGAGATGTTACAAACTCTCTGATTGGCTAGTTCCTTGAACGTCATAGTCAATGGTATGTCAGATGACAGTCTGTTGTTCACTACACGTGTAACCAGTGCCTGCTTATTCTCTAACAGAAATCATAGAAAATGAGACATATAGTTAGAACAGGTTAGAACATTCATACTGCACGTGGAAGCAGCAGTGCTGCGCTCATTTTGGCGCAGAGTCTATCTATGATCTGATGCTTACGCGCAGTTAACGTGTGACATAAGTAACGGGCTTATGGGCAAAATGCTTATGGATTCACGCAAAATGTAACAGTTTTACCATTAAAGCATGTGACTGATGTCTGTTGTGTTTTAATCCGCCAATATTGACTTTTTTTATGAAACCGCAAACACACACCATGGTGTGTACTGTATATGGATATAGAAGATGCTACTGTGTATTGTCTATGAGGACAGGACTAATCATTGACCCTGGACATTTTTCCAAGAGCAGTGCACCACACACCCACTCGCGTTCCGGTTCCCCCTGTCTGCTCATGAGCAGATTCTTAAGCAGATTCTCATCTTGTTTTATGAAACAGCCCTCAGAAAGACCAGGAAGACAAGCATTGCATTAGTCCAGTCTATAGATCACAAAGGTCTGGACCAGAAGTTGAGCAGCATGCTCTCTGAGATAAGAACCGGTCTACCAAACAAAGTTCTTAAAGCTAATTATCAAATAATAAAAAAAAATTGAATAGCTTGTTTAGTGATGTGGAGTGTTGATCTGTTGATATGAATAGTTTGTTGATCGTCACCAGTGTTGAGATTCATAAACTGATTCTTTGTATCTGTGTGTCTAAACTATGAGATGCAAACGAATATTAAAAAAGTAAATTAAACTCACATGATAATGTTATTTCTATCAAGTTGTTCTCTAATGGTGTTTTTCAATCTCATCTTTCTACAGAGAATGAAACAGAAGCTGACAGGTTTGTTTTTGTAAATACCCCAATGAGCTGGCATGAAGCTCAGAGTTACTGCAGACAACATTACACAGATCTGGCCGTCTCTCACAATAACACTGAGAATCAAGTGCTGACGCTGAAGGTGACAACACAAAACATTATTAATGCATGGATTGGTCTGTTCAGAGACTCGTGGAAGTGGTCAGATGAAATAAATGTTCTGGACGTGTCCTCCATTAACTGGATGACTGGACAACCTGACTTGAGGAACTTGAACCAACCTTGTGGTGTTATACGTCCTGATGGTCTTATAGATGATCAACTGTGTTCAAATACTTTTCCATTCATCTGCAACACATGTAGGTTTTTATGTGTGATCATAATCCTCTCATAACACAAATATCATAAAAACACAGAATGAGAGAAGAGACGTTAGACAAACATAGCTGTTGATACTCAACATAAATAGTTTGACGACAAATGTACTGTTGAAAATATTGATTTCCATTTTGTATTAAACATCAAAGACAGTGAGAAAAACTGATGCAAAACAGTCACATTGATGATCATATGATGAGCAACAGTCAGTGCATAAATAATAATACAAATAATGTCATGAGACTTGCCTGTTGTAACTATCTCAGTGTAAAAAGAAAGTCTCCTCAAACAACAAGGCAGCACAAGAGAAGAAAATCCTGTTTTAATGTCAGATGCTCCAGCTATTGTTAGTGTTCTACTGTATTGATCTGATTTGTTCTTCTGAAATGTATTTTTGGTTTAAACGTTACAAATGCAAAATGAGGAGTGATCAACTTCATTTTTATTAAACAAATGCAGTCGTTGTAGAAAGATTGACTGTATATTTGTGTAACTGTTGTGATGTTGTTTTCTTCACACTTTATATTTGTTGAAAATAAATACACCTTTTAATCTTCCAGCAGAGACCAAGAAACAGATTGTGAGATTTGAGGTGAAATCCGGTCAGAATGTCAATGATCCTGCAGTGATGGAGACCATCTTACAGTCTGTGAGTATTTATCTATTTGTATTAAAAGTATAGTACACAACACGATGAGCTATATATAATAAATAATGAAATAAATGAACATTTCCATAAATTAAATGACATACAAATAGTTATTTTATTAGACGCAAAATTCATGAAATTGTTTATTCAATGTAATTATACTATACATCCATCCATCCATTTTCTACCGCTTATCCGAACTACCTCGGGTCACGGGGAGCCTGCGCCTATCTCAGGAGTCATCGGGCATCAAGGCAGGATACACCCTGGATGGAGTGCCAACCCATCGCAGGGCACACACACTCACTCATTCACTCACACACTCACACCCTACGGACAATTTTTCCAGATATGCCAATCAACCTACCATGCATGTCTTTGGACAAGGGGGAGGAAACCGGAGTACCCGGAGGAAACCCCCGAGGCACGGGGAGAACATGCAAACTTATACTATACATTATAAATAAAATAAAATATGAAAAGTTATATTATAATACACTAGCCAGACCGATAAACAAACAGACTAGAAGTCAACTGCAGTCCCGGCCCAAACATCAGATAAAACGATGTATATTGAGCACGCTCACGTCTCTTTTAAAACAGCGCTGAAGAATATTTTTCACACCTGCAATGTATTACACAGTGGGAGAAAGAAGTGGCCTAATATATCACATGAGGATTTATTCAATTCTATTGGAGTCTTCAGTCCGCAACCATTAAAGCACAGACATACCAGTAACGTTAATGCACAGTGGGAAAAAATGTATACAAGACAGACCACAAATTCATATTTTTTAAAGCAGATGTGAATACAAGTCAAAGTGGAGCAAACATTCCTGGATCCTTACACCTAAAAATTGAAAAATGGAGACGGCTGGTTGATCTTGTATCGCAGGTCTCCACCGAGCTGCAGCATCCATCACAACTTTCTAAAAACAATTCAAAACATCCTTACCAATAACTGTCTGTTTTTAGGTCTATTAAATAAAGACAATATTTTGTGTTGTTCACTCTCTCCCTTGCTTGCTTCAGCTTTAATCCTCCTAGTAATATGGCCGGGTAAAGGCTAGCAGTAGCCTGTTGAGTGTGTTAATAAAATGTTACATGTGCTTACGATAGAAGCGTCTGCCAAATGAATGAAAATGTGATGTAATGACAGGGCAAGTCCTGTAACTGTTAGTCACGCAGCTGTGATCCTCTGGCAGGTCGTTTTGCTTCTACTACTCACTGGATGGGTTAAATGCAGGTGTTACATTTCGGGTATAGATCATCATATCTGACAAAATAGGACATTTGTTTAAGGTGCAGTAACTAATGTTACCAGGTACAATGTTTGATTTAAAACATGTTTTTGTAAATACTGAAATTATCATGAAGTGAGATGATTAAAAGATGTAGAAGTTTCTATCGCCGTTAGTTCATGTTCTACTGTATTAACTAGTATTGAGAGAGAAAAACAATACAAATTGTTATGAAAAAAGACACTAGTATTGAGAAATAATTCACTGTTTCTCTTACGGTTTTATACTCTGTCAGTTGTGTTGTTATGCAGTCAGCGTAAAAGTGTGTGTCATGATTGTTTGTGTTGTGTAGATTCAGCAGAAACTGACAGATTTGGGCGTACACAATGACACAACAATGACCTGGAGAGTGCAGGCTGATGGAAATGTTTTCACACCAAAACATGAAGATGAAGAGAAACAGAAAGTGTGTTCAGACTTCTGACCGATCACGCCACAGTCGATGTGTGTAAAGACGTCATTTTCATCACTTGAGAGAAACTTTGAAATACATGTTGTATAGGATTTGCTATTACATGTAAACATTTATAATAACTTCAGTTAGTCTCATTATTTTGTTATCCAGTCAAATATATTTAGTTATTCTTGATCTATCTTATAATTCAGCTTTGAATATTTTTGTTATTTAAATATATTATTATCTTACAGTATGCTGATAATCAATTGAACTTCAATCAAAGGAGTCTTTTAAATGATTACTGTATCAACATAAGTGATACATGTGACAGTGTGAGATAAATGTTTTATATTCTGTCCGCTTCATCATGTGTGGTTATGTTTGGGAGGTGTGTTGACATTAGTAGCTGAATTTGCAATGCTTTCAAATAAAAACGTTTTAATCTGTTTCACTACATACAGTAGTAACCATGTCTGAATCTCAACCGAATCTCAAAGTACTACAAAAGTATCATAATAAAATAAAACAGTTAATTAGGCAATTTAAGAAGTCAATTAAAAACAAATACCAACTAAGATTAACACAATTTAAGCACTAAAAGAAACATAAAATCAGTAATTTGTGAAGCCCTCAGATGTTCAAGAAGGGACATTGAAGGACTTTTTAAAAAGGTACGTTTTTAAACTCTTTTTAAGACCATCAGTCATTTGTGGAGCCCTCAGATGTTCAGGGAGGGCATTCCACAGGCGAGGGGCGGAGACACAAAAGGCTCTGTCCCCAATTGTGCGAGTCTTGGTCCTTGGAGGAAGGAGCCTGTGAGTGTTTGTGGAACGGAGAAAACGTGCTGCGATCTGTGGAGTAAGAAGTTCTTTAAGGTAGGAGGGAGCATTTCCATGGATACACTGATGTGTGAGGAGAAGGACTTTATATTCAATCCGAGCAGAGATTGGAAGCCAATGTAGAGATTGAAGAATTGGAGTAATGTGCTCGTATTTACGCACCCTCATCAGAATCCTGGCAGCACTGTTCTGTATATACTGGAGCTTCTGGATGCTCTTGTCGGGAATCCCAATGAGCAGAGCATTACAGTAGTCCAGTCTGGAGGAGACAAAGGCGTGGACGAGTTTTTCTGCATCATGTATGGCGAGTGAGGGGCGGGGTCTGGCTATATTCCTGAGGTGATGAAAAGATGTTATGCAAAGATGTTTGATATGGGCCTCAAAGTTGAGAAGGGAGTCAAACTTGACGCCGAGATTTGTAACTACTGTTGATAGGGGAATGTGCTGCCCTGAAAATGTAATACAGTTTATGGTCGATGTTCAAGTCTGATGAGGGGAACCAATGAGAATAGCTTCTGTTTTTGAACTGTTCAACTGGAGAAAGTTTTGATTCATCCACTCCCTTATCTCTTCCAGACAGGCAGTGAGTGTGGTTAAAGTTGTTGAAGATGATGACGGATTAATATCAGTTTTCATATATAATTGTGTATCATCAGCGTAACAATGGAAAGAAATTCCCAAGCGGCTGATGACTTTACCAAGGGGAAGCATGTAAAGAATAAATAAAATAGGTCCAAGAACTGACCCTTGTGGTACCCCACAATCTACAGCATGTGAACGGGACCTTGAGCTTCCCATCGCCACAGATTCAGACCTGTCTGTGAGGTATGACTCAAACCAGCACAGAACGGTGTTATTAAGTCCAATAGAATGGTGTAGCCGGTTGAGAAGTATACCGTGGTCAACGGTGTCAAACGCTGCAGAGAGGTCCAGAAGGACAAGGAGGGATGGTGAACCAGCATCAGCTGTCATCAGCAGGTCGTTTGTAACTCTCACTAAGACTGTTTCCGTGCTATGAGCAGAACGGAAACCAGACTGAAACTTTTCAAAAATGTTGTTGCATTTGAGATGGTCCATAAGGTGTCTGGCAACAACTTTCTCCAGAACCTTGGAAAGAAATGGCAGTTTGGATATGGGCCTATAATTATCCAGAGTTTGAGGATCAGAGGTAGGTTTCTTGAGTAGTGGTCTGATTATTGCTGTTTTTAAAGCAGAAGGTACATAACCAGATTGAAGAGATTGGTTTATTATCATGGTGATAAGGGAACTGATGGCAGAAATATTTGCTTTCACCAAAGCTGTAGGGAAGGGGTCGAGGGCACAAGAGGAGGATCCCATCCCCCTAATAGTATCTTCAACCTCAAGTAGAGTGATTTCTGGAAAACAGCAGAGCAGTCTCGAAACACCAGACTGCAGATCAGCAGTTGGAACCGACAAGGAGGAGGGGACAGAGAAGGAGGAGCGAATTTTGGCAATTTTTGTTTTAAAAAATGTCATAAAATTATTACATTGTTCTTCCGTGGCTCCTGTGAGCGGAGCAACTTGAGGTTTAAGCAGATGAGTTATGGTAGAGAAAATTTTTTTAGAATTGCCAGAACTATTTTGAATAATATTTGAATAGTACTGTGACCGTGCTTCTTTGATGGACTTTGAATAAGCTTTTTGGTGGTCCCGATAAGCCAGTTTATAAACAGTAAGTCCAGAGGCTTTGTACTGCCGCTCAAGGGCACGACCAGCAGCCTTCATTTTCCGCAGGTCACTTGTGAACCAAGGAGCTGAACGGGAAAACATAACTGTTCTGACTTTGATGGGTGCATGGAAATCCAAAATACTGCTCATTGTCTTATTGTAAAATTCCACAGATTCAGTGGCCGTTGAGAAATCTGCAGAATTAAGATGTTGAAGGCTTACAGACTGGTCTTCTGTGTTTATGTTCTTCAGGTTTCTGAAACTTATTTCACTTTTGTGTTTGATATAGGAAGACAATAAAGGCAGCTCCATTGAGATGACCTTATGGTCAGATACACCCAGATCATACACAAATAGTTCACTTAGGGGAGCAGACTCAGTGATGACCAAATCAAGAGTGTTCCCCTTGATGTGTGTGGGAACATCAACATATTGTCTGAAGTTTAAGCAGTCCAGTAACTGCAAAAATTCTGTAGCAAAATGGCAAGAGGGATAATTAACATGAATGTTAAAATCTCCAAGTATTACTATATTGGAAGAGGTTGCACAGAAATTTAAAAGCAGATTGTACAGCTCGGAAATGAAACATGAATTTGACTTGGGTGGCCGGTAAATTAGTAGTACTGTCAATGGGAGAGAAGGCTTACGATTAAAATTAAATGCCCGACATTCAAAGGTATACACTTCAGGGAGGGCCAGAGGGGAAAAATCCAACTGACTGCGGTAAATAACATTCAAGCCACCACCACGGCCAGTGCTACGAGCTTTTTGAAGATAACAATAGCCAGAAGGGCAGGTCTCATTTAAAACAGAAAAAACATCTGGTTGATGCCAGGTTTCTGTGAGGCACATTATGTCCAAACCTTTGTCCTGAATATGATCATGTATAAAACATGATTTGTTTGTGAGGGATTGTGTATTAAACAATTCAATTTTAATATTGGACAAAGTCGTGAGTCTTTGTACTGGTCGAAGTAGGCTAAAATCCACTCCACGTTTTCTGTCTATTTCCATGTGTGACGCTGTAGCAGTATCTCCAGTACTATTAGTATTATACATAAATGAATAATAAAAAAATGTACATTTTCTAATGATGTTTTTCTGTGTCTCATCAATCGATTCTGCCTCTAAACAACACAATAATGTATTTATATATTTTGTGTATAAAATAATAAACATGTTTGTGTGTATTGATTAATATAGGCAAACCATAGTTTGAATCCAGTACCCTTGGATTGAACAGGTACTAAGTAGGTAAAGTATGGTTTTGAAAGCATTTTGTTGCGTTTTGGAATACAACTTTTCCACTATAATAGACTATAGAAACATTATTTGTAATAAGTAGATAAAACTGAAGCTGGGTTTCAGTTGGGGCCATCCCGCAATATATGCACACCATATGGATTTTTTTACTGTAGCATTTTGGTGAAATACACAGTTTTCCACTTTAAAAGGCTATAGAAACATTATACATCTTCCGATTCTGAATCTGCCGCGGTCGCAATGCCTTGCTCCATCCTGGATGGATGTGTGTGTGTCGAGTTCACTTCGGCAAATTCACGTAATCATCAGACGCAATCTATGACTGTGCGTATGCTGTGAGATGAGTCACAGAACAATAGATGGCAGTAATGCAAAACTTTTGTTTGTGATCTTCAGTATTAAGTAAGATGACTACACTTGTGCTCTACCGGAAAGCTACACTGTTTTAAAAGTAACTTCCGTCAAGCTACAGAAAAATGTAGTTAAGTTAGTAGCTTCGCAGTTAGCTACTCCCCAACACTGGCGGCCGCCTCCAGTTTCCCTCTGGTTTTGTCTCCAGCTATTGCCGTGACATACTTGTGACGATGACATAAGGGTCCAGGTAGCCCAAAAATGGCCCAAATCTGGCAGGCCATGAAAATCAATCACTCGGTCCAGTAAAGGTTGTCAGAATTGTCCCAAATCTGGGATGAATGACGCCCCAAAATCAGCCCAAGGACAGTGGCCCAAGACCAGGTGCTATAAGTGAGCTGACACTGCCAGAATAAGACCAGAATTATGCCATATAAAACCTGTACACTCACCCGGCAAATCTACATGTCTATTAAGTCTATTAAGATCAACAAAACTTTTGGCAAAATTTGCCTCTATGCCTAACTTGAGTATATAATTATATATAACACGGTAACATTTTACTTGAAGGGGTGTTCATAAGTCTGACGTGACACCTTCATGATCCTGACATGACACATGTCATGAATATGAAGGAGACTTGATGCATGTTTATGACAACTGTCATTAAGTGTCATTCGCTGATTTATCTCATTTTTAATGCAAAGATGACATTGGTTGAGTTGTCTTTGTTATGACAACTTGATATTACCAGAACAACATAATATGTCATAAATATGTCATAAATCTGTCATAAATCTGTTAATTCGTACCACTGCAGTTGAGGTCAATAAAAGTATTCATGACACTGTTATAAAATTATTTGACAGAGTATTGACACTTAATAACATTTTAATGCAACATCCTCCAAACCATATGACATACACATGTTGTTTGTCCCTTCCTCAAATATGACAAACATTGACCAACTTAGCGCCACTCCCAGCAGAACACAAGACTATCGCCTACCGTCTTTAAAAATGTACATTTTGGGGTATTATTTTGCAATAATAGCATGTGTAGTGGCTTTATTTTCATTACAAAATGTCGAGATTACTGTATTTACTAGATATATCACAACATGAGATGAAGCAACAAAACAGTGATGGTAACATTATAACTCAAAGTCCAATAAAAAATGTCCAAAACATTATTTTGTGTCCTCATAACGTTGTAGCTATCGTAGATGATGAGGATAGTGATGATATCCTGTCCAATTAATCTCAATGTCGTGCTCAAACAACCGATTTCCTACATGTGCTCCAAAACAGTTCATGATAGTGCAGTATTAATCTCAGCATTGCCCCTTTAATCCACATCCTTGCCATATGGTATATTAGCAGTAGAGTACAACTGCCTGCACCAAAGAGTCATTCTATAGTAAATACATAAACTGACTGTTAACATGCTAACAAACACGCATCACAGATCAAACATCAGAAATACAATTCCCACATCAAGTCAACCGTATGAAATACAAAACCAAACCAAGCGTAGAATGACACTCACATAGATTGAGCTTGAAACACAAGAAAAGGTTTCTCAAACCGTACTCTATATTGTTTGTAGGTAGCATGTGATGAGATCATGCTTTCTCCTAACAAAGCCATTCCTTCCTCTACTCCTTTACTCACTTATAAACTAGCAAAGTGAGCACTGTAGATCCCCCAGAGGATGGTAGTGGAACTACAGCCTAGTACTCTGTGCTTATTAATAACAGAGAAGGTATTATAGTTATCTTAAAATACATTACATTACTGTAAACTTACAGCCTGACTACAAACCTAAAATGACAAATTGTCAATCCAATAAATACAACCTCTTCAGTCTCTTCTCTTAGAATAACACAGTGTCCACACGACAAAAGGCAAAAGACTCCCTTCTTGGACATCTTTTGCCAGAGTTGCTTGTCCTATCAACCTATGGAAGTTAGCATTCACCTGTGATCGTAAACATGTAAGACGTGATCTGTACCTCTGATCTGACATGCATTTTCTCGTACAACAGGTTGAGCGAGCGCTGCCGCTGATCTTTTTACACGATCACTTCAAATATGGAAGAGCGGGAACATCCCCTTGGGGTGAAAATCAGCCATACTTCCCCCCAAAATAACCAGTAGCCACGTATTAGCTTTACGGGGAGGCTGCAGACCTGGAGCATGCTGTCTTACGCACCAGGCAGTTTTACGCCCCTGTTGTTCCTTATTTGTCCAGTAGGGGGAGTTGAACAACAGAAAATATTTGTAACCGAATCAAACTGTTAACCAAATATCTTTAGTAACCATGATTTGTTGTTGTTGTTGTATTGATGACTTTATGGCAAAAACAATCTTACTACAGTAACCATTGTTGAACTTACGATATGCAGAAGAGTTTAAAATATGTATAGATATCTACTAACGGTCTTAATACATAACTTACAGGAGACAATTGATTTGCAATTTTGTGTTTTTGTGAATTGAAAAATTAAGAATACACACAGTTGGATCAGATGTACAGTACAACAATAATATATAATGAACTGTGGCCTAGTTATATACAAATATTCTGAAGACTTGAGTGTTTGTTGTGAATGTGTAGGCAAATTTAAAGTCACATTCAAATATAACCATATCTAGCCCATCAGACATTAATTTCAATCATTTGAACCATCAATTAAATATTAAGATCTGTGTCCTGCATACTATTTAATGAAGAAAAACTTTCTGATAGAGCAAAAATGATAAGTTTCTTGTGGACAACATTATTTATTGACACCATTATAAAAAGAGGACTGATGATAATCACAGGCTCTCAAAAACCACTCCTATGTTGCCATTCTTCTTCTTAAAAAAAAATGAATACTCATGGAAAACATTCGTCGAGCCACTTTGACCTCTTTCGGCTGCTGATGATGGACTGTGCAAAGAAAATTGAGAATGTCATTAAAACATTGTCACATATGTATCTGTAAGTCATTTATGTGCAGTAACTATGTTAAATGCATTTGTAAATCATGTCCCTGAATGTGGTTATCTGTTCCTCTTGTTGCTTCAATGAATTCCACCAACGCTTGGTTGCATGTCTTTCGGTTCCTCTCAACAACAGCATGTTGCGGCAGGTCATAAGTCAGCCCTGGAAAAGCTCGGTAAAGAGGTTAATTTTAAGCAAATGCCTTGAGGAAAAAGGAGGAAGCGCTATCTGACACCCACACACTGGTTTAGTGTTTTATGGGGACTGATTTTATATCAGGGTGATGATATATTCTATCCCCTAACTCTACACTAACACCTAAACCGTCCTAATAATAACACAAACCTTTCTTCATTTTTACATTTTCAATAAATATAATTCTGTATGATATATAAGCAGTTTTCCCTCAAAATCTTCAAAATGTTGACCGACTCTCTCCCACAGAACATGAACGTCCTCATTACCAGAGGCATGATTATGCTTTGCTGGTTTAAAATATCAAGACCAAACCTAAAATGATCAAACAAGTTGTCATATTCACATTATGCTCATTGTTATGAAAAGCAGACAGTTAATATGACAACCACAAACTCATAATTGATTCAAAATACTGTGACAATGCAAATGCATATCTATATTATTTGCCATAGGAACATGGCAACTGTATCTAATATAATTATAATCTCACAGCTGAACAAATATTTGAACACTGGAACAATGGAACCGCATCACTACATTATACACCATAAGACCATCATGCAGCCCTACGCATGCATGATGATGAGCCAATGGTAGTAAACTACACGATGTGAGGAAAATATTAAAATCAAATTAGATTGTCTATTGTTCTTTGCCATACATTGTACTTAAACTATAAACTGAAATATGACTAGAAAGACATGTTGACAAATGATGACCCCAGTCATCATCATCTGAGTTTAATAAAGTGTTAATTTGTCTGGTCTATAATAAATCTGAGGTCAGTGATAACAATAAGGAGAACGTAAATCAAGTGAACTTATAATGTAGACGCATTTTAATTTATGTTCATAGCAAACAAATGGCCACATTTACATCATACATTACCTGAAATTGATACATACCTGCCCACTAATGTGACATTATTTTCATTGCTTGATCTTGCGATGGCGTTCTCAGCAGTGATGTTAAACGGTTGAACTAAATCAAAGATGTGATCTCTTCTGGAGCTCATCTTGATCTAATCTTCACCGGCTTGTGGAGGATGTGTTGGGGTCAGTGCAGCCCGCGCTCTTCAAACATCAGTTAATGTGACCAACTCACCACTTCAAATTTATGTATATAATTTCGTTTTTTAAATGTCATCTAGTCCTTTACTGGTCGACTGTGTTCCTAAAAGCAATTAAAAACATTCAAATAAATTACACTGCACGTTTATGTTAGTGTGCGTGCGTGCATCAAACAAAGTGAGTAATTTATTATAAATACACACTTAAGAGTATGTTAAGGTGATAATAATACAAGATATCACCATTAGGGTGATTTATATTTTCTTTATTAACAGCATCTGTCGAGTGTTATTATCTGCGTAGTTTTTTTCGGTTCGTCAGCGTGGGTGATCGCCTTATGTTTTTTCCATTGTTTTGTTTAAACGTAGCGCTTCTTACCATGTATATTATTGTTTTAATCTGTCTCACTTTGTTGTTGATATGGAAGTTAATTGTTCAAGTTGTACAGTTATTTCATTACAGACAGATTAAAAACCCCACCTTATTACGTTGCTCAGTGCTAATGGTTTTTCTGGAGATAGTATCACGTTCTAACTGCATTTACAAGCATTCAGCAGTATTATTATACTACATGTCACATTGTATGGAGATGGTGGTCTAGTGGGTTAAACCACTGAACTGGTAAATCAAAGGTTGCTGGTTCGATCCCAGCAGCCACCACCAGTGTGTCCTTGAGCAAGACACTTTACTCCATGTTGCTCCAGGGGGATTGTCCCTGTAATAAGTGCACTGTAAGTCGCTTTGGATAAAAGCGTCTGCCAAATGACTAAATGTAAATGTAAATGTAAATGTTGTATAGTGTTATACTGTACTGAAGTGTTGTTATGCTGTTGTACTTGATGTATACTTTATTGTAATCTATATGTATGTTGTTTATTTGTACAGACCACACACATTTACAGTAAATAATCAACAAGATCAGAACGGTGTTTGACTCAGTTCTTGGACTCTAATCAGTCCACCAGGATAAAGTGTGTCATCTCCTACAGTCCTTAAATCGTGTTTTCTAATTCCAATCCTACAATAATTACCTATTAAAAAAGTTACTTTTAAAGATCAATAAACATAATAATACAGTGTTATAAAAACTATATTTATATAAGAGAACAGAACCAATAAAGGCGGAGTTACAAGTTCTCCGGTTTGTCATCATAAAGAAACCAGCGTCCGTTTAACACCGGGAACAAACCACATAAGTTTTAGCAGCATTCAATTCTAACGTACATCTTATCCAGTAATACATCTATGCCGTCTAAAACAATGATTGTACTTGTGCATTAAAAACTTTCAACCATGTCAGTACGCAAATGAGCGATCTAAACTTATTTATAGAGCGCATGTTTCATTTTGGGTGTGCATGCGCACCTGCTCACCACTTATGCGTATCATTGAGTCTATGCCAGGGATGTGCGATACCACCTTTTTTGATGCGATACGATACCGATACTTTTTCTTGAAATTTTACCGATGCTGATACTGATGACAGAGATTATTTTTTAAATATATATATTTTAAAATAAAAATATATTTACAATTAAAGACAAATTACATACTTGTACTAGCTATTAATAACACAATTATTAAAAAAGTAATTAAAATAAATAAATTAAATGTTTTAACAACCTTCTTACAAAAATATTGATTAAATAACATAAATCTTAATAAAATAAACAAAAATACCACCAACAAAAAAATTGCATATCTTCACGGCCGTCTTATTTTTAAACAGGCCATTATTCTTAAATTTTAACATCTTGTTTGTACCATAACAAACTGCATTTTGAAGAAAACAAATATTGATTAACCAACAAATATCTTAACACAATTAATAAAATTACAAAAAACATAAACTGTGCATACTTTAACTTCTGTTTCCCTTAAATTTCTGATTAATTCTTAATCTTTAAGTTGTAGATTGGAGTTACGAAAAGCAACATGTCAACATTTTGGTTTCCGCCAATTGCGACTCTGACTTATTGTCTCTCTGGCCATGGAAAACAGCCTCTCAGCTGGAACAGAGGTTGCTACAATTCCAAGGTAACCTGAATAGCACGTCCATGTGACCGCGCTGCGCAGCCGGAGACCGATCCGTGTTTGACATCAAACTGTCGCGAGAGCTACTACTTTCATAACATAGTGTCACTGATCGGCATGCACAGAGCTAACCACATTTAGTTACGCTGAAACAATTAATGTAATTAACCAGATAATCAATACTTTTCTGAAAATATCGATACCTAAATAGCAGCTTTTGAGTATTGATATATCGATACTGCAGCATCGATGTGCACATCCCTAGTCTATGCTCTTGTACTGATGGGAATGGGGAAGAACATGCCAGCACTGCTTGAGAGTGAGCTCATAACAAATGAGGACTCCATTCCACCCTAGACATATTGGCTAATGGAAACAATATGGGCCCTTGGTCATATAACATCATGCCAGGTACATCAAGTGGACACTCACTTCACCTGGGGACTCATGTCAAGTGTCCTTCTGGCAATTAACAAGAAGAGCATGTTGACATATCTACGAAGAGCACACCGTTAAATAGTTAAAAATTTTAGTGAACAGTTTTTCCTTTTATATACGACATTATAAAGATTTGCCGTTAGTGATTAACCAGTGTCACCCCACGTCTCCTCTCGACTCATCAACGACAATAAATCCCATTATAAACAGGACATTTCTTGCCTCCCTTTGGAACATTATTACTGAAAATTAGGATTTATGTTGTCTTTTTTCACGTTGCGCGCATGTCTGCATTTGCAGATCACAAACACAGGACAAACTAAACTTGCGTTTGTCCATAACAAAGCTTTCTTTCTCCAATGTGATCACGTCCTTGCCAAGAGCGCTATATGTACTCACTCAAACAGGGTCAACACACCCAAACATTTGGGACAACAAAGCTTTCATAGTGAAGTTTATCGGTTTGTCTGCGTGTTTGGACCACGCTGCACTAGGAGTGACCACAAATCGTTGAAGATTTAATTACAGGATCCTGATTTCACTAATAATCTTATAGTCGAATCTTTGCAGATGTGTTACGAAATGAGGATCACGCCATTTTGGTTATATGGGGGTGCTTAATGTCTGATTTCACATAGATAGGGTAGACCAACTGATTTTACCCCCATAAGTGAACAGCCTATTATGATAAATGCAGTAAATAACATGTGAAAAGAAGTTGATTCAGTCAACCACCCCTGTGACTAATTTCCATGATCCGTGACCGACAAAACAGCATCTTGGCGGCAGCGATTTTTTTAACAATGCTGGGGATACAAAAATCTAAAGTGTGGATGCACTTTGAAATAGTTAAAGATGATCAGAAAAAATTTAAAGTAAGATGCAAGTTGTGCCAACACATTATGTCCAACAACTCAACAACAACAAACATGGCCTTGCACTTAAAACGGGTAAGTTTAAATGGGACTTATAAGATATATTACTCTCCTTAGATCCACCCTGACTGATGACAGCTCATCTAGTAGTACAGGCGCAGCGCCGAGACTAACTCAAAAAAGCTAGATTTGAGACTGCCAGTGTGGAAGAAGAGGAAAAAAGAAATTACGGACAAAATCGAAGAGTTTATTGCTCTTGACATGAGGCGAGTGAACATTGTGTTTTAAAGAATTAATGCGCACACTTGAGCCAGGATCGGTGTTGACAGAGTTACTTTGAAAAATGATTCTGGTTACTGATTACTCCTTTAAAAAGTAATTTAGTTACTTTACAGATTACTTGATTTTTAAAGTAACTAAATTAGATTACAAGTTACTTTATCAGTTATATTCAGCAGCTGAATATAATATGTCAACTGGTTTTGCCAACAATTATTTTATTTGAACTTGGTTTTCTTTATTAGTAATGTCAACAATGTATCTCCTCACTTTTGAAGTTGAACTTATAAACTATTTCCTAAAAAAATAAATGTTTTTATAAAAAATATAATTAAGACAGTCTTTCTTGACTTAACATAAATACTTGTTTCTCTAAAATATAAAATAAAGACAGTCAGTCTTGACCTGACATACTTAACTGTTAACATTTTAATATTGGCAAACTTACTATTTATAATCTACATTATTTATTCTACAAGGCCTACTATTTATTATGTCATTGAATTACTTGAAACCATGCCTAATGTGGGATCAATATAATGGATTTAATTTTGATTTTGGTTACTTACTGACAATTGTATTTGTTTTTCATTTAGTCATTTAGCAGATGCTTTTATCCAAAGCGACTTACAAGTTGGGTAAACAATGGAAGCAATTGGGTCAACATTAGAAAAACAAAAGGCATAAGTCCAATATAAACATGCCTCAAAGCCTATTACAGTGTACAGAGCCATGTTTAAAGTTCATTTTTTTTTAAAATAAATTTTAGTCTTCTTTTGCAGCGATAATAAATATTGTGTTCCATGTTCATGAATGATGTGATGCAAGGAATTGTAACTAGCATTAGGATGGAATGTAGCTGCACTATGGCATCTGGAAGGCCTGCAGACATCCTGGAGAGGGCATCTTTCACAGCCAGGGTCTTCTACATCATAACCTCAAGTGTAGGTAGTAAAGTCCCATAAGGACAGTCGCCTTGATAAATGTGCAGTGCTGCAGTTAGAGGCTTCATGGCGGTGCAGTACTCATGCAGGAACTGGAACTCTTTGTCTTTGAAGCACTTAACTCCCAGCTTGGTGCACAGAGTATTCAGCTCACTCATGGGGATTTCTGCTATTCTCTTTACTGCATCAAAAAAGGAATTCCACCTTAGGGATGTTGGTACCAGGAGCTTTCTTTTGCTGACTTCCTCCACTGTTTCTGATGCAAGGGTAGATCTACTTGATTTGGTCCAAAGAGCTGTGCATTTTAAGGCAGTAAGCCTTACCACAGATATTTGGACCTCGCTGCAAATGGAGGCATACCTGACAGCCTAAAATGTTATGAGGAATCGTTTAACGAATGTTTATCTGCATTGCATTTATCCATATATTCCATTTCATTGCCCTTCCTTTTAGTTTAAAGAAATGGTTTTAGTTTTTTCTTCCACGTCACAGGCAGTTTCATCACTTTATTTTCTGTGTGCTGTCTGTTAAAGAAAGTCAAAGTAATTTTACTCACTTGTCAACTACCTGGTATCATTCCCTCAACACACACAAACACATGACTTGACTATCAGTCGACTATAGGCAATATGTGACAATTCTTATTCGACTATGTGAATCCTTAGTCAGGGACACAACTAAACTGCACACGTGTGTTCGATCAGTAGACGGTCATATACAGAGAGAAATTGTTTACTTTTTCCTTTTCAAGGATTTTCTGACATTCTTTCTCATCTCCACCTTGGGCCATTAGGGGTTGGGTCTTTATGTGCCCAGATGTAAAACACATCAATATTCATAACCATCGACACGACCACACATAAGGCCTTTTCACAACAAAAAGTGTCTTACAAAAGTTAAATCCTATTGTTTTATGTGAATAAGCGAGCAGAATGCTTTTTACATATTTTATAACAAACTTTCAAGTCCACAACATTGAATATTAAAAAGTCTTGTTTTTTTATGTAGGTATATTTACATATTTTCAGAGACTGTAGATTAGTTTCCCAAAAATGCAAGCGAGTACAAACATGTTGATTGCATATTCATGTATCAAAAGTTGCCCAAAGCGCCAGATAATACTCTGACACATCATTGGCCCTCCTTGAACTGCCACCTTACCGTAGTGGAGGGGTTTGAGTACCCAAAAGCCCCTAGGAGCTATGTTGTCTGGGGCTATATGCCCCTGGTAGGGTCTCCCAAGGCAAACAGGTCCTAGGCGACGGGTCAGACCAAGAGTGGTTCAAAAAACCGTTATGATGACGAAAAATTTGAGGACCGTGACGTCGCCGGTCATGGCGTAGCCGGGGCCCAACCCTGGAGCCAGGCCCGGGGTTGGGGCTCGTATGCGACCAACCAGTATATCGTATATCTCCAACCAGCGTTACACATTCTCATTGGCTAATCCACTGCCCAAAAACCTTGGCTCAGATATATAAACCAGTTGTGTTTTAATGCCTTTGGTAACAAAGGATACACAGTTCTGCCAGAACAGCACAAGCGCACACATCAACCAGAACGAGGGTGAGAGGAAGAGCAAGCCTTTTCGGTGACGCATGTTTTATAAAGTAAGCGATTTTCAGATTGTTTAAAACTGATATATGGAGCGGTCTCAGCGCTAAAAGAAGTCATGAACCGCAGACAGTAAGTGAAACTGCGTCAAATGTCTGTGTTCTGTTGGCAATTGGCAGGTAAGTGCATAATATAAACAAGACAAACGTATAGTGAATCAAGAGTTATCCAAGGATAATGTGATGATGTTGTAACAAGGTTCATTAAAAGGAAGGAAAGAGGCAGGAACCGGCAGACATTTAAACATTTAATCAAAATAATAACAAAGTAAAAAGACAGCCTCAGCCCCTCACGACGACTGACAGTGAATACAACACAAATATAAATACAAACATGTTCGGGCCCGGTCCTCTCTCTTCGAGAGTCCGGTCGCTCGTTCTCTTATATGCTCCCAATCTCCTACGTGATTCGAGGCTGGTGTGCGCACAGCTGCCGCTCATTAACAATTACTCACCGGTCTCGAACCACGGTCTCGCCCTGCCTACTCCACTACACATGCATTGTGTGCTTTTGCTTTAGTTCCATCCACTGCACGCCTCCAGGAGCTCGACTGTAACAATCGTACATGTGTTTTTCTAATCTTTCATAAATATGATGAAACTAAAGACTCTTTGTCATGTTTTATTCCTGTCTCAAGTGGAATCATGGCATAACCTGTGGTTTTATGTGAGATTGAATGATTCTTTCTCGTGTCTCGTCATTGTTCTCTACATATCGTCCCTCGTCAGCCTCTCCTTAGTGCTAATCCCCAGCACCTGTTTCTCGTTAACGATCCTTTGTCTGTTTCCCCTATAAAGAGTCCTCATGTTTCATTGTCCTGTGCTTGTGCATTGATTGTGTTCTTGTACATGTTCTTGTTCCTGTCGCTGTACCTGTTGATGTTCTTGCTGTTCAGAGTTCGTTGTCTCATGGAGTTTTTGTTACCTTGTTCCTGTTTCCCCAAAGTGTTAGTTTAGTGTTTGTTCCAAGTGGTTGTTTTCTTAGTTTTAGTTTAGTAGTCAGTGTCCTAATTTATTGTTAAGTATATTTATCCCTGTATTGTTTTCCCCCATCGTGGGTTTTTGTTTTGCCTGTTTGTTAAGTCTTGTTTATTGTTTAATAAATATCTGTTACCATCTATACCGTCTGTGTCTGCCTGCAATTGGGTTCCCACGCCATGTCTCACCTTGAGATTCATAACACTCTTTGTATAACTCTATATATATATACTCAAGATTAACATGACACTGGCTTTGTGGGTTATATCTGCTTTAAGGTTTGTGGTCATTTGTTTGGGGTGCACACATTTGAATGTATGTATATGTGCAGAAGTGTGAAAAATATACGCAAAGGTCAACACCATCAGGACCTGGTGCTTTATATGGGTAAACTGCCCTGAGTGATCTGAGCACGTCAGACAGAGAGATGGTTAGAGAACAGCTTTTGTTTTCTGTTTGTTTCATTGCAGGGTAGGTGTTGATAGAGTCAAACCACATTTAATCTGTTCTATCATCAGACAGAGAGGAAGAATGACCATGTCACTGGGTTTAAAACATTTTTCATATGTAGTCTGGGATTGAGTGTAAACCGTTCCACATTCATTCCACATCCAGGTTTTTTTCCTGATGATATTATCAGTGGACCAGTTGTGTAGTCGGGGCCATACGCACGTATACAACATTTGCTTGCTTTTTCCATAGTGCTGTTTGTGTATAACACCTTCTAAAGATCTATATTAGCCTGTTTCCTTCCTATACCCGATTGTGTTCCGGCTTAAAATATCTCCAAGCTGCAGTTGTTTTAAACATCCTCATTGTGTTTATACATTTCTACATTTAAAATAAAGTTGATTTTATATCAAGTATGTTTTGTCAAGTATTCCCACAGAGATGTCAGTGTTGGCAGTTAGGCTTCATCTGTACGATATCTATACAAAGTATGATCCTGCATGTTTTTACTTAATCTCGTGTATGTGAACGTGTTAAAAAATTCCAACTAATTATTATTTTCCAGTGTTATAACTGCATAATTAAGAATACATGACATATTTAACTGTATTAATTGTCATGTGACTGTAAAAAACAACACTTTGTCTTTACCACTGCAGTGGACATACTGATATAATCTGTGAGAGAGTTAGTTTGTTTATTAATGTGTGTGTCTGCTGCATCATGGGTAATCTGCCAATCTGTGGTTTAATGAAGTGTGAAGATGACCTCACTCATGTCCTGCTTTTGTGTGTGTGTGGAGATAGAAGAACTGAGGTGTGATCAGTTTTAATGAAGGCTGTGCGTCTGCTCTGCTCGGGCAGGAAAGTCTTGTGTTGAATGAATTTGGAGAAAACCTTCATCATGTTAGTCCTGTTAAAGTCTCTGACAACAAAAGTCATAACTGAGCACTGTGTCCAATTATTTTAAGACAACAGAAGTCATTTACAAATATCACCATTAAACTACAGAATGTGTTCTAGTCTATAATAGTGTCATGACTCAGTCGATGAGAAAAGAGGAAATGAAAAACCACAGGAAGAGTTAGAAATTTTCTTATGAAGAACTATAAGTAGATGATGAGAAGAGACTCAGTAAGAGAAACACAACATGACTGAGAAGAGTGATATATGTCTGCTGGGACTGATCCTTCTCTCTTCACTATTCACAGGTAAACTATACAACACATTTATTTCATCACATTTCATTTCATTACTCTCACTGACATTCTGACAAACATGTTCAGTTTCATCTCATGTCACATTTATTATAGAGTTCATGTGTCTTAAGCCACGTTCACACTTGAAGCCTTAATGCTCAATTCTGATTTTTTGCTCAGATCAGATTTTTTGGTTTGGCGGTTCTCAGTATTTTTACAATGTGGCCAATATCAGATTCCAGTGTGAACTGGTGATGGTTATAAACTGAAGCCAATGCACAAAACAACAATAACATGTAACAGGCAGCACTCTTTCATATAGAATTAAGCAAAGGTCAAGTCAGCGGGTGTGTTTGACTAAGTGGTGCTGAGTGGATTTTTCTCACGGCGCGATTTTAGAGCATTACTGGAGCACTCCTCTCTCAGACTGTGCTCATGCCGGTTTGCACGTTGCATCGCGCCGTAAACAGTGGAAAAAATTCTTATTATAACGGATTCTATAGTTATATGTTGCATCGCATCATGCGGCTCAAGTGAGGTAGACAGTGCAGGGATTTATGTTTATAATGTGATGCTTAATGTGTTGCAACCGAGCTGTAAAGTGCACTTTCTTCAACAGAATAGCACTTGAAGCTTTAAATTAGCGCAGCATTAAGACACAAGTCGATTTACAGTGACACACACGTTGCATGAATTCCGATATGAGGTCGCATTGAAGATGTGAAACATCAGACCTGTATCTGATTTAGGACCACATATGCAAGTGGATCAGATCAGATTAAAATAATCGGATTCCATCTGGTTTGTGCTGTTCACCCACACGCAAAAAGTCGTCGAAAAGACGTCGAAAAGACGTCAGTGCAAGACGTCCAAACAACGTCCAAATGTGGTCGAAAAGTGAAAGGTGAAACGACGTCTTTTTCGCGTCGTTGATAAGACGTCTTTTTCCGGTCTTTGAGATGATGTCTTTTTTGGGTTGTTGAATGACGTCTATAAAAAGTTTTGTCTTTTTCCAAAACTTGAATTTAACTTCATTTTAAAGCATAAAACCATTTTTATGTATTCAATATTATATTATATATATCAAAATAAGACAACTGACTAAAAGTACTACACAACATTTATTGTCAGTTACATAACATACATTTGAACATTTGAATAACATTCAAATGAACATTCAACATTTGATCGAAACATTTGAATAACAAAATGTAATATGAACACTTTAGTTCGCACGGTGCCCGGTACCGCCAGATCGCCCAGGGGCATGTGTGGTCTCGCATGGCTTTGCCTGTGATGTGGTCGGTGGCCTTGCTGTTTCACATTTTGACTGCATCTGCAATGACAAAGAAAAACACATTTGTTCTCAGTTTGTTACTCAAAAGGAATAATTAATTTGTTGTAAAGATGGTTTAGTTCGCATATAGCCTATATGAAATGCCTCGTTGAGGAATATAGATTTACGGCGCCTTCCGTACAATCACATTGGACCCGGAAAAGGTATTTTACTTTACGACAGCGGCCTTTAACATTATACGGTTCAGATGTAAACAGCACATAGAAGACAGGAAACCAAGTGTGAGCAGTTAATGCAGTACATCCAACGGAAAAGACAGTCCGAAAAATGTCGTGTGAACGTGTGAAAGCGTGAAAGAAACTGTCCCCTCAGACTGTCATGTGTCCTTATTCGATGATTGTTACTATGATATTTATTAATTTCTTCATAATATGTAATTTTCTTTTGTTGTGAGCAGATGCTTTAGGGTGAGTTTAAATAAAACGGTTAAGTAAAAAGCTTTTACCTCAGATAAACGGCTGTAGTGTGGTCCACTCAGAAGTGAGTCGGGTGCACTGCGCGTGACGGTCACAGACCACAGTTTATATTCCAGGTTTCGCGGGGTTGGCACGCGCAAGCAAGCAAGAAGTACTATTTTAATATATTTTTTATATATGACATTTTTAATGTCTATCTATGGAAACATACCTTGCGTTATACTACTTAATGACAAAAAAGTACATACATTAGAAAAAAATTGTCTCTTTGGTAAAAAGTACACTTTCAAAATATACTTAAATTGCTCTTTTTCCGCGCACTAAATTTATATTTGTATTCTAAAAATTCTGCTTTAGTACTACTGTTTATAAGCCTCCTCAGAGACAAACTCTTAAGTTGAAATCGTTGCTATAGTAACAGTTCCGCTCTATCTAGTAGTAAGTGTTGATGTAGCGGAGCTTTCCTGCTCCGGGAGAAGTTATAGTTCACACTTCCTGTTTATTGATTTATGTGCTTTTAACATACTATGTATGTAGGCATATTTAAAATGTATTTAATTACCACCTGTAACTAAGTGGTAACTAAATACAATTTTATCACATTTCATATTCGTGGTGTCTTAAAACAGGGCCGGCCCAGCCTGTGTTTGTGCCCTAGACAAGATTTTAGATTGGCTGAGTACACTTATGTTTTTAAGATTATCTCAAGTAGTCGGCTAATAGATCTAATACAAATTGTGTAATTACTAAAAAGTATAAAATTTGTGTACAAAAGGAGAGCACTATAAGTACATAATGTAAGTGTACTTTTTATCATCTGACTAGGCTAGATATAATTTTATTAATACATTTTAGATTATGTATTTTTTAACATTCAGTAAATAATGTTTAGTTTTTATCACACACATTTCTTGAAAAATATTGTGGTATCGTAAATGGACTCAATGAGTCCTTTGCCCGGTTGTATAATTGTCTTATGTTCATTTTATAGATATGACCTGAAATAAAAATTGATTTCCTTAAGTAAACGAAAACATTTATAATTATTAAATATGAGATTAAAAATCTTACCTGTTTCCCTTTTTTTCAATGAGATGTGCAGTGAAGAACCTTCTCATCCAATGATCTTTTTCTTCGATGGCATCAAAATTTACTTGGTTGGTTTTGAAATTTGAAATGAACTTTGTTTAAGATCAAGTTTTCATTTTCTCAAATCCACTGCAATCGTGCATGTCAAAAACCTTATTCAAAATATCTCCCTTTGTGTTCAGCAGAACAAATACATTAACACAGGTTTGGGACAATTATATATAGTAAATTATGACAGAATCATAATTTTTGGATACACTATTCTGAATTTGCCTCAAAGAAGCTAATTTTGTAGTTTCATCTAAACATAGAACCCAGTTTATTTTAGAGTTCCATTAATGTGCAGCGACTGAAAATTCAGGAGTTTGCTTTTGGATGAGAAAAGATCATTTTTGTGCTTTGGTCAACGACTTTGTCAATATTGATTGACAATGATGATCAGGTATAACATTAATGCTTGTTTTGGCGCTGTAAAAAAACTGTAATTTTGTAAAACAAAAACCGGAAAAAAACTAATGCACTCTTTAAATTGCGGAGAACGGTTGCGTGATAAGTAAGGGAAACTCTCACGAATGCAACATTATGAGCAACTATTAACAACAAATCGACCAACCTTAAGAAACGTCTGAAAGGTATGTGCATCATAAAGAAGCGGGGAAAACCCTTTATAAAAATAAATTAGCAGCCGTTTTTATCAAGAATCTACTGCAATGTGATTTTCTTTTCATGTCAATGTGAACGGATTTAACAACGGCAAATTTTCAACGATTTTTTTTGGACTAAAGTTGGACGAAATTTAGACGGACGAAAAAGACAAATTGTCGATGTCGATCTTTGGGCTAATTTCGACGGACCAAAAAAAGACCAGATGCAGAGGTCGATTTTTGGACTAATTTCGACCCAATTTCGACGGACCAAAAAAAGACCAGATTTCGACGTCGATTTTTGGGCTAAAAGACGGTCAGGACGGGCCGACTTGATTTAGCCCAGAAAAAGACGTCCACATGACGTCTAGTGCTGGGTGGGCACACTGTCATGCAGTAAACAGATCTTGGTCACATATGAGCAAAAATCTGATTTTGGTGGCAGTGTGAACTTGGTTTTATTCTCACATTCAAAAGTCTGATGTCAAGAGTCAATGATTGATTAGACAACAAGATCAGATTATCTTCTGTCAAATCTTCTGAATTATGTGATGTAAAAATAATACGAATCAATATGTTATTAAGAGATCAATATTAAACTGTTTGAATATATTGTGTTGTATTAATATGAATTATGTCATCTGCTGTTTCAGGTGTGAGTGGAGCACAAGACACTCATGTGTTCATCAGTTCTGGTGAAAGTGTGTCTCTGTCCTGTAATGATTCTCTTCATCAATGCTCCTCAACTACATGGATCTCCAGTAAATATACAACATCATCTGAAGAAGTGTTTGATAGAGGAATAAAGAAGAATAACACAGAGAGATCTGAGAGACTGAGTCTGACATCTGACTGCTCTCTTAACATCTATAACACAACACAACATGATGCTGGAAGTTACACATGCAGAAAATTTGTGAATGAACATCAACATGGACCTGATTCACAGGTTTATCTACATGTTCTTCATGGTCAGTGTTTCTCTTCTTTATATGAACACATGTTTAACTTCAGATCACAGTTCTCTTTATCTCTTGTGTTTTCACTGAAACTCATGAGTACTGAGAGTGTGTTGTGTGATTTGTGTTTCAGTGTCTTCATCATCATCATCATCATCATCACAGACTGAGATAAGAGCAAACACATCTGTCACTCTCTCCTGTCAGCTGTTTACATATTACTGTGATCATGTGTTCAGTTATGATGGATATCAGCTGGTGTGGATGAATCAGACTGATGTTGATCTACAGACAGACTCCAGATATCAGATTAGATCAGATGAACTCTGTCTCATCTCTCTGACTACAACACTCGTGAATGAAGACGACAACACAGAGTTGAGATGTGTGTTCAAACACAAGAATGACATCAAGACCTCAGTCACATATACTGTCAGATTTACAGGTAAGACATCACTCTGACAGGAGTGTCCTGAACTCAAAGTGACTTCAGTCATTAAACTCTGTACTGATGATGAAGAAATGACATAAACATGAAATATGATTGTGATGTTCTACAGTATGATGTCTCTGAGCATTCATCATCTTCTGTATGTGTGTGTGTGTGTGTGTTTCCACATTATGACTCATCTTAACTAAACTTTGTTTTTTACAGCATCATCTACAACATCAATAATAATAAGAGGTATGAAGTGTTGATTGTGATCCATGTGTCCTGTTACATAAGTACATGAGTGAAACTCTCACTGAACTCATCTTGTGTTTGTTTCTCATGTGTAGTGTTTGAGAGTATGATGGATTTAATGGTGTTCTTGTGTCTTCTAGTGATTCTAGTGATTGTTAAGGTGTCAGTGTTTGCTGCTCCTACTGTCATTCTTCTTCAGATCATCTGTGCAGGAAGAGCTCGTGAGTTTTCATCATCATCATCATCATTCACATTCACCTGAAACAATCCTGAAAACAAACAGCAGAACTTCATCACTTTTATTGACTTCTATCTTCTCAGAAAACAGAAGAAGGACTCAGAACGCTCATCCAGAAGACACAGTGATGTCAGCAGTTGTGGAATAAAATCCTCTCTTTATGATAAATTACAGCGAGTTTTATTTGATCAGATTTTACACATATGTGTTTAATGCTTTTAGTAGAAACCAGAATCTTTGCTGATTTGATTCCTTTACTGAGGTTTATATTATTCGGTTAAGTTACCTTTCCTTTAGTTTTGATTTCAGCTGTATTGGTTCATTTGTAGGGGGGCACGGTGGCTTAGTGGTTAGCACGTTCGCCTCACACCTCCAGAGTTGGGGGTTCGATTCCCGCTTCCGACTTGTGTGTGTGGAGTTTGCATGTTCTCCCCGTGCCTCGGGGGTTTCCTCCGGGTACTCCGGTTTCCTCCCCTGGTCCAAGGACATGCATGGTAGGTTGATTGGCATCTCTGGAAAAATTGTCCGTAGGGTGTGAGTGCGTGAGTGAATGAGTGAGTGTGTGTGTCCTGCGATGGGTTGGCACTCCATCCAGGGTGTATCCTGCCTTGATGCCCGATGACTCCTGAGATAGGCGCAGGCTCCCCGTGACCCGAGGTAGTTCGGATAAGCGGTAGAAAATGGATGGATGGATGGTTCATTTGTATATTTTGATGTGTTAAGTGATATGTGTTAATGTAATATATGTTTGGTTGTCCACTCTTGTTTAGAATGGGCCCATCTTTTTCTTTATAAGGTATGTGTTTGTTCGTTTGTGACCCTGAATGACAAAACGTTATGTAGCACGGGAACATTTTTAGTAAAAGACAAAAATGCATCGTATGGGTCAAAATTATCGACAGTAAAGATTATTGGGAATTGATAAGAATTTAACGATTCCGATTCCATTATCGATATTGCTTATCGATCCGATTCCTTATCGATTCTCTTATCGATTCTCATTGGGTGAGGGAATAAGTACAAATTTTGTTTGTTTGTATGAACTCGCTTTAATATCTGATAAGAACACAGCACATACTCAGAGTATACACAAATTATGTGTAGCAACCTCAGAACAAACCTAAAAGTAGGTTCTACTTATATTCATATAGTAAAAGTTTACACAATGAAATGGCGCTCACATTAACTAAATAGAGAAGTTATCTTCGGCATTAATAGCAGATGACGTCTCGTTAGCTCTGCTGCTGCTTGACTCACTTGTTGTTGCTGTGTCGCTAAGTGGTAGTGTATCAAACACACGACAGTCCGGTAAATGAATTGCGTGCTGTGTGGCCAAATGTTTCTGCATATTGGAGGTAGTTCCTCACTTTGCCGAATTTAAACTTTAACAGTTGTTGCAAATGACCGCATTTGCTTCTTTTCTAGTGAAATATAACCACACGTTAGATCGCTTCTGCCTCGATGACATGTTTGCTGCGTAACCAAAACAACGCAGCGCGTGTGTGACGTCAGGATGATGACACATTTGCAACGAGTGGAACCAATAAGCGGAATCGTTAAGCAGATACGCTAATGGTTCCAAGGAATCGATTCACTGGGCACCGGTTCTAAAGAAGAACCGGTTCTCGATTCCCATCCCTAGTAAAGATCATGTTCCATGCAGATATGTTGTAAATTTCCTACCTTAAATGTATAAATGTATATTTTTCTTGTTTTCCAGTAAAAATGTGTAAACATTCTTAAATCAAGATGCATTTTCTTTATGAGTAAATTGACATAAGAAAACTCGTTTTTTTTTAATAAAAAAATATGAAATTTCAGTGAATTTTTGCTTAAAACGAGTGCAAACAAAACTAAATATTGAGAAAATTGCCTCTGAAGTTGTTAATCAGAGACACTGTGCACTGCAAAAAATGACTTTCTAACTTAGTCTTTGTTCTTGTTTTTCAGTGAAAATGTCAACAAATTCTTGAATCAAGATGTATTTTCTTGATGAGCAAAATTACCGATGAAAATAAGTCTTGTTTTTAGTAAAAAAAAAATGAAATTTCAGTGAATGTTTGTTTAAAACAAGCACAAAAATATGCCAATGGGGTAAGAAAAATAATCTTGAATTAAGGTTTACATTTTAGTTAGTCACTCAATTCAAGATTACTTTTCTTACCCCATTGGCAGAGAATCCTGAATTTTAAACTGTTGTATCTCAGTCAGATATTGTCCTATTCCAACAACTCATACAACTCAATATAAATCTTCTTTATTCAGATTTCAGATTATGTAAAAAATCCTATAAGGCTGGTTCTGTTGCCCAGGGTCACATCTGTGGAAGGCCGTCCTTGCTGGGCAGTTTGCCCTTTGTTTGATGTTATGTAACTTTTATTTTGTTTTAACAAATTTATGTTTGAAATTTTATATTGGTTGAAATAAAAAACTATTATTTTCATAGTAAAGCTGGTGTTTCCTTTACTTGGCCTCTCAGTCCCTATTATGCATGAATCATCATTGAATTTAAGGTCATTTACTGATCATGCTGTTAAAATGATGCAAAGTCTTTGTTTTCTGATGTAAGCAAAATCAAAATAATCAAAATGCAAATGATGCTCAATCAAAGTATTGGTGAAGACACTTTAACAATTATTAAAAAATAATTTCTATGTTGTGGAACATTCAGCACCTGGCGTGGGACAGGAGGGTAGAGGGTAACATGGGCTGAATTGGTGTCATATGTAATGTCTATGCTACGATGCATTGTGTGATAATTTAAACATGAGAATCTTTTTCTCTTGGTCTCACTGCTTCACTTCTCTCAGTATTATGCAGGATATCTGAGTTATTGGATGGAAACATCTTATCGGCCTCAACCTTGTCATAGATGCGGTTACGGCGTGAGATATGGAGGACCAGGAGAGTCATGTGTAAAGTAATAAAGCATTTCATTGTTTAATAACTAATTCTTCAATAAAAACAGGCATTAATCCATTTATTTTTAATTTCATTTTTTAATGGGCAATAAAAAGCATGATTGTAAAAATAATTAATAAATTAAATATTAATCCATCAATAAATACTTCAATTTAAAAAGGGACTTTTAAAAATCAACATAAAACACGAAATAAATACATCATTTTAAAGCGCATTAATGAATTCCTTTATAAATAGTGGAATTTAAAAATCAATTTCAAAATGCGATTTAAAAAGAGGAATAAATAGTTGGATTTACAAATTAAACTAGAAATAAAAGTTTTAATCCGTCATTTAAAAGACTATTTCTTTTAGCATTTGAATTTCCATTTCCCCTCTGCATTTCCTTATCCGATTTGCTATTCGATTTGCCAAGTCATTTAGCTTTTCCTTTTAGCCTCTCTATTTACCATTTCCGTGACACTCTGGGGCCTTGCATGCTCAAACGAGGTAAAACAATGCAAATTAGCTACGGAGAGAGACATGTTACAAGCTCTCTGATTGGCTAGTTCATTTTACGTCATGTTCAGAGGTGTGTCAGATGATTAATGGAGAAGAGAGGATAGTCTGTTGTTCACTAGTCATGTATCCAGCGCGTTATCAGCTATTCTCTTACACAAATCATAGAAAATGAAACTTATTGTTAGAACGGGTTAGAACATTCATACCGCACGTGGAAGCAGCAGTGCTGCGCGAGTCTATTTATGATGCGATGCTTACACGGAGTTAACGTGACATAAGTTACGGTGTTTATGGCCTAAATGCTTATAGATTCACGCGAAATGTAACAGTTTTACCATTAAAGCATGTGACTGATGTCAGCTGTGTTTTAATCCGCCAATATCTATTTATGAAACCGCAAACATACACCATGGTGTGTATTATATACATATAGTAGATGCAGTGCCGGTGTTACAAATGTTCTGTTACCCGAGATATTTCGTGACCGCAGTGTCGACAAATCTCTACGCAAAGAGCGCATATTCGGGCGAGGATTCGCTTTGTGCTCGTGCGCAGCTTTTTAATCTTGGGCAATAACGCGCTTTGTTCTCCTGCACGTTACTGTGAGCGGGCTTTTCTCGTCTGTTAAGAGTGCTCACGTGACGTGGGTGGCTGAAGACGCAGATTGAACTGTACAAAGCAGGATCATTTAATTCCTCTACTGATTGCGTTTGGCATTATTGTGATTGCCATGGTAATTGTTTTATAGCCAACATGTATGTGTGTGTGTGTATGTATATATATATATATATATATATATATAAAAAGTGAATAAACACACACATATATATTTATATATATATGTGTGTGTGAGTGCATATTCACTTTACCCAAATAATAGAACAGCAATCACGACAATCTAAATGTTGTCCATTTAAGAAACATGAACTTAAATGAGCTTTGTGTAATACATGCATGCATTATAGGCTATAAAATGTACATAAGAACATAATATTATAAAACGATATGTTTATAATGTACAGAGTAACCTTGTAGTCCTACAGCAGGTCACCATATTTCACGATGCACGGTAACAGGCTAAAAAAAATCTGTTACCTTCCCCTGTTTTACACAGAATAGCCTAATTGTTCTCCATATTCACTCTTTAGACATCTAATGCCTTCTGTGTCTTATCCTGAAGAGCATTTAGCTGTGATGAGAACAGAGACTGTGGTGCAGCAGGTCACCATATTTCACGATGCACAGTAAAGGCCTAAAAACATCTGTTACCTTCCCCTGTTTTATAATATACGGGTTAACTCTCTGAAATGAGTGACAAAAAATATTGACCTTTTTCATTATATTCTATTTTTTAGCTTTACCTGTATCCAATTTCTGTATGGAACGTTTTTTGAACGTTCTTTTTTGGTTCCCCAAAAATAGCCAAATGGGAACCAATATTAGGGGAACGTTCTGTGTTTGCTTTCGTTAACTTCATTGTAATTGATAATAATTTATTGTTAAAGATGTTGTCGATTTAGTGTATGACAGTATGTTGTATATACATTTGAAAACAGTTTAATGTATTTTTTCTATTTTTTATGAGCATTAAAAAACTATCTGGACCTCACTGACCTCATTGCTAGCTATGATTATGATTAGTCAAAATTCACACCGTTTTTGTCTGAGACAGGTGATTAAATCATCACAAAATGAATACTTTATACCTTCAAATGTTACATTACTAAAAATACAATACTGTAATAATTTAGTTAAAAAATATTTTTGAATTTGTGTTTAAGTTATTATAGATCTGTTATAAATGCTATCAACGTCCTTCCATGAACTGTTGCCATGCATGCATAATAAATATGTACAATATGGGTGAAAAATATCAAATAATAGCAATCGATGCTTTTGCAGATTTATAACAAATTAAACACAAATACCATGGTTAACAGTTACTGTAGTAAGACTATATTTATAGTGGGGATAATGGATATTTGAAAAGCCTATAGCCATACCCACTAGTGTACTTTTCTCTCAGGTGCTAATTAACATTACCTACCAATGATACGAAAGTTGTTAGTGTAACGGGTACCGCGGTAACGGCACCCGGAAGGGACAGATTATTCTCCTGTAACACACAGGAGAGAAACGAGGATACAGTGTCACGTTCAAGCTCTCTGGAGTAATTTATTCACAATATCATTAAACAAATATCTGTCTCTCAAAGTCACATTACGCTTCACATATCACTTTTTCAATGTCTTCTTAACATTATAATGACTTTCAATGTTCATGTCAATTCAAATTCTGCAATAAATTAAACTTTTCTATTTCACAATATTTTACCAGTATCACATTGATACAATGCTGCAAATCACTCTCAGAATTATTAATATACTTAATATATAACTTTAAACCTTATTTAACACATTAACCATTATCAATCGACATTCAATACACATGTATAGTACATTAAACAATACTTATTCACCTTTAAAGCTTATAGAATACCTTCATGTGCATTTGCATAAGGAAAAATGTATTTTTTTAACTGACGTGCTCACCAACGTTACATGTGCGTTTTCAGTAGGCTGCTAATCAGTCGAGCTTTTCTCTCTCGCTTCAATCAACTCAAAAACAACCTCTGATGAACATCACTTCTCTAAAACCATTCACTTATTGTCTAAACACATTTCAGCATGGTTAAATTAAACTTTTAAGTGCTTTTATACATTTACCCACCTGTAACACACAGGAGAGAAACGAGGAGACAGTGTCACGTTCAAGCTCTCTGGAGTAATGACAAACTCACGACTCGCACAGCTTAACACCTTTCGCTCGACTCTGCCCCTAACGGTCAGGAGTAGCATTGCACACTACTGATTACAAGGAATCACATTAAAATAAAACCCTTCTGAATGTTTCTTTTTTACAAAATAACACAATAACATTTTCAAAATGAAACCAAAAAATTTTAAATATACCTAAAGTACAATTAACATACTTATGTGATCGTCACATTAGCTCTTCTTTTCAAAATGTAACACTGCTGTTTATCAGCATCTTGGGGATATTCCCCTTTTAAAAGATAGTTCTTCAGTCCCAGCTGCATGTTACCATCCATTTTGCACAGATATAATATCAGGTGCCGATCACGTTAATCTGCTTTCTAGTTGGTGCAATCTAGCTAACGGAGCCCCCACGTGATTGGCATGTGCGATATGGGGAGATGGGAAGAATATTAAGAAATTAAAAAATAATTCTTTAGTATTTAATAAAAATAAAGCTAAAAAAATAGAATATAATGAAAAAGGTCAATATTTTTGTCACTCATTTCAGAGAGTTAACCCGTATATTATAAAACAGGGGAAGGTAACAGATGTTTTTAGGCCTTTACTGTGCATCGTGAAATATGGTGACCTGCTGCACCACAGTCACTGTTCTCATCACAGCTAAATGCTCTTCAGGATAAGACACAGAAGGCATTAGATGTCAAAAGAGTGAATATGGAGAACAATTAGGCTATTCTGTGTAAAACAGGGGAAGGTAACAGATGTTTTTAGGCCTTTACTGTCCATCGTGAAATATGGTGACCTGCTGTAGGACTACAAGGTTACTCTGTACATTATAAACATATCATTTTATAATATTATGTTCTTATGTACATTTTATAGCCTATAATGCATGTATGTATAACACAAAGCTCATTTATGTTCATGTTTCTTAAATGGACAACGTTTAGATTGTCGTGATTGCTGTTCTATTATTTGGGTAAAGTGAATATGCACTCACACACACATATATATAAATATATATATATAAATATATATATATAAATATATATGTGTTTGTGTATTCACTTTATATATATATATAAAGTGAATACACACACACATATATATTTATATATATATATTTATATATATATATATATGTGTGTGTGAGTGCATATTCACTTTACCCAAATATATATATATACACACACACCTACATGTTAGCTATAAAACAATTACCATGGGAATCACAATAATGCCAAATGCAATCAGTAGAGGAATTAAATGATCCTGCTTTGTACAGTTCAATCTGCGTGTTCAGCCACTCACGTCACGTCAGCACTCTTAACAGACTTTCCGAAAAGCCCGCTCACAGTAACGTGCACGAGAACAAAGCGCGTTATTGCCCAAGATTAAAAAGCTGCGCACGAGCACAAAGCGCATCCTCGCCCGAATTTGCGCTCTTTGCGTAGAGAATTGTCGACAGTGACAACAGCGCCTACTGCGGTCACGAAATATCACGGGTAACAGAAAATTTGTAACACCGGCACTGCATCTACTATATGCATATAATACACACCATGGTGTGTGTTTGCGGTTTCATAAAAAGTAGATATTGGCGGATTAAAACACAGCTGACATCAGTCACATGCTTTAATGGTAAAACTGTTACATTTCGCGTGAATCTATAAGCATTTTGGCCATAAGAACCGTAACTTATGTCACGTTAACTCCGTGTAAGCATCGCATCATAAATAGACTCGCGCAGCACTGCTGCTTCCACGTGCGGTATGAATGTTCTAACCCGTTCTAACAATAAGTTTCATTTTCTATGATTTGTGTAAGAGAATAGCTGATAACGCGCTGGGTACATGACTAGTGAACAACAGACTATCCTCTCTTCTCCATTGCTCATCTGACACACCTCTGAACATGACGTAAAATGAACTAGCCAATCAGAGAGCTTGTAACATGTCTCTCTCCGTAGCTAATTTGCATTGTTTTACCTCGTTTGAGCATGCAAGGCCCCAGAGTGTCACGGAAATGGTAAATAGAGAGGCTAAAAGGAAAAGCTAAATGACTTGGCAAATCGAATAGCAAATCGGATAAGGAAATGCAGAGGGGAAATGGAAATGCAAATGCTAAAAGAAATAGTCTTTTAAATGACGGATTAAAACTTTTATTTCTAGTTTAATTTGTAAATCCAATTATTTATTCCTCTTTTTAAATCGCATTTTGAAATAGATTTTGAAATTCCACTATTTATAAAGGAATTCATTAATGCGCTTTAAAATTATGTATTTATTTCGTGTTTTATGTTTATTTTTAAAAGTCCCTTTTGAAATTGAAGTATTTATTGATGGATTAATATTTAATTTATTAATTATTTTTACAATCACGCTTTTTATTGCCCATTAAAAAATGAAATTAAAAAAAAATGGATTAATGCCTATTTTTATTGAAGAATTAGTTATTAAACAATTAAATGCTTTGTTACTTTACACGTGACTCTCCTGGTCCTCCATAAGCAGAAGCGTCCAAATATCACGCTTCGTCTTCAACGGCAGTGACGTCACCAGCGATGCTCGGTTCGCTCAGTTCACCTTATGCGCGCCATCTTTAAACAGGTGAATAAAGGCAACACACTTTGTAAATAAGGTTATTTGTAAGTGAATTATAATAAGTTTCATTATTTTTGTGTTTCTGCATCACGTTACATGGTGCCATGCGTCAAAACGGCATCGTGTGCGTTAAAGTTTGTTAGTGTAACATCGCGCTGCTCAGTTTGCGCAGCTGGTAACGTTAGCCTACCATTGCCATTAGCCTAATAGCCTAAGATCAATTCTACTGTATATATCTCCTGTATATGTTGCAGTTTGAAATACACAAACAAATAAAACTGTGCTTTATCGTGTTTTGACATGGCTGCTGACAGCACCACTATTCGACAGACTGAGTTAGCTGATGTTTTAACTTAAGTGGAAACGTTAGCCTACGGGGCCCCGGGGGTCAATAAGTTGCGCGAACCACTCCGCATGGACTCCTAAACCGGATTTATTCCAAACTTGTGGGCAACGGGACAACCGGTTTACTGCCTATACATCGTGCCCGTGGAAAAGGCATTTTGATGCATCTGTTATATGCAACTGTGTCCCTGTGGACACCAAAAGGTAACCTCGTTATAGCTGACGCCAGATCAGTATTTCGCATCATACGGCCTGCGATCTCTATACAGCCCGATCTGAGATCTGCTAAAATAACAGGTACGTTGGTATAATTAAACTAGGCATTACTAGTTGCTTGCAGATCCACGATACATTAGGCTTAATCTTGGATCCTATCTCCGGGTTATTTCATTTCTCATGTCATCATGTTTTGCTTATGCACGATTTAAACAAAATGAATGGTCTCCAGCTGAAAAAAAAACAATATTAATCTATCAATCCTGACTCTGCAAATTCATTAAAGTTAGTATTTTAATAATAGTTATAGGGTAACAATAATGTCACAGACTCAACTGTCCTCAAGAACATGGAAGTCCCATTAAAGAGAAGAGGGACAAGCCAATGTTTCCAAAGAATTGCATGGTTATTATTCAATGAATGCAAATATTAATACATTCATGAAGTACTGTTATAATGTTAATCACATAACTTCCAAAATGTAACCAATAAATTACACATTAATATAACAAAATAGTTACTTGTTATTACCATTTACTATTTAAGTTACTGTGTAATATTACCCTTAACCCATTTTGGTTAATACTTACTTTGTTTAAACTTTGAATTTACAGACTTATTGCCTTGCAGTTAATTATCATTAAGAATAATTGTATTACTGGATATTCAATTTGTCTGATGTGTTCTATGTCACCCATCCCTAGGTCCAACACAATCTATCCATGGTTGACAATAAAGTAAATTGTATCTCTTTTATATCTTTATAATGCAATAGAAAAGGCTTAGGATTTGCTCGCATCAGGTCCTCCCGCAGTATGAAATACTTTGTTGTGCGGCATGTTAATAATTATAATTTATCTTAGTTTTGTTTTTAGTAAAAATGCCGGGTGGATCAACTTTTCGGCAGTGCATCCATTGCTTGGAAAAAATCAACTGTGCTAATCGAAGATGCACCAAGGTAAAATAATGTACAATAGACTATTGTACTGTCTAACTACTATCCCCTTTTGTTATGCATTAAAGCCAGAGGAATTAGGTCAAAATTCAAAAAACCTTTATTGGCATTAAATATCTCTGTATTTGTTGTCCAAGTAATACAGTGAAAATAAAACTGGAGTTTACAGTGGACAAATTAAGTTAATAATAAAAAGCCAAAAGAGTTTTGTTTTATTACACTACAAACTTGCATGACAGTACTTATTTTTCAAAAGGCTGCATTCCTTTAAATAACATTCTGTTACAATGCTACACATTTGACATTGAATCTTTCTACTGCAGACAATAGTACACTTTTCTATTGCGGTGGTTCAAACATCACATGGATAAACAAGTCTCGTTACATCTACTTGTTGGAAAAAGTGTTAACAGAAGTACTTACTAACTGTGATATTTATTTGTAAATAAATCGTAAAAATTATTTGTATTTTTAAGTTATTAAGATAACCTAGCTAGCTGTTTCCATTTTTTTATTGCATTTTATTTTACTGTTCAAATATCTGTGAGAAGAAGAAAAATAAAAGCTTTTAAATATCAATCTGGTTATGTAATGGCCATTGATCTTCGGTAATTCATTTAAAGGTAATTTAAGTATAACAGCTCTTTGTGTAACAAAGCGCTTACAAAAGGCTTAAACCTGATGTAATGAGAATTGTTTTCTGCATTTGGGGATCGGCATGAAGCCTATAGTGACAACTTAAGTTATATTGTTGTGGCCAAATAACGGAGATTGATATTTTCCATTAAAATATGGTACATAACAAGCTTGGTGATATTAAAGCTAAGCTGCATATTTAGTCTACCTAGTCAATACACATACCACAGTTTAGAATTTTTTTTCTGTCATACTGTGTCCTCACTCTCTCCATCTCTCCTCCTTACTCAGTGTGGGAAGCTGCTGGACCTAAAGTCCAGGCAGACAGCTCGCATGAGGATGTTCCAGACCAAGGCCAAAGAATGGGCTCAAAAAGTAAAAAAGTCACGGAATCAGGCCAAAATTTTTGACAACAGTTCCCTGTTGGTAATAAACACTTTGTTTTTTTCTTTTGGTTAGCCATGGGAGCTTTCTGTCAACATAAATTATGTTTAACTTGTATCCATTCAGCTTCACGCTAAGGTTTTTTCTTTTGGTTCACTGGTAATGCAGTAGAGTACACTAGTGGTCCAAAGTTTTGGGACACTTCAGTAAAAGGTTTATCTTGTCTAAAAAAAAACTTTTGATCTGAAAGTGTATGCCTAAATATCTGAAATTAGTTTAGTAGACAAAAATATACTTTTGCAAACATACATGTTTTTCAAGGACAAAACTAACATTTTATTTAATGATAAATGTTTTTAAAATTGATGACTTCGCCAGAATAATGAAAAAATAGATGGGAACTCCTTTAATATTGATTAAAGAGCATCTCAGGGTAAGACCTCAAGAAGCTTCTTGATAAAATGACATAATAAAGAAAACATTTCTGTACTGTACTGTATTTTTTTCCACATTTTATAATATTAATAAACACTGAAATTATGAAATGAGACATAGGGTACTAGGAGAATGTTGTATATGTGACACTGAAAAATAATCAAAAAATATTATATATGATCATCTTTAGTGTAGTCACCTTTGGACTAGAAATGTTTTCATGTCATTTTAGAAGCTCCTTGAGGTCTCATCCTGAGATGCTTTAAAAAGAATATTAAAGGAGTTCCCATCTATTCTGTCCTCTTATTGACGTTTTTTTCTTAATTATTCGGTCAAAGTCAGCCATTAAAAAAAAAGTTAGTTTTGTAATTAAAAACATGTATGTTTGCAAAAATATATTTAGCAAATTATATACTGGCTGCTGCTCATCCAGGGGCAGTACAGAATCTTTAAAGTTAATTTTTTTAAGGATTTGCTTTGCCATCATGAAAGAGAGTGGACAGAAAAGTGTTGGGCAGAGATAGGGGACCTTCCAGGGGGGAATTTGGTTTGTCGTGAATTGCACTGGCACTTTATGACGGAACACTAACCAATTGGTTATTGGTGCCGTTGTACAGAATCTTTCAGAAAGTTTCTCATAAAAAAAGATTGCTCTGGATGTTCCCCCTTATAAAAACACATACTAAGGAGTAAGGACAGTGGACTGCCTGCTCTTTATTTCTAAAGAATATGTGTACAGTAACCCTGCTTGGGAAATCTCTCTCTGTTTGCTTATATGCTTTTCTTTGTTAAGATGGAGAAACTGAAAGCTCTTGGGTTTTTTCCCCTCCTGCTGTGGGGAACGTATAGACTGCAAAATAAAAAGTGGGTGGCCCAGCTCCAGTGCCCCTTTGAGATGCCAGTGTTAGCGCATGCGGTCATGGAGAAGATCATTTGCCTATTTGAAGGTTTGTTAGAAGGTAGGTCACATGATAACATCAGTACATTCATGACAATTTAAGATTGATCCTGTATTGTGTACCTGTCCAGACCAGATTTAAATCTCAGTTAAGATCATTTTTCTACATAGTGGGTTGTAATTCTGTTTGGTTTATATTTCTTTGGGTACTCATATTTTATATATTGTGTGTGTTTGTGTTTGTGTTTTTGTTTTGTATTTTTTATCAAAGCATGTGTTCCTGAAAGAGAGGAGGTGGGGGAGCAAGTAAGGACAGGAGAAGATGAGGTAGAGAGAGAAATAGATGAACACCAGAGAGGACAGAAGGAGCACCGTGAAGTAGAAGAGACTGAGAGTAGGGACATGCAGGAGATTGAGGTACAGGAAGACAGAGAAGAGACTGAGAATGCGGAGAGAGAAGAAATGGAGGGACGAAAATACTTAGAAGAGTTGGGACTAATGGAGACAGAACAGGCACAGGAAGAAAAGGTAGATAGTAAGATGGTGGAGAGAGAAGAGATGGAGGGACAGAAAGACTTGGGGGCAGACAAGGAGAGAGAACAGATAGCGGAAGTGGGGAAAAGAAAGATTAAGGAGAAGAAGAAAGTAGTAGCAACAAACAGGTAAGTGCCAATTCAGAATAGAAGATACAGAGTAATAAGGGCAACCTTGACTATGTAGAATATATCCATGTACAAAGAAAAGTAGCACACCACACTAGACTCTGGACTAGGGATGGGCGATATGGCCTAAAATCCATATTGCGATATACATTGCAGCCTCTTGCGATAACGATATATATTGCGATATATAAATTATAATGGAACCATTTCAGAACAGGTTACACAGACCCTTAGGAAAGCCAAACTGCTTAATGTATTTTTTTTAAAGAAATAAAGAAACGTATGTCGTTTTGAGAACATTTATTGTGCAAAAGCAAAACTGTAACTATACAACAAAATGTTGCAGATAAATATAAAAGTATTTCCTTCTAAAAGTCACTATACTTAGTTTAAGACCTTGGTTCTTAAATGCCACCCAAGTTGCAGAGAACAGAAAAACTGGTGTCTTTTTAGTTAAGGAACACACACTGTACTGAAAATACTTCCAGTATTAATTAGGCAAAGAAAATGATTTTGTGTAAATGCACAGATACTTTAAATAAAAACATATTTCAAACCTGCAGCCGAGGTAACGCATTTGGCTTTAAACATTTTGTTAATAAAGGAACGGACACTGTGAATTAGGGATATACTTCCAGTATTAGGCATGGCTATTTTAAATAAAGAAAATTCTTCCAAGTGTAGTGCACATATACTTCAAATGAAAACATTATAAAGTGTTAAATGAAAGTAAGTTTATACAGGAACGCCGCGCGAACAGCTGGCTGGATGTTGCTAGCCCCAAAGCTAGCTCGACAAACCCATTCCCCACATGGATATTTTAAACGTTACCGCGTGAATTTCACTTCTCCGATAAGACCTTTTCTAGAAGCGTAGACAGGGTTCGTTTGGACTTTTTTCATTGAAATCTCTTCACTTTACAATGTGACTCGCTGTGGTCTTTGTGGAGCATCACTGGAGAGAGCGGCACTGTGCCATACTGACTCACCGACATCCAGTTGCTCAATTACTGACACAATTTCGCCACCGGTAAGTACCCAAACACAGCGAGTGTGCGTTATAGCGATTAATAACTTGATAGTGAAATGCATGCGCGAGACGAGGAAAGTGGAGCGGCTTGCGGGTATGCGCGCGTGCACACTCTACACAGTATATTTTTCTGCTGCTCGTCGGACGGCTTAAATCCAAATAATAGATGTTGCACCGGTCTTTTTCACGAGCTCCTCTGTTTCGCTGACGCTTTCATTCATGTTTATTCAAGATGACGAATATGATGATTCGTTGCAGCCGGCTGCAGCTCGTGGCTCTAAATTTCGCGGGTAGATTGCGTCATCAACATGCATTATCGCGATAGTGCAATAGAATTAAAATCTCTATCGTAGGCCAATTTTGTATCGTTTATATCTCATATCGTTTATATCGCCGATTACTATTCTGGACACAGGATAGTAATTCACAAGTTGATCTTTTTATACTTTCTTAAAACATGAAGTTATTTGTATAGCAGCAATTTGGCATCCAGGGGGCCATAATGCAAGGTGGCAACAACCAACTGTGAAGTCATCAGAGAAAGTGTCAACAGATTGTCCTGCATTGCACTTGCAAGTATTTACCTGGCTTACTTCTAATGCAATTTACACAGTTGTTTTTCTCTATATAGGAAAGTAGCTGTCAATATTTCAGCTAAAAAGAAAAGAAGAAAAAGAAGACAAACTGAGGATGATGGTAGGAAAATGCTATAAAGTATTTTAAATAAATTAAATAAAAACCTAATCATAGACTGTTAATTAATAATTTAAAAGGTTTAAAAGATCGATTACCTTTTTGGTGTGAGCTTCAGGGTTAAGTTCTCTATTCAATTCTCTGCCACTTAGGACTACTTTGCGAATCCTGTAACATCCATTGTGGCACAATTTTTAACCTAGTTTATATTTACGAAACGCAATTGAAAATATTTTCTATGTATTTTTTCAGTAAAATAAAGGTAAATTAACAAATCACATATTTCTTGAAATGGGGATGTAGATTACTATCTAGCCAGTATGGCAACAATCAAAATCTCTCCGCTGATCCACATTTCTGGTGTTTTGGTTATACCACTGTTTCATTAAGGTGCAATGGTTTGTAATTACACAATTTGTGCATTTTTCTTCACAGCATGTCAGTATCACAGCACATTGGACATTTTTCCAGTACAATGTGTATCTATGACACGTGAAAGAAAGGTTAGTAGCTATACAAAAAACATTCTGTACAACTGTATGTGCATGAATTTATACTAAACCACACCTAGAAAATATTGCTGAAAATGTTTCCTTTTGTCAAAAGTTTTGAAGTCTAAAGAAAAAATAGTTAAAATGACTTTTGGTTTGTCTTTTACCTTCTCCCCAAGGGATGTAAAGAAGTACTGGTCCACTGGCTCCCATGTCCATCATGGTAATATCAGCTTTCATGTTGAACTGAATCGAGTCGTCCCTAAAGGGACACTTAACCCTAATAAAGAAGACTGTCGTATAATAGAATGGCAGCTATTTAGAGTTTTGTAAGCACATGGACCAATGTTACACTTCTTTTTGGAAAGTGAAGCGGGCTGCTTAATTGGGATGGACTGAAACAACTCAACATGTTTTCCCAATCAGAGAGATTAAGTTTTGTCACAAGAACAATTTATATGTACAGCTGTTTTAAGTGACATTCTGCCAAGAGATTACAGAGCCATAAATGATTGCTAAATTTTGATTTGATTGAGGGTAAGGGACAGTTATCACAATTTCATATTTGGTAGGAATGGGAAGGTCTGCTTTTCACACAATACGATTAGATACACAATATGAGGTTAACAATTTTTATAACAATTTATTAAATAGATTTGTAACCTAGTGAACCTATAAATCTTTATATTGTAAACGTTTTATACGTCATCATAAAGTGACAAAAACATAATTTGGATAAGCTATAACTGCGTTCTACACCCCATTATGTCAGGAAAATATGTAGAAGCCAACAGGATTTATAAACCATTTCAGAGACTATAATTGTACTTAACATATTTTAGACCTCAAATATATAATTTCTGAATGTTTATTTGCCTTTTTTTCAGCCAAAAGGCCTGGCCCCCATCTTGGGAACCACAGGAGAACATAGGAATGAATGTGTCTTGATGTTGCAAAGAATCAAAAAAAGTTCTGCCTGTTAAGCTGAGTCATGTCGACAACAATAAAGTTCTGTTTCACTGAACTGCGTACATATATGTTGCAAATAAAACGTATTTGTTCATTAATCTATATCATTTGTTCATTAGGGTGTTGGTAGTGGGTCAGAGTATGATTTGATGTTTCTAAATCTTGATTCTTTTTGGGATAAAGTTTGTGGACGGAACCACCACCTTCACCCTCACAACCCTCCACCCAGGAAAAATACAGTTTGCATTGTTTTTGGACTTGCATAAGTCCTGTCGTGTTTTATGTTGTTTCTCCCACTCTCAGAAAACATGGGATTGACATTGTTACTGGAGTACTTCAGGGTGCATAAATATCCTTAATGTTCTATGACAACGTTTCAATTTCACCTCTGGCCACAGCCTCTTTCAGGAAAAGTATCTCAGACAATAAACCCAGTTTCTGGACAATAAACTGGTTTCGTAGATGCTGCCACCCAAGTATCCTATTAAAGCATTGTATTTAAGTTATAGCCAGCTTAGGTGTTATGGATAACATACAGATAACATTAACCATATTATTGTACACACTCGGATTTTGTAAAATAGAGTTTGCTCTCAATATGTTTTACATGTGTACATGAAGATTCTGCTACAACATACAGGTATTGACTTTACAATACAGTTTTCCCACAATAGTAAGTATAGCAATCTTTTTAGCCCTTGACATTCCAGCTATTCACAAAACACACGTGAAGTCATAAAAGGTTATTTATTTAATAAATAACAATAAATTTATAGTCTCAATTGGTCAGACAGTCTCACACATAAGGTAAGTTAGTCTAGGCGTTATTGGCTAGGCTTGAATTAGTCCAAATCCAGGCTATGTAATGTTTAATGAGTGACATTATTTTCCTCTTCCCATTGACTGCTTTTTGATCGTTGCTATGGTAGTTGCTATAACGCTGATATCGCTATGACATGAAATTTTCATTACGTACTTCCGTCCGGAAGTATTTTCTTCACAGACACCAGTTTTTTTAATATCTTAAACGTTTAACTTACCTACAGAAAAACAACTTATCTCAACAATGAAAAGTTAACGTTAAGGCCATCGCTTTTAATAATTTGTACTTCGATTTTGAGAAATAGAGATATTTTCAGTTTTTTGTAGTAGATGGTCACGGAAAGATATCTACAGATAGGAATGCAGTTAGAGTTTTTGTTTAATATTTGAAATAAATATGCTGTAGTCTGTAACCTCTGCCCCTCTTTTCTTTCTTTGTTCTTTAATATATAGTTGTATATTCCTGTCTCTATATGAATACTATAATGTTGATTGTAATTTGTAAGGAAATCTAATTGTATATTGACTTGTTAAATTTCAATGTTTTAATTGCAATAAAAATGGTTACGGAATGAGTGCATCGTGTTGTGGGCGGATTTTTTACCCATTCTAGTGTTGCGGGGGAAATATGCCACCGCCTTGTGGGGGGAATGTTCTGCACTATACTAAGGAAGACTGAGTGAGCAACAGGATCCTACTCCTCCCACCCAATGCTTTTAGTCTAACTACAACTAATTAAACTAGTTGTGTGGTTTCTATCGTGTTGCAATGTGTAATGCTCAAGAGTCGGCGATGTGGGCTTCAGGATTTACTCAATGCACGGAAGCCACCTGAAGTGTGTGTGTGTAGAAAACTCAGGGGTTAAACCTAGCGTACTACAAAACCCACCCTCCCCGGATCTAACAGGATAGGAAGACGCCCCCACTCCTTAGTATAAGTGACTCACAAATAAACAAACAGTTTTAGCTTAACTAACAAAAAAATTACATTTATTTTTTTACTGCATTAAATAAAATGCTTCTCTTTTCTTTGTTTTCACAGGAAGTATGAAACTATTTTAAATGCAGATGAATCAAAAATTAAATAAAAATGTGGAAAATAATAAAAAGAGAAGAAAACTGATTTGTTTCAGTTTCAATTCAATTTGAACACATTCAGAATCAGGATCACTTTTGAAAGATTCACAATTGTAAATAGATTGAAACAGTTCACTTGAAAGTTCAACAGTTCACTCCAATTTGACTCAAAGATTCAAATTCGATTCAAAACTCCAGAAAAAAGGAATGAAAAAGTTATACTCTGTCCGTTTGAGTCCACGAGCACAAAAAGAAAGTTTATGAATCCACTTTTCAGGAAATATTCACTTATAACGGCTCCATCAAAATGACTGTACGATTGAACTGTTTAGTTTAGATGACTCACTGACAGAAAATGGCAATGTTATTCTGCTTAGCAGTATTCAGTAGGAAAACAGGAAAAACAATGTACATCACCACTTTTGGTTTGTGGATGAGGAGCTGAATGATGTCCAATGGATGGCAGGTTGTCTCTTCACTCACTTAACTCTCAGCGATTGTGCTCGCGATCCTGACGTCAGCAGCTTGATTCCACGAGGCTGCAATCCCAGCTGATGGAGTCTCAATGAGAAGACTAACAACACACGCACGCACGGCTCTATCAGACGAATCAATCAGTATCAGCATTCACTGTCTCATATTCGTTTTAGAAAAATGAAACAAAAACTGTTTTAAACAAAGAAAACGTGAGAGTATTCACTCCTACACGAGACTGAAACCTTATGAAACTAACAGGCCTTTCTGCCCAGCTTCACACGCAAACAAACGGCAGAAAACTTTTAAAACTCACTTCAACAAACTTCTTCACATAAACAAAGACTCCGCGGCAACGTTATACATCTCTGGTTGATGTCACGGGTCTAAAAATAACTTTTAGATCGGGATTGACTTCACGAACTCAACAATCCGCGCTCAGCTCACAGCTGCTTCACTCACTCCACGTGCTAACTCTCCATCTCTCTTCGCGCAATACGTCAAAACCAAAACTGGCGGCGCCCGTCAAGCGTCAAAATACAAGTCTTCATAATCATTCACAAATTTGTAGATCCCCTACACTAGCCTAAACGTGTTTTGGCTCTAAATTATGAAATAATTTACTTTTTGTTAACATAGATCATCTAGATACAAGGCAATTACTAGTTCAGCGGTACTAGATATTTGATATATTAGGTAGATATATCTTTTCACAACCCTATTTTACAAGCCTACTCTGTTTTACAACCCTATACCAGAAGAACTACAATTGTAGTGCTGATTCGTATCAATCTGCATTACGTGGCTGTAGGGAGTTGTAGTTTTTAAACAATAGTCTTTTTCATAAAAGTGGAAGTTGCAAATATTTACTGGAGAGCATAGTGAGAGGTTTAGGGGGATAATAAAGAAAAACATGCAATCAGAGCTTAAATGACTAATTGTTAAATCGGTAAAAATTAAATTGAACCATATTTGATAGTGCCCCCAGTTGTTGACTATCCTCACATGATAGCTGAGGTCAAGTACTCACTATATCAGTTGATCACATATCTGTAGCCACTTTTGTTGCTGATTTATACATATTCAAACGTGCAATGAGGTGTAGTTTTAAATGTCAATATTTCAAGAACGACCCATGTAGAATCTTCATAATAACAAACACTCACCTAAAGGATTATTAGGAACACCTGTTCAATTTCTCATTAATGCAGTTATGGTGGTGGTGTAATGGTGTGGGGGATGTTTTCTTGGCACACTTTAGGCCCCTTAGTGCCAATTGGGCATCGTTTAAATGCCACGGCCTACCTGAGCATTGCTTCTTTCTATCCATTTATGACCACCATGTACTCATCCTCTGATGGCTTCTTTCAGCAGGATAATGCTCCATGTCACAAAGCTCCAATCACTCAAATTGGTTTCTTGAACATGACAATGAGTTCACTGTACTAAAATGGCCCCCACAGTCACCAGATCTCAACCCAATAGAGCATCTTTGGGATGTGGTGGAACGGGAGCTTCGTGCATCCCACAAATCTCCATCAACTGCAAGATGCTATCCTATCAATATGGCCAACATTTCTAAAGAATGCTTTCAGCACCTTGTTGAATCAATGCCATGTAAAATTAAGGCAGTTCTGAAGGCGAAAGGGGGTCAAACACAGTGTTAGTATGGTGTTCCTAATAATCCTTTAGGTGAGTGTATATTACATTCCAGGTCAAGGTCTTTCCAGCAATTTATTTGGTTAAGCTCTACAACAAAGTTAACATTATCTCATTTTATAGACACAGGCTCAGGTCTTGTTTTACTGAGCACTTTGAAGGCTCAATATAAAATGAAGCCTATTGTTTGTTTGTTTGTTACTGACACGAGGTCTAGATCAGGGTTCCTCAAAACTTACCCTGGAGGGCCAAAGCCCTGCAGAAATTAGCTTCAATAGTGATCCAAAACATTTGCACGTAATTTTCTAGTGATCCTGAAGACCTTGATTTACTTGCTTATGTGTGTTTTATCTGGGTTGGAGCTTAACACTGCAGGGCTTTAGACCTCCAGGGATTTGCGGAACAGAGCTTGATGGGCAGGGCTTACACATGCATACTGTCTGTACTAAATTGATGGTGCCAACAAACAATTAAAGGAAATAAAAATAATCTGACTGGATCAGGAGTCATCTCTCGGATTTGAATCTGTGATTACCATGTGGATGAGTTAAAACTGCATTCTACCCATTCTGTCCCATATCTATGAAGCTGATAACGGCAATTTAATTGAGCGATAGCATTCAAAGCAAGTGTTTTAGCCCCTCCAAACCACATGAATAGTCCTACATTGTCAGGATCATATCAAGTTTTAGCCTTAATATCCCACTGTCTATAATGTTTCATACATATATTGTGTCTCTGAAAATGACACTATTGTGAACATCTAGATGACAGTCTCATCATCAGATTTGTGGCTTATTTGTACCATGGGATGAATTGTTAATAAAATGTATATTATCATTACTGTTCCAAGACCTCACCTCACTGAGCTTCTTAAAAAAACAATTTGGCTTGGGTTTTTGCTAAACTGTTTATTTTCTAAGTAATATTGCAGTGTTTTTCTATTCCGATTACCTGTATAACATGTGGTTATATATATGGTTCATATGTATTTAGATGGTTCTACACTGTATGTATGCTACACTGTCAGTATTAATCTGTGTACAGCAAGTACGTTTCGCATATCAATTTTTATATGAGACATGGTGTGACTATGAATTCTGATGTTCCAAAATGTAGTTCAGGTTGAATCTCAACGCTCTCAGTTTCTCTCTTCTCCTAAGAGACGATGAGCCACAGACAACTCAATAGTCTGCCAAATCACATTTGTATTTCTGTTTGCATTTACACATTTATATCAGTAAGTGTTATACAGACATCAGTTGCATACATATCTATCATATATCTACAAGTATAACAAATTCAGTTACAAAAGAGAGTAAAATTTGAGCATATGGTATCACAGATAACAATAGATACTATGCATATAAGACAGCAGATCCTTTTTATATATATTAAGGGAATAGTTCACCCAAAATATTAAATTTTCTTACCCTACGGTTGTTACAAACCTGTATACATTTCTTTGTTGTGTTTGACACAAATTAAGATTTAAAAAAATGTTTGTATCGTTTTGGGTCACCATTGATTCCCATATTAGGACAAAAGACTGAAGAACTTTAATTAAAATCAGCACAAAAAAGAAATGTAAACAGGTTTGTAACAACTGTGGGGTGAGCAAATGATGACAAAATGTTTATTTTTGGGTGAACTATTCCTTTAATGCACATTAATTGATGATACTAAGTCAAGCAAATGTACAAACCTACATACTTTGGTAGATTTTTCCAAAGTTCAAAATTTTGTCATTACATACACATTCATGTTTTTATATTTAGGTTATATTTACATGCATATTTATATTTAAATTATATATAAATGTGTGTGAATTATGTAAACACAAAGTAGTCGAAGTCCAAGGAAAAGCGATTACAACTTGAGTCAAGTGACTTGAGTCTCCACCTCCGCGTCATCATCGTCATCCTCAGAGCTGATGTCACTTTGCCAGTCCATTTCTTCCTCCATTTCCCATTCCTTCTCTTCCACCAGCCTTGGAGACGGTTCAAGAATGCCTCTGTATGTGCATGCTACAGTCTTTTGTTTGAGTCTGAGGTCATGCAGTCTTTTCTTAAGTAGAGAGATGAGGCCCTTGGACCCCTCCTCTGTGAATCCATTTGGATAGCCTAAAAGTCCACACACGAAGAGAAATGGAATTACTGTCACAATGAACATTTTATCAGATTGAGCTTATTTATGTTAACAAAAATCTTAAATACTAGTTAAAGTATGACTAAAAGCAAATTGGATAAAATAATCTTTGAAGGCCATGATTTAGTTAAGTTTTTTAACATATACAAGTATGATTGCTTTTTACTTGAAAGTAGTTTGACCTATGAATTTTAAAGTGCATAGAGCCATATAGTTTGATTTACACTTACTTTCTGTTTGTATGCACAGAGAAACGGTGGCCATCAGTGACTGGACCTTTGTTACGGAGTCCTTAAGGTAGTGACAGTGCTGCATCATCTCCTTAAGGAGTATCTGCTTTTCTTCTGTCAGTCGTGAGACAAGCATTACTTTGTCAAAGAGCTTCTTTTTGGTCATAATTTCGACACCATCTAAAAGAATGAACAAATACATTAATAAACTAATTTAATGATGATGCATTTAAAAAAAAACGGTAAAGTTAAATCTTCATAAATACCAGTGTTCTGTTCCTGCAAAGGCCAAATCATGCTCTCTGCAGCTTTGTTAGAGAGATTCTGCACAACTGAGTTTGTGTCCACGGGGTCAACATCAGGTTGTTGGTTGTATTTCTGAATCTCCTCTAGCAAGCGTTTCTTTTCTTGGGCAATCTTCTGACTAATCCTATGACGCTGTTTGTTGCGATCTGTATTAAGAGCGAATACAATTGTTTTACAAATGATCTGTCATATCATGTAATGAAAATAACTAACATAACTTCTATCTGCATCACTTACATTTACCAATACATACCATTTTGTCTATAAAGGTAGTACTTCTTTTGACAAATGCTCACAAAGAGTGCTTCGATGGAGATCTGCAAAGCATGGGCATCAACAGGACTGGCTGCTGCATTTCCTAAATTAAAGGTAAGAAAAATTAAACATGTTTTAAAGACACTTAAGATCTGTTAATAGCACATAGTAAAGCAGAAACAGACAAGACTTTAGGACAATGTTTAGTTCGGACAGCAAAGTCTTTTGTTTTCTTATAACGTAATGGGCCTCCACTGACTGCACGTTTCAGCAACAATTAGGGACCAAGGAACAAAGAGGCGTGGTTATCTACTCTCTGTGAAGTTTTCATTATTATCATCACTTTTCTAGAGTCCCTGTTTATGGCAGTCTTTCTTTATTAAACTCATTGATGGGGGTTTATGTCCCCTATCAAACATCAAATGAGGTGACCCAATGACTATAATTCTAGATTGACCAATAGGCCAAACTTTTAATAATGAAAAAGACTGTATCCTCTGAACAGAAGTAACCATGGTGCTCTTAAGAATTAATAATAAAGTGAAATCCTTAGATTCATAGTTGCTTATTGGAAATAGAAACTAGATCAGTAGAAAACAACTGAGATACTTGCACCAAGAATGTGAACTAACAAGTGCCTTTTGAAAATATCAGAAATACAAGCCGAGCATGTATGAATGCTGAAAACAACCTGGACTTGCCCACTGCTTGACATCAGCAATCCACTGCTTTAGCATGTCATCACAGCAATGCAACTGGTCCTGCATCTTCTTCAGGCTCTCGGTTACATCAAATGTCTTTTCTACAGTCTGCAAACGAGCAATATAAAATGCTGTAATTTCAAAAAGAACAAAAAGGTTCATGTTCCTGTCTGATTTAATACAATAACATATTCAACTATACATTTATAGATAAGCCCCTGCACCCCTACAATATCTACATGGGATTACATGTGATGCATTTTTGGTGGACTGTCAAATTTAACCATTTAAAATAGTTCATCCTTTTTCAATCCTGGAACATACCTTTTTGTATCTGGAAGACAAGGCAATGTGGAGGCCATTATCTTTACGCAGATTCCACCCAATAGCATGGATAGTAAGCATATCGGTTCTTACTATAAAGAACAATAGAAAATCACAATAAATTGATACAAATGTGTATGTTTGCATGCATGGGGGGGTGGAACTTGACAAACCTGACTTGGTCATATACTTTGTGGTCAGGGCACATCTGGAGAGAAAACTATGAACTTGCTCTACTTCTTCACCAAGAGTGGTTCCAGCACCTTCCTGATTCCTTGCATTCCACAGAATCTACAGGAAGCAGAGGACTTGTTAAACAGTGTGGACAACAGGCAAATAGTTATAAATGCATATGGACACCAGCTATAAAAGACTGCACATATAATTTCATGTACAACTGAAAACACACTCCTGGGTTGTTGATTAGGTCACAGTGTCATTCATTTTGGCACTTTACATTATTTGCTGGCTACATCACACCCTGAAATGTAGAAGTCAAGTAGTTAAAAGCATCACCTCGCATTTTGTATTGTGTGCTTTGGCAAGCATCACGGACAAGCAATGTCTCATTTTCTGAAGAGGCTGAAGATGAGTCAGGACCTCTGACACCTTCTCTAGGTATGGCACATAACGGCAGGTCACATCCATGGCCAAAAATGTAGCACTCTGGAACTCTTTTTGGAGGAACATTGGATATGCAAAGATTTCTCCTCTATACATATTCAGACCTTTTGAAAAAAAAATTGAGTAAAGATCACATTGCAGACTGAAGAAAAGGCTTCAGATCATCAACAAATATTTTTATGCAATTTATCAAGACCAATACAGACCTTTGAGGAGGAATCCATGCCTGCAAACAGCGATTTCTACACCTTCTTCATCTAACTTGTTGGCCTGCCTTGATGTCTCCCTTGCTGCTGACCATTGGGATTGGCCACACATCGCTTTTCCTGTAGTCTACCAAAGTTTCAAAATGTCAGAAGTTAATTCAAGGACATTAAACAGCAGAACTGTAAACTCTGACACAACAACAATTACAGTATTTACAGGATTGTGTCTTTTATTGCCTGACCACCTAACCCATCTTTCACCTGTAAATCCATAGAGGATAACAAACCAATTCGAATACAGACAATGTGTCAGACACATGTGCGGCAACCAATATTGTGAATATACTACATTGTTTATAACTTTACTTCCAATTAGTTATAAAAAAAGCCAGAGACCCGTTGCTCAGCCTGATTAAAAAATTACACTTTTGACAGCCCCCCTGACTTCCTCAACAAAACTTGGGCTAAAAACACTCCATCAAAAAACCCTTGCTCTTCCCTCCTACAAGAAAATATATTCTGGATAACCACAGTAATAAGAAGTTTTAAACAACATTATATTAATATGGCATTTGTTTAAAAACATACGTTACAAACTCTTACACATATGTCATATTCAACTGCTACAGTAGCAACAGCTTAATTTTAAATAAGTTATAAAATAACTATATTATTATTATAATGTTAATAGCGCGTACGTACATTAACTACATAGTTTTTTTTGAATGTGCGCAAAACTCACTGGTTTGTTTTCTGGAACCTGTACAGTTTTCTGTTGCCATCTACTGAGACAGCCACCATTTCAGGGATACAGGCAGGACATACAAATGGCTCCTTTCCGAGAAGATGGTTCTCTTCAAAGCTGCAGTACACATATTGCAGAAAGCTCCGCTGTAAAGCATCTGCATTCACTTTGCCAGTCTGAAATAAGATATAGTACAGCTTTCAATTTGTAATGTACAATACCTAGTCAATGTACCTTTTCAAATGCAAGAGGGATGTAAATGACAAAGCTGTCAAGTATGGTTTTTTTTGTCCAGTTTATTTTAACAGCCTGAAATATTACAGCCACTTGTTGACCTTGAACTTATGTTTTTTTTAATTAATGCCTTGCTTAGACTCAACCACAATTTTTGCCATACTGTCCAGAATAATAATAAGTGATGCCTTGGGACTTGGCTTCCGCATAGCAAAAATATTAAATATTTGTTCAACGCATCATTTGTGTAGCTTGTCATGTCAAACTATGTGTTCAGAATGTCATGTGACCTATGTGCATCACGTCAAAATATGTACCTGCTACAGACCCGTTGAAAGAGTTTTTGATAAAAGAGACGCTTGAGTTTGCTAGAAACCCAGGAGTGTACTCTGAGTTAAGTGTTACATTTACATTTACATTTAGCAGACGCTTTTATCCAAAGCCACTTACATTGCTTTATCCTATACATTTTATATAGGTATGTGCAATCCCCTGGGTTCGAACCCACAACCTTGCGTTGTTACCGCAATGCTCTTACCACTGAGCTACAGGAAAGCTTAGCGCGTGTTAGCGAGTGTCTCCCGAGTATCTTGTGAATGAGAGTATCTCTTTTTTCATAAACCCTTTTAAGATGCATCTGGAGGCAGGCACGTAGGTGATGCACATATGTTTACGTGATAAACCGAACACACATTTTGACATGACAGGCTTAATCAAAGATATTAATATTAACAAGATGCGCCACTGCCATTACAATGAATAGAGAGGGAATGCAATGCTCAATATGGCCACTCTAGCGAAGGAAGTCATGCCTTCCAGTGAAACGAGCCAATCGTCAATCGGTATTTGAGTTGCTCACCAGCCTGTGTGCATGCGAACTAGATGATGCGACCTTGAAAATGGGGTTTAACAGTGCAATTTAAGCTTACCACGTCAAAGTTATGTCACACTTTGTCAGGTTTAGTTATTGACAGGAAATATGTCGTTTAATTGTGATTTCTACCAGAAATTTAAAAAATATCTGCCTTCCCCCATTTAAGTAGATAGAACTGTGGACTTGCTATGACGTAATTAACTGCCCAGAGGTGTTGTAAACATCTTTTGACAAGATTCGCATTTGTGCCCCTCTGGAGGAAAAGTCGAGGACCGCATCTAATAATACCTCTAATAATACTAAATGTATTTGTCTGTCAGCTTCAAATTTACTCACTCTTCCAAACTGCTCTGTTCTTTGGTCCAGCATTGCTGTGAAGCCTTTCATGGACATTCCTGGAGATGCTGTCTTCATAGCCTCAAAGGAACGGAACAGATCTTGCTGGAACAGTGTCTGCGAATGCATTGTTGCTGGCCAGTAACCACTCCTTACAAAATCACCGACTTCTGGGGCCCATTGCTTATTGCAATGTTTACATGTAAGCACCGGAACGTGAAGATTATAACGGCCTTAGAGCACAAAAGACAAATACATAGCAAGGAACTAAAGTAATGTGTAAAGCTGATGCCACGAAAGATGTTTTGAATCTTATAAAAAAGATGTACGGCCTATTTATAGTCTTTTAAAGCCTGATTATCTTGTGGTGTGGCCCCTGCTTTAGAAACACACTTTTTTTTTGAAACCCTACCATTTATGCAAACCAGTGTGATGGGTCTATCAACAGAGACTGCAACATCACCAGTGTCACAGGAGCAAAACATTTGAGGAAAAGCTGTTGGCAGCAAACAATCTGCAGGAGCCGATGACAATTAGGATGACATTAAATAATGTTTGGATTTTGAGCAAGTACTTGAAAAACATAATGCTTAACTTAACAATGTTGACTTAAATCAATTGAAACAGAGATACCAACCTTGTTTACAGATGATGTACTTGTCATCATGGAGTTTCACGAACTCAGTTGGAGGAATGTATTTATAAAAGCCATTTATGGTGGTTTGTCTACTGTGCAGGGCATGGCATTTATGTACCAATAGATCACAGTCTGTACAAAACCACTCTAAGGGGGAAAAATTCCCCACAACGGATGATGGCTTCGCTTATGTGACAGTGATTACACATCCTTTGGACAATATTTTCAGCAGACAACAAGTTGGCAAGGTTTTGTGGCCTCGCCTGTTGCCAACATTGTTGGGCCTCTTTTTGCCTTTGACACCAATTGTACAATGGTGGCTGCTGAGCTAAATCTTCTTCATCAATGCCCTCCAGTGAATCATGAAGAAGGTCCTCAAGCCTCTGCTTTATAATATCTTCAAAGAGGGAAAGAGAAAAATACATACATACCAGAAATTTAACATTGCAATTCCACTACCACTGATTCCTTATGTGCCATTTCCATTGCTTTTAAAACAGGGACAGTCCAGTGATAGCAGAAAAGGTAAAGGGTAGTTTGAAATGGGCAATCAATCAAACCCAAGTCCCTGTACATTATGTGTAGTTTTGCCCACTTAACTGTGAAACCGAACAACCAACACATGGTTCGTTAAGAAACACTGGTGCTGTTGTTGCAGTTCTCCTACTTCTGTGATATGAACCGAGCTTAAGGCACCAAACTATGATAAGAGTAATATTTGAGGCATGTTTTGGGAGTCGGGGCAAAAAAGATTTTGAAAGGAACATTGTCAGCTGGCTAGTTACTTAACGTAGCAAAATTGCAGGTATAATGAGACTTCCTTTTTACCTAATTCATAATTTTTGTATGATTCATACCTTATTAAATGTTTGTAAAGTATACTTACCAGGATAATCGTAGCTAGTACATGGTAAAGTTGTGATGACGGAACTAGCACACTGAGAAGTACCAACTGTTAAAATAACATGAACATTAGGAAAAACTCTTTCCAACTCTTTGCCAGATGTATAAAAATAAACACTGAAAAAAGTGAAACTTGCAAAACGGACACAATAAAATATGAATGTATTTGGGATTAAAATGTAATCATAATGCACCAACTCCAAATTACACATCAACACTACATTAAAAGTATTTAACATGTATTTTATAAGATGGACACTAACCAGCAGGGGATCGTTTTTTCCTCTGTTTGCTGGTGGTCACACGCTGCCCATCACGGCCCCTCTTCCACCAGGTCACTTTAGGTCGTTCTGTGACTTCAGGCGTCTGAGTCTGTGACTCAGTACATTTCTTTATGGACATAGCATATAATGAAACATAGATGGGTGAAAATAGACATTATAAACTAACTGGAGTTAATTAATTACACATTTGTGTGAAACTTGCCTGCATCTCTTCAACGAACGCATCCCCAAGCTGAAGAACAGCTTCCAGTTTGTTCATATTTCCACTTGACATTGTACTTGAACAAAAAGGTGTCCGTTAGATCTGCCTGAAACCTATAAGATATAATTTTCAACTACAGGTTCATGTTTTTGTAGACTGTATTGGTTACTGCATAATATTAAACATGTTTTACTAGTTTTGTTTCCGCTGGAGACCATTGATTTTGTTTAAATCGTGCATAAGCAAAACATGATGACATGAGAAATTAAATAACCCGGAAATAGGAGCCAAGATCAAGCCTAATGTATCGTGGATCTGCAAGCAACTAGTAATGCCTAGTTTAATTATACCAACGTACCTGTTATTTTAGCAGATCTCAGATCGGCCTGTATAGAGATCGCAGGCCGTATGATGCGAAATACTGATCTGGCGTCAGCTATAACGAGGTTACCTTTTGGTGTCCACAGGGACACAGTTGCATATAACAGATGCATCAAAATGCCTTTTCCACTGGCACGATGTATAGGCAGTAAACAGGTTGTCCCGTTGCCCACAAGTTTGGAATAAATCCGGTTTAGGAGTCCATGCGGAGTGGTTGGAGCAACTTATTGACCCCCAGGGCCCCGTAGGCTAACGTTTCCACTTACGTTAAAACATCAGCTAACTCAGTCTGTCGAATAGTGGTGCTGTCATCAGCAATGTCAAAACACGATAAAGCACAGTTTTATTTGTTTGTGTATTTCAAACTGCAACATATACAGTAGAATTCTTAGGCTATTAGGCTAATGGCAATGGTATGCTAACGTTACCAGCTGCGCAAACTGAGCAGCGCGATGTTACAGTAACAAACTTTAATGCACACGCTGCCGTTTTGACGCATGGCACCATGTAACGTGATGCAGAAACACAAAAATAATGAAACTTAATTATAATTCACTTACAAATAACCTTATTTACAAAGTGTGTTGCCTTTATTCACCTGTTTAAAGATGGCGCGCATAAGGTGAACTGAGCGAACCGAGCATTGCTGGTGACGTCACTGCCGTTGAAGACGAAGCGTGATATTTGGACGCTTCTGCTCCCCACTGAAGATAATTGAAAGGATTGGCGTATCCCATGCACGCAAAATTGGAGTTTGGTGTATATATCATACGCAGTTTGAAAGTGTAAAGTCGTGTTATTTATACGCAGGTTGATTAGAACGGGTTGCCTGCATAGACACTTTCGTTAGCCGTGAGTTTCAGGCTAACTCATTTGAATGAGAAACAAAGGTCAAACATCAACAACATCAATGCAAATCAACAACATCAATGCAAATATCATCTCTTGTTATTCGTGTGTGTGTAGACTTCCTCATTACCTTTTTAGGAGATATTTTGCAGGTTGTTAATGCAGTATTCCATACGGTAAAAGTCAAGCGTGGTCAAGTGACCAGGACAGACACACTCTGAAATCGACCCCATTAAAGTACTGTGCACTGTATTCAAGAGCTTTACTTGTTTTTTGTTGTGTTGGCACCACAGCAACCGGGAATGACATTAATTCAGGAACACCTTTTTGAGAGATTTTTCTCTGGAACACCAGCAGCATAAGTGTATGTTGACTGACTCAACGCATGTCACCGAACAGCATCTTCTAGTGTTATAAGACTTCAACATACAGAGAGCTAATACAGTGTTTTCATCTACGTCACGGTTTGGTTAATATGTAAACAACAGCATGAATCACACAGTGAATGTACTGCTGAAGACAAATTTATGTTCCACTAATTTATGATATCTACACCACAGAAAGAACGTGTGAAAGTTGATAAATCACATGGAGTAGAACTAACACTGAAGTTTTTAGGTGATAAATATAAAATATGATTTATCTTCAAACAGTCATTGCAGTAGTTTACTGTCAAAACACCTACAGTCACAGTGTTGACAATATATTACTGTAGACATGACTGCTAAGGGCTAACAGTGTGTAAGTGGAAAATATACACATAAGGAGAACGTTAAATATAAAACACACACCTCTTGCTACAATATCAACCAGCTGTTTACACAGTGATATATGAATAGTGTGATGTCATAAGCACAACATGTTGTTTAAGAAAGTCAATGGTTTTATATTGTAGTGAAAGTAAATTAATAATTTATAACACGTTTAAACCTTAAATCAAAAATTTGCAAATTAAACCTATCTGTTTGGGGCAAGCTTTAGATTCTTTATTTAAATGTGCATTTTTATTTATGTTATTAAAGTAAAATGTCTAATTTACTGCAGAACATTGCTGCTGATACACAAACACAACAATATGCAAAAACGAAAACTGACACCAGAAATATGGAAATAAGACTTTCTGAAGTAAAACACAATAGAGGAGGAAATGAAATATGAAAATGAGTCATCTAGTGAAATACACAAATGATGTGAAGTGCTGAAGATCAGATCTGATATAACGACATATAATGCAGTATAAACACACACAGAGAGACAAACAGCAGCAGATCCCCCAGAGAAACACACAAGATATAAAAAGTAAGAACTATTTACATTCTCATTCATATTCAATCATTATTTTCATGATTCTGTTTTAAAAACATTGAGAATGCATCCGAAAATAACTTCTAATCAAACTTTATGAAGAACTTATAAACTGACTTTCTGAAGAGCTGCAGTTTTAACTTCAGTGACATTTACAAAAAAGACACGTAACAAACTTTTCGATGCGTATTAAAGTAAGTTCAGACATTTTATATTTTGTGAATGAATAAATTATGTTTAGCAAAATTGTGTTTCTTCCTCAGAAATGGCTCAGACTCTATATTTCAGTCTTCTTGTCATTGGTGAGTTTGTGTTTCTGCTTTTATATTTGTTTTATAATGTCATGAAAATAGATTCTGTTTTTTAATAAAAGACTCAAACTCTCTCTGTCACAGCTCTCTGTTCATCATATGAATGCTCTCAGCGCCGCTATCACTATATAAACATGACTAAGAACTGGACTGAAGCTCAGAGATACTGCAGAGAGAACTACACAGATCTGGCCACAGTCAACAACATCAATGACATGAAAGAACTGATGAAGACTGAAGAACTGAACGAGCTGAAGAAGACTGTGAGTAATAGTCTGGAAATAAAGGTCTGGATTGGACTGAAGAGAACAGGTGTTTATAAATGGAAGTGGTCTCTGGGTGATCCTGTGAAATATCTGAACTGGGAAACTGAACCATCAAATGTCACAAATAATTGTTCTGTTATGAGAAATGGAAAATGGCGTCAGCAGGACTGTAATGTGATGTCACAGTTCATCTGCTACAATGGTGAGTGACAGCAAACCTTCACAAATCATAACATGACTAAAATGTCCCTCTGTACGTGTTAAACTAATCGTGTGTGATGAACTCATTGCTGTAAACTGATTGGCCAAACAGAGAGAAATCCAAACAGATAAAGAGAGAATCAGACACATTCTGCATTAATTAAATATAACGAAAATAAAAGAGTTTCTGAAGATTCACATGTAAACTGTGAGTGAAGTAAGAATGAATGAAATTCATGAGACTTGAATCTTTATTTTCTTCAACAGACAGCAGTAAATCATACATCATTTATACTTCTAATAAAACATGGAGAGAAGCTCAGAGTTTCTGCAGACAGTATCATACTGATCTGATCAGTGTGAGGAACCAGACTGACAATCAACTGATCCACAACATCATTAATGATACTCACACATCTGTCTGGATTGGTCTGTTCAGTGACTCGTGGGAGTGGTCAGATAACACTGACTCCGCCTTCAGATACTGGAGGTCTGGTGAACCTAGTTTAAATTATAATGGTGTTGCTGAAGATTGTACACAGTTGATAATGAATTATCTCGGTCAATGGAATGATGAACCCTGCAGTGTCTCTCACACTTTTGTGTGTCATGAAGGTGAGTTGATAAAAGTCAATGTGTGTGTTTGATCCGAGATCATTTTCATTATAAAGAAACTTCTGTCATCAGTCACGGTGTTTGTGTTTTGTTCTCATGTTCAGTTGTTTGGTGTTTTGTTGTGTGTTCAGATGAGCTGATATTGATCCAGAAGAATCTGAGCTGGACTGAAGCTGTGAGATACTGCAGAGAGAATCATGTGGATCTGGTTTCAGTGGATTCACAGGAGATTCAGCTCATGGTGACTGATGTTTTTCATCAGGCCTCGACTGCTGAGGTTTGGATGGGGTTACACTATCACTGTCTCATGAATCTCTGGATCTGGGTACGAGGAGAGGTCGTCTGCTATCAGAATTGGGCTCCATGGGTTCAGATTGAACTGAAGGACTGCAGCGGTGAACACAGAGCTGGAGCGGTTCAGTCTGGAGGAGATCATAAGTGGATCAGCCTTCCTCGATCTCACAAACTCAACTTCATCTGCACCAGACATGGTTCAACATGAACAGATGTGTGTCTGCTACTATCTGTGATACACAATATTGTTCATTCTGACACAAATTAGTTTTCTTAGTAGGCTAAATGTTGAATGATAGGACATACAGATGTATTTTGACACTTCTTTGGTGTTTCTTGTGTAAAAACAATATTTGTGGATGTTTAGATAATCATGTGATTTTAATAACAGATGATAGTGATGTGTGTTTGTTTAACACTTTCAGCACCTTTTGTTATTACAGCTTTAGAAATGTCTGCCTGGATATAATTCTTAAACTCTGACACACAATATTCTGTAGTGATATTAAATATATTTTGATTTTAATTCTGCATGTGTAATGATGTGTATTTTCTTCAGCAAACCTTTGTGTCTTTTATTTCGAAAGTGTTTGAAGAAATTCATTATTTTCAGAATTTTATGTTATTTTTAATACATTTCATGCAGACGGTTATTTTCTTTATACGGTACAAAGAAAATTGTGCTTTTTCTAAAAAAGGTGTATTTACATGCAATTTATGTCACTTGAGTGAGCTCATCTCTCTCTCAGTTCAGCCGGTGACTAGAGAGAGTCAGGTACCTTTCTGCATTGCTCTGTAACTGTCTAAAATATGTTTAATAAAGGGAAAATATGAGTCAATATTGATTTCGAATATGTTAAAAAGAGCGATTGCGTTCAGGTACATGATTCATCGTTAATAATATAGCGTAGTCACAGAGTTTTATGAACGTGTGGCCTAAACGTGTTTGGTTGTTATGGCGGCCTGTGCGCAAATTATGAGCGCGAGTTTATAATGTTGTTGTGGCAAGGGGGCGTGGTTAAGCGCGGTCTGCGAGGAGAGGGCGTGTCGGGAGAAAGACGGTGAGTAAGCAGATCAACGGTTAAGTGAAAACACCTGATTCTCATTCTAGTAATTGGCGAGGAGACGCATTTAATGCGCGACCGAGGACTCGAGAGGGAGAGAGAAACCAGGCTGGGAAAACGAGAGACGGGAGACGAGAGACGAGAGACGGGAGAAGGGAGACGGGAGACGGGAGACGGGAGACGGGAGACGGAACGGGAGACGAGAGACGAGAGACGAGAGACGAGAGACGGGAGACGAGAGACGAGAGACGAGAGACGGGAGACGAGAGACGGGAGACGGGAGACGGGAGACGGTGCGTCCAGGAATACAGAAAGAAAGAAAGAAAGAAAGAAGGAAGGAAAGAAAGAAAGAAAGAAGGAAGGAAGGAAGGAAAGAAAGAAGGAAGGAAAGAAAGAAAGAAAGAAAGAAGGAAGGAAAGAAGGAAGGAAGGAAGGAAGGAAAGAAGGAAGGAAGGAAGGAAGGAAGGAAGGAAAGAAGGAAGGAAGGAAGGAAAGAAGGAAGGAAGGAAGGAAGGAAAGAAGGAAGGAAGGAAAGAAGGAAGGAAGGAAAGAAGGAAGGAAGGAAAGAAAGAAGGAAGGAAAGAAAGAAAGAAGGAAGGAAAGAAAGAAAGAAGGAAAGAAAGAAGGAAGGAAAGAAGGAAGGAAAGAAAGAAGGAAAGAAAGAAGGAAAGAAAGAAGGAAAGAAAGAAGGAAGGAAAGAAAGAAAGAAGGAAGGAAAGAAAGAAGGAAAGAAAGAAAGAAGGAAAGAAAGAAAGAAGGAAAGAAAGAAAGAAGGAAAGAAAGAAGGATAGAAAGAAGGAAAGAAAGAAGGAAAGAAAGAAAGAAGGAAAGAAAGAAGGAAAGAAGGAAAGAAAGAAGGAAGGAAAGAAAGAAAGAAAGAAGGAAGGAAAGAAGGAAGGAAGGAAGGAAGGAAAGAAGGAAGGAAGGAAGGAAGGAAAGAAGGAAGGAAGGAAGGAAGGAAGGAAAGAAGGAAGGAAGGAAGGAAGGAAAGAAGGAAGGAAGGAAAGAAGGAAGGAAGGAAAGAAAGAAAGAAGGAAGGAAGGAAAGAAGGAAGGAAGGAAGGAAGGAAAGAAAGAAAGAAGGAAGGAAGGAAAGAAAGAAGGAAGGAAAGAAAGAAGGAAGGAAAGAAAGAAGGAAAGAAGGAAGGAAAGAAAGAAGGAAAGAAAGAAGGAAAGAAAGAAGGAAAGAAAGAAGGAAGGAAAGAAGGAAGGAAAGAAAGAAAGAAGGAAGGAAAGAAAGAAAGAAGGAAAGAAAGAAAGAAGGAAAGAAAGAAAGAAGGAAAGAAAGAAGGAAAGAAAGAAGGAAAGAAAGAAGGAAAGAAAGAAGGAAGGAAAGAAAGAAGGAAAGAAAGAAGGAAAGAAGGAAAGAAAGAAAGAAGGAAAGAAAGAAAGAAGGAAAGAAAGAAGGAAAGAAAGAAGGAAAGAAAGAAGGAAAGAAAGAAGGAAGGAAAGAAGGAAAGAAAGAAGGAAAGAAGGAAAGAAAGAAAGAAGGAAAGAAGGAAAGAAGGAAAGAAAGAAAGAAAGAAGGAAGGAAAGAAGGAAAGAAAGAAAGAAGGAAGGAAAGAAGGAAAGAAAGAAAGAAAGATGGAAAGAAGGAAAGAAAGAATCTACAAACGAAAGTGTTGTGTTAAAATAAGTGAGCGGGAGTGCAACCCGGAATAATGCAAATAAAGTAAAATATCAGTTTTCCCAGGCACGCAGACCCCGCCTCCTTTCTTCCTTATCTCTCTAAACTTGATACAGCTGTTATCAGGTTAATCTACTTAATATCGGCGCATTGTATCTCTGCAAATGTTATTTGTGATGTTTTATGTGAAATTGATGCGTGAAAGTTTTCTTTTACACAAATGTGACTCAGATTTTACGAACTTGCAGTATTGTGTTAATGGAGGATGGGGATTTATTTATGTTTTGTCTCATACATTCCTTAGCTGACAGACCATTGATCTGAGGATGTGTGTGTCCCTTTGTCTTCTGATTAAACTGCAGGTATGTTACCAGAAAAACACTATACGATCACCTGACACAGATGTATCTGCTTAACACCATCATATATTAACATATTGGGTTAGTTGTATGGTTGTCATTTAATTTTATGTTCAATATGCATTTTTGTGAATGATGGCTAATGCAACACCGGAAAATCAGACTCTCATGAAAACTTGGGTTTTTCTATTATTTAAGAACGCACAGTTCAGCCGGTGACTAGAGAGAGTCAGCTGACAGACCATTGATCTGAGGATGTGTGTGTGTGTTTGTCCCTTGTCTTCTGTTTGATTAAACTGCATATGTGATCCACCAAAGAGCTTGGAGTCGGTGATTTATTTGTGGGGCTGGGTGAAATCCGCTACACATGTATTTACATCAATTCAAATAAAGTTTAATCTACACACAGTATTTCCAACACGGTAATATAATATATGTAGACATATAAAATCTACATAAATTAAATATATCCACATAGAAAGTGAAAACATATATATATATCTCCCCATATATAAATCCTATTTGAAAATGGAACAATTTAATATATTGACATATATATGTTTAATACATAAATGGTACATAAACAATTATTAATATATGTCTATATTGTTCTAGAAATTACACCTATATGCTTATTATATTTCTTAAATACATGTAACATATATATGCCATTTTATATAGAAAGTATGCATATATGCATAATATATTTCTTAAATCCTTGTAGCATATATATGTCATTAATATATTTATATATAAATTAAACATATATGCATTGTATATTGCTTATATACATGTGGATATAAGTCCCAAAAATGTATTTTTATATAGTTTTGGTATATATTTTACAATATATATTGAAATAATGACTATTTTGGATTAATGTATGATGTCAATAAACAAATTAAACAAACATGCATTTTTAAATTTAACTGCGTACATTCTTTTCAATATAGCAGGACTTAAGCCTTAAAAGTTAGTGCAAAAACAGAGTGCAAGAACAGTTAAACCAAGTTTATTACCACAGCTATTGAATGAATATTAAAAATTTAAATATGGATCTAAACAGAAAAATACAGTAAAACAGTAAAACTTTTTTAAATAGTTTAATTTTAAAGAGAAAAAATAGAAACAGAATTAGAACACAACTTAACACTGAACATTCAATAAAACACCACAAGCCAAGAAAATCAAAATCCTGCAAAATGCATAACTATATTTTAACTCTGTTGGGTCTTCTTGCATAACCGCAACTCAGTGACCTTTTGATTTATTGCGGTTCCTAGCTGACCTCTGGTGGTACCAGGAAACTTCTGGATTACTGCATCTGTAATGAAGGCAAAGAAATACATTTTAGTTTAGTAGCATTTATCTAGAACATCTAAATTAAAATCACCTCAAACACAAAAAAATTGCAAAAAACATTTTTTTAATGAAACCAATTTACCAAGTAATATACATACTCATTATTGCATTAATTTTATCTCTGTCCAGTCCCTCTTTTGTTTCCTCAGAGTTAGCATTCCTAGACCTACTGCCTAAGAAAGAAACATAATAGAGATTAGAATGAAATAAAATTTCTAAATAAGTACGAATTCCCAGTGCATCCAAGATGTAGGGGACAATTTTTCTAGTCTTAACCAGACGAGTGGGAGAGGCTGTACATTATCGCTCATTTTATTATAAATGAAGTTCAGATTACTGCAAATGTTAATACATTCACTTCACAAGACTTCAGTAAAAGTCAGTGTAAATAAAGCAAATAAACAACATGTTTTTATTTTTGGGGTAACTATGGCTATGACCAAACTCCCAGGGAAATGCGATCGCTATTTGAAGTAGGGATGTTAATGATCAATCGAAAATCAGTTAATTGTCGATAATGAACATCTGAAATTTCAACTTTTCTTTTTTGATTCTTTACTAAAATACTTAATATCTAAATTTCATTATATTTAATTGCCAGAAAAATTATATTAATTACACAAACACATGCATGCCCAATGACATACCTCTGAGATTGCTCTTTAGAAGCACCTCGATGTCAAAAACCCCAAGAAGAAGCATCCGTGCCATGGTTGTAGGGCTGTTGGCATGGCTTGCTGACCGCAACACATTTCTGGGCACATAAACTTCTGAGTCAGGGTGAATTTTAAGCTGTGGGGAGGGGACATACACTAACATTATAAAGCGATATTAAACGTAATAAAAGTTATATCTAAAAATAGCCCAGGACAAAAGTTTACTGTACATTCACTTGATTGTTAATAGTTTTTGTTGTTATCCATTTAGTCATTTGGCAGACGCTTTTATCCAAAAACATATTCGATTGTTCGGCTTGCTCACTTCAGGTAGGTGGAGAGTTTCTGCCTCAAGTGGAGGAGTTCAAGTATCTGGGGGTCTTGTTCACAAGTGAGGGAAGGATGGAACGGGAGATTGACAGACGGATCGGTGCAGCCTCTGCAGTAATGCGGTTGCTGTACCGGTCTGTCGTGGTGAAGAAGGAGCTGAGCCGCAAGGCGAAGCTCTCGATTTACCGGTAAATCTACGTTCCTACTCTCACCTATGGTCATGAGCTGTGGGTCATGACCGAAAGGACAAGTTCCCGGATACAGGCGCCGAAATGAGCTTTCTCCGCAGGGTGGCTGGGCGATCCCTTAGAGATAAGGTGAGAAGCTCGGTCACTCGGGAGGAGCTCAGAGTAGATCCGCTGCTCCTCCACATCGAGAGGGGCCAGCTGAGGTGGCTCGGGCATCTTTTCCGGATGCCCCCTGGACGCCTTCCCGGGAAGGTGTTCCAGGCATGTCCCAACGGGAGGAGACCCCGGGGAAGACCTAGGACACGCTGGAGGGACTCTGTCTCCCGGCTGGCCTGGGAACGCCTCGGTGTCCCCCCGGGAAGAGCTGGAGGAAGTGTCTAGGGAGAGGGAAGTCTGGGCATCCCTGCTTAGACTGCTGACTCAGCGACCCGGCCCCGGATAAGCGGAAGAAAATGGATGGATGGATGTATGGATTGTTCGGATTGTTATCCGAACAATCAATTAAAATATTTTCTTTATTTTAAGCATTTCTGTATATTTGACACATGTTCAGCAGTTACTTTATGATGTTAAGATTAATCTTTTTATTTTGAGGAAATTCAAAAAATTTGACACGACTACTACAAAATATAGAAAATGTTAGTGATGATCATGAAGTCAACACATTTCATTTAAAATCAGGTGGGTGTAACCATCTAAAAATTGTTTTAGTGTAAATTGTTTATATTTCATTTCCTGAGAAATATAAGTTTTTTTATAGTTTCTGAATGACATTACTAAATTAAATGATAAAATACATTAACAAAACAATAATTAACACCAGTTATCATTATTTTTCCCACCTGACATTAACTTAATCATGTTGCCTTCATGAACATCACTTAATCTCGGTTTAGCAAACAGTAAACACTAAGAATTGCTGGGTTAGAAAATAACCCAACCTTAACCCAGCTGCTGGGTAACTATGGGACAGAACACGCGCTGGGTTATTTTGACCCAAGTGCTGGGTTGAACCATTTGACCCAAAATGCTGGGTTGTTTGTTTGACCCAACTAGTGGGTCGGGTTAACTGTGTTTCTGGGTTAACATAACCTAAACATTGGGTTATATGTTGTCTCATTGCCTTGCTACTTTTATATTTACCAATAAAAATAAATAATCTCAAGGGAATGTACAATTATTATAATTTTTCTGTAATAAAATTACACAAAACAAATGAAATTGTAAATATGCGTTTTTATTAAATTTATTACTTTACATTTATTGAATGGGTGCAATTGTCATACATTTCATCCAACATCTACAGACACATTAAAAAAAGTTTTTGTAGATCAGTTTCTTTAAAAACACAAAACTGGGTGAATTAGGCACTGCAGATTCCTATTCTATATGTCCACATTGCAGCATTAGAACACTCAAAAATATATTATTGGCACATGAGAATCAGTCCAAACAGTGTGCCATTAAAACTAAGCCAAACAAAGACTCCAAACAACAGACAATACATGTGACAACTTAAAGCATGTTACAAGTGTCCAGAAAAAACTGTTGTCCTCAAAAACTTCCCACATTAAGACTCACGTCCATCAATACGATACACTGCATGCTGGAGAAATTTCTAAGTAGGAAGAGACTGCTTAGTTAACATCAAGCACAGAAAAGGACTTGAAACAGATCAACTGAGCAACAAGTCAGTTTCAATGGCATGTCCCGAAACAATGGCGAAGGTCTGGGATGTCATTGCTGCCTCGTCCCCAAGGCACAAAATGTGCAGATAACATCTCTGGTCTCTGCATTTTGCAAGTATTCCACCATGACAGTCCCCACCTGATAAATATATGATAGTTAGTCTTAAAACATAACTAACATTTAAGTTAAAATGCATTTAATGAACAAACACATAGGCCTGATAAAAATGCTAATTTTAGAAGAAAATTTCAAACTTCACTTTTAGTATTTTACTTCATTCACTACATTCATACTGTATATCATTTACTTCTGAGGATATACATATATCACACAGTGATGGCTAAAATTATTACAACACTAGTATTTTAACCAGCTGGAAAATGGTATAAAAGTCAGTTATTTCTATCGTTTGCTGTCGTGTCAGAAGTTTAATTTTCCAAACATTATTTTTGTCATTAATTGTAATAATCAGAGAGATTAAGAGGCATAGCTTTTAGCTAATGCAGCTAACGGTAACGTTACCTGAGGGAAAAAAAGCGTGAAAATGCTAAATTTTAAATTATTGCTAGTTGGTTGGATCCGGCACGTCGCAGACACTTGAAAAAAATATCCCCTTAGATTAAGTTTTTTATGAAATTATCTAATTCTGACTAAACATTACAAAGCCATAAAGCAGGCAAACAGTAACCGAACTATACCATGTATTTCTGACCTAAGGCTAGTTCATACATTTCCATGAGGATTTAACGTGAAGGATAAAAACCTTTAAAAGTAAAAATATGCACACGTACACACATATATATAACATAAGGATAAAGCGATTGTTAAGGCCTTTTTTGTCAAAAAAATTAGCATGCTAAGCTGCTAAATTACTTAACGTTAATCAATCACAGAATAAAACACTTCCTCCGCACAGCGACAAATCAAATACTGCATTAAACAGTAAAATCAGTGTGCTCTTACCACAAGTTATTAAAAATAATCATATTATCATATTAATTTACCTCATAAAATCAGCTTGCTGTGATGTGCGTTGCCGTCTGACAATGAGACGCGTGAAGGATCCAGAAGGTTCGATGAAGTGGAAAAATGAAGAAACCGGTTGGGTCAAAATAACCCAACCCAGCTGTTCAGTGGTGAAAGAACCCCTACAGTCCATTTGACCCAGCATGAGCAACCCAACTGTGTGTATACAGTACCTCAAACAACCCAAAATTATGACCCAGCACAATTAACCCAAAAATGTGTTTACAGAAATAACCCAGCATTTTTTAGAGTGTAATGTTCATTTTCAACAAACCACAATGACTATGATCAGGGCCAGACATAGGAGGATGGGGCGCCTGGGCTTGAGTTGTTTTCAGTGCTCCCCTACTATTTAAAATCATGTATTTGTTAGCATTAGTAAATGTTTATACTAACAATGACACTTGTTCATTGGTTTACAAGTTTATAATGCTTGTTTTGACAGTGGAAACCATAAGTGGCGCGTTTATAGCATACATCATCATACAGCATTACCATTATATATTTTAAAATTACAGTTAAACTTATTGATTCATAATAAGAAAACTACTAAAAAGGGATAAATGTGTGTGTTTTGCCTGTATTTCTGGAGGATCTTGAGAGATTAAACGTTTCAGATCTAAAATGTAGATTAACATGCATTAACATGAAACCAACAATGAGCTATACAGTTGTCAGCATTTATTAATCTTGTTTATTGCTAGTTAATACCAAATACAATTGTTCATGTTAGTTTGAGGTGCATGTTCAATGTTTTTAAAAATCTAATGCTCAACTAATGTTAACAAATGCAATGTAGTAAAGTTTTAAAAATACATTAGTATTCTATTGCAATTCCATCAGTAAATCATATGACAGATCTATGAGTTTGAAATGCACTTTAAAATGATATTCATAATAATGAGAGAAAACATCTTATTATGGCTTAAATAGTTTCAGAATAATGAGATGGGTTCATAGTTTTGTGAGGTCTAGTTAACTGAGGTTGTGCAGGGCAAAATAAATAAATAAATACTTTATACCGTCTGCCAAAATGAATAAATGTAATATCCAACATAACATAATTTTCATGTCAAATTCTTAAATGTGAATCTAATAGAATGTTAAATGTAGATCAGAGGGCCATGAATCCATGAATGGTATATCTGCACGGTATTATCTTAAATTAGCATTTAAATTTTACCAGAATAAGTCTGAAAAAGCACGAGCAGTTTGTCCCATAGTGCGGGTGTTTTAACTTTGTTGATTAGTTAGTACAATGATTTCATTTAGCCGACATGGATGGATTTAACAGTGTTTGCATATTATTTACAAGAACCCCTTATGGTCACAGAACGAAAATATTAGAAATAAACTCTATAACCTGTTGTCTGCAGAACACAACACGTTCAATAACACGTTTTTTATAAAAGCAAAGAAAGTGTAACAACAAAATCAGCGAGTAGACTGAACTGCATCTACCTGTCGATGAAACGATCTGACGGACACAGACTGTGAGGAGTGAGCGAAATTAAGAGTGGAACTTTAGTGGTGTGATAAGAGAAAGTTTTTCGCGGGGATGTGAATCCTCACTTCTACACTTGGGCTACTGTTCTATTTCGCCTACCAAAGGGCGTCAGCCTCTGAGGGCAGATGGGCACTAGCTCAAGCCACAGAGCCACCCTGTGAACGTGTTCCGGTTCCCGTCGGTCCGGGAGTTTCAAAGGAGAAAAAATTGAAATACGGGAATAATAACTAGAAATGAGTGGTACTTCATGGCAAACCACGGAACTGGGGTGATGACACTATAAGCAATGAATGAATCTAAACAACCCCTATCTCTCTATGATGTTTGGATGCAGAAATAGAGGTCATGCTAAACGGTTGCTAGGATAACCTGTTTGGTTGCTAGCGCCGTGGCTAAGCAAGTTCCAATTGATGATACTCTAGGCTATGAGTGAAACGAACCAACACCAGTGTCTCTAAGATGTTCTGAGGCTTAGATACAGGTATAACTAAACGGTTGCTAGGCATACCAGTTTGGTTGCTAGCGCCGTGGCTTAGCAAGTTCCAATTGATGATACTCTAGGCTATGAGTGAAACGAACCAACACCAGTGTCTCTACGATGTTCTCATGCAAAGATATAGGTATTGCTTAATGGTTGCAAGGCTAATCTGTTTGGTTGTTATGGGCGTGGCTTCGAAACGTAATGACGTTCATGTGATACTGATTGGTTGCCTAAGTCAATTGAGCCAATCCCCTTGTCTCTACCACACTGTGCTGCAGAGATATCCACCTGGTTCTTTTATAATGGGAGTCTATGGGGAAGGTTGCTGTAAATGGTTGCTAGGAGCGTGGCATCATAGCATACTTATTGGTTGTCCGAGTCAATTGAGCCCACCCCCTCGTCTCTAAGTGGTTGTACTGCGAAGGTATTCAGCTTGGAACAGTTATGACAGTTATGACCCCTTATACGGGCATGTTTCCTCCCTATGTTAAGTCAATGGGGCATTTTTGGGGCTCTTCCACCCCAGGGGTACAACTTACACCCCATTGTGATGTATGTTCTTACAGAGGCTGATAGGCTGTTCAAATGTGGTAACCCGCATGTTTCTATTAAATTCTCGCTTGTTACGACCCTTCAAAGTTACTTCAAAGATACTTCACCCAAAAAAAAAATTACGTCATTGTTTATTCAACATCAGGTTGTTTCAAACCTATATACACAAAGTTACGACCCTTCAAAGTTTGGCGCAATGTTAAGTCAATGGGATTTTCGGGGGGGTTTTGCCCTCTTATTAAAACCCCCTGTGCCCGATCGCTTGTAAAAGTCATAGCACACCATTCCCATATAGGCCCGTCAATTTGAGCCCTCATTCAGGGGCCTACGACAAAAACTGCAGGTTAAAATATTTCCAGCACAACAGTAATAATGATGCTTTTTCAAAGCACCACTAACTAAACGTGAGGGTGGAGGGGGATGTGTGTGAAGACGGGAGTGTTGACCGGTATGATCTGGATTCTCTGTCTAAAGTTCATGGTGTGGTGTCATGGGTAAAAAATCAATGTTTTCATTTGACTAAATGCTGTTCCTTCTCATTCTTGTCTCTCAGTGATTTGTTTTCTTTTTAGCGCTGCACTGCGATAACGCTTGTCAGTCATTATAACAGCATCTTAATGCAGAGACAGGTTTCACTGCATACATGACAGATAGAATCCACAAATAACCAATCAGAAAATGCCAACATGACTGAAGGATAGTTTAGCCAATTAAACGACATCATTCCTTACAAAAGGCAGTGATATTGTCCGGCCATGACTATGATCAGTGTTTGCTTTAGTTGGGCTTTTGACTTTCATTGTGTCTGTTAAAGTTCCTCTTTCTATACATGTGATATGTTTCTATAAGAAGACTTGTGTGTTTTCAAAAGAAAAAAGATTAATTAAAAATTGGGTTTTTATGAAATTTGCAAAGGCAAAGTTAAGATTATTTAAGTAATACTGAGATTTATCAATTCATGACTAAAGAAAATGTCCTTTTTTAAAAGTGGAAAACACAAAGTAATTACTGTCACACTTGCATCAACAATCATCACACAAAACTCAACAATGGTGACGATCAACAAAAGAAAGAAATTAGTTTGATGATTATCACCATTGTTGAGGTTTGTATGATGAATGTTTCCAAGTCTGTCTAATATCTAATGTCTAAATTTGTCAAAATTTCTCTTTTGGTGTTCAACAGAAATATTTTTCCTACTAGTAGTGGATGATGTCACAGAAGTGACAATGTTTTTTACACCAGCAGGGACGTACTGAGAATGTTTTCAGGACAAAACATTTCTAGTGGGAATATACCTTGTTGTTGTTGTTGTTGTGTAGTTTCTGGTGTGTTGAGACTTGAGAATCTCTCAGGGTTTGTGGTGGTCACTAGAATCTTGTTTGAATCTGTAGAAGATGATGAATGTTCAGAGACATCATATTGTAGAACATCACAATCATATTTCATGTTTATGTCATTTCTTCATCATCAGTACAGAGTTTAATGACTGAAGTCACTTTGAGTTCATGACACTCCTGTCAGAGTGATGTCTTACCTGTAAATCTGACAGTATATGTGACTGAGGTCTTGATGTCATTCTTGTGTTTGAGCACACATCTCAACTCTGTGTTGTCGTCTTCATTCACGAGTGTTGTAGTCAGAGAGATGAGACAGAGTTTATCTGATCTAATCTGATATCTGGAGTCTGTCTGTAGATCAACATCAGTCTGATTCATCCACACCAGCTGAAATCCATCATAACTGAACACATAAACACAGTCTTGTGAAAACAGCTGACAGGAGAGAGTGACAGGTGTGTTTGCTCTTATCTCAGTCTGTGATGATGATGATGATGATGATGATGATGATGATGAAGACACTGAAACACAAATCACACAACACACTCTCAGTACTCATGAGTTTCAGTGAAAACACAAGAGATAAAGAGAACTGTGATCTGAAGTTAAACATGTGTTCATATAAATGAAGAGAAACACTGACCATGAAGAACATGTAGATAAACACGTGAATCAGGTCCATGTTGATGTCCATTCACAAATTGTCTGCATGTGTAACTTCCAGCATCATGTTGTGTTGTGTTATAGATGTTGAGAGCGCAGTCAGATGTCAGACTCAGTCTCTCAGATCTCTCTGTGTTATTCTTATTTATTCCTCCAGCAAACACTTCTACTGTAGATGATCTTGTATAATTACTGTAGATCCATGTAGTTGAGGAGCATTGATGAAGAGCATCATTACAGGACAGAGACACACTTTCACCAGAACTGATGAACACATGAGTCGCTTCTGCTTCACTCACACCTGAAACAGCAGATGAAGTCATAAATATTAATCACAATATATTCAAACTGTTTAATATTTATCTCTTAATGACAGATAGTTTTTAATTATTTTTAGATCACATTATTCAGAAGATTTGACAGAATCTAGTTCATCTTTCATTGACTCTTGACATCAGACGTTTGAATGTGGAGGAAGTTCTCAAACATTTTACAGTTTTTAATACAAAATTAAAGATAAATCTTCTTTTATCTTGTTCTTTGATGAACATTAGTGACATGAGTCACAGCAGCAGGTTTAAGAACGCGGCCCCTTTAAGAGCTCAAAGACGCAGACGTAAGTCTCATGACGCAGATCTGACCGTCACCACACTCCCATTTTCACAGTTCTTTGCATTCATTTAAGATTTTATTTTACACTTTGAAGTCTCTGCTTAAGAAAATGTTAGAAAAAATGTCTTTCTGTCATAATCTTGTGTGGTTTATCCATTAAAGCCTTTAGTCCGTTACTGTTCACACCAGGCTGGACCTCGCGTTGCGTTCTGCTGCGTCTCACAGTTTAGAAGCTCTCTATCTTCATTGAACATGTCAAAGCAACTGTTTCAAATCACACTTACGTTGTTTAAAAGCCTGAACATGAATACAATTGTGAATACAATGTAACACTTGACAAAGAATGTCAAAACAAACGGATGCTGTGTTAATTGCATAAAATATGTTTCAGGAGTTCATTTTAAAAAATGTATCACATGTGTTAACGTGTTGACAGCCCTAGTTGTAATGCAATATAACATGTTTTTTTAAAGCTTATATACTCAACCGTTCGGACAACCACCACGGGTTTCACAATCATGACTGTTACAGGCACCACTTCTTTTTTATTTTTAAAGAGGATCTTTCAGATACAAAAACAAGAGGTTTGTAAAAACTGAACCTGGATTAACATGATTTTTATCATGTAAAATATTTCAAATGTATTCAATCTTTCCTATACATTCATTTCTTAGCTGAAATGTAAAACTGTTGTATTTGTATTCTTTTCCGTATTTCTCTGTTTTTAACAGTTGTTTATTTACAATGTCTCTGTCATAAAACTCTGCAGAGTACTCATCCTTTTCATCAGCGTTTTTGTCGAGAACAACCCAAAAAAACAAGTCCTTCCATCTTTTGTTCCCTAGCAATTAGAGGACAAACAACTAGCCTGTCATTGACAAGTTTGTCCACCATGTTTGAGACATCAGCATTAATCTTTGGTTAATTTGTCCAGGAATGGACTGAATTATGTTAAACTGCCGTGTGATTTGTGATGGAATGTAATACGTCCCGTGACCTCCTCTTCAGTTATTGGTTGGGACTCTCAAATGAAAATGAAGATGTACATCAAAGGAGTCCTTCTTCCATCTGCCAAATATCACGTTTGAGCAGCGCTATACACAGACTAGAACACTAAAACATTGACGTACGTGAACACATTATATACAATGTGTTTTAACTATGCTTATTTCTTAAGATAGTTTTTCTTAAACAACACTGTTGATGACACATGAACTCTATAATAAATGTGACATGAGATGAAACTGAACATGTTTCTCAGAATGTCAGTGAGAGTAATGAAATGAAATCTGATGAAATAAATGTGTTGTATAGTTTACCTGTGAATAGTGAAGAGGGAAGGATCAGACCCAGCAGACATATATCACTCTTCTCAGTCATGTTGTGTTTCTCTTATTGAGTCTCTTCTCATCATCTACTTATAGTTCTTCATGAGAACATTTGTAACTCTTCCTGTGTTTCTCATTTCCTCTTTTGTCATCGACTGAGTCATGACACTATTATAGACTAGAACACATTCTGTAGTTTAATGGTTATATTTGTAAATGACTTCTGTTGTCTTAAAATAATTGGACACAGTGCTCAGTTATGACTTTTGTTGTCAGAGACTTTAACAGGACTAACATGATGAAGGTTTTCTACAAATTCATTCAACACAAGACTTTCCTGCCCGAGCAGAGCAGACGCACAGCCTTCATTAAAGCTGATCACACCTCCGTTCTTCTGTCTCCACACACACACACACACACACACACACACACACACACACACACACACACACACACACACACACACACAAAAGCAGGACATGAGTGTCGTCATCTTCACACTTCTTACAAACCAGAGATCTGCAGATTACCCATGATGCAGCACACACACACACATTAATAAACATACAAACGTTGTCAAGGATTACATCATTATGTCCACTGCCTTGGAAAGACAGAGTGTTTTTTTTTTCCATTAACATGACAATGAATTCAGTTAAATACGTCATGTATTCATAATTATCCAAAATTCTTCAGTTATGCTTTAATTATGAAGTTATAACAAGGGAAAATAATAAGTAGTAGGACTTTTTTAACACGTTTACATACACAAGATTAAGTAAAAACATGCAGGATTAAACTTTGTACAGATAACGTCACGGATGAAGCCTAACTGCCAGCACTGTTATCTCTGTGGGAATACTTGACAAAACATACTTGATATAAAATCGACCTGATTTTAAATGTAGAAATGAATAAACGCAATGAGGATGTTTAAACAACTGCTGCCTGGAGACATTTTAAGGAGGGAAAAAAGCGTTTATAGGAAGGGTACAAGCTAATATAGATGTTTAGAAGGCGTTACATGCAAACAGCCCTTTGGAAAAAGTAAGCAAATGTTGTATTCCTGCATGTGGCCCTGAATACACAACTGGTCGACTGATTATAACATCAATTTATGAGAGACTATTCAGAAGATATTTTCTTTGGTGCAGATCATGAACCGTATCTATTAATACACTGAAGATGAAGTTTTGTAAAATTGAAAGACTGGAAAGTGTGGCTGAACGGCCTGTGGCAGAAGGGAGGAGGAGAGCAGATTCAAACTGGTGGTGCAAGTGTGTAGCATGCCGACTGAAAGCGAGTGCTTGTTTTGTTTTGGCAAGCGTCCACTTAGCTGAAGAGGAAGTGACATGTGTCACAACATTCGACGAGTTCTTAGCGACGCTGCATCATGCAGTGATAGAATTTATAAACTGGAAAAACGTCCCATGCAGAGTGGACCTGATGCCCAGCTGTCACTAGAGTAAGTGATTCCTGAAATCCCTACAATATATGCTTCAAAGATTTTGAATTCATACTCTCAGCTTGCCTTTTCAAGTTTATATTCATGATGTGATATCTTCTCAGTCAAGACAGATGGGTGTCACACTGCATAATTATAAAGTGTGCCCTGAAGGGAGAGACTTAGGGCAGAGGCAACTGAAAACCATTGTCATCGTGTGTGGTTGATGCTTTTTGCCAGAGATACCCATCAGAGTCACGAGTTTATGTAGGATTTCAAGCAAAAGATGCTATAAATATACTGTAGGTAATGTGAATGACTGTATGCCTAAATTCCATTTGCTCAGGTTTTATGACTTCTTACTGTCCAAACACATTTTTGCACTTTGATGGAAAATAAAGATTATATTCTTTTCTATATTGCACAAGCTGTGAATGTAAAACATTTGGGTTATTGTGCTTGTGAGAGTTATGTTATCAGTCTGTTTAGACATTTTCTCATCTGCCTAAGAGACTTTCAGGCTTTCCCATACTAGTGACTACTCACCAGTCAGTGATGGGAAGGGTGAAGTAACTACTTTTGGAAGATGTCTTGCTATATGTCTGAACATTGCTGCCTTACATTCATTTCTCACAGATGTTTGGTGTAAACATTTATGTAGTCTAAATAAAGCTTTGCATTCAAGTACTGAGTGTTGAAGCCTTTTTTACATGATCGATCAACTTATACAAATACAGTAGGGCAACATGTATATTGGATTTGATTAGTTTTGTTGTGACCATATGCACAACATGAGATCAAACAGTTGTTTGCCATAGCTAATGTTTATAAACTCAAGGAGAATCACAAATTGCGAGTCCAATTATTTATTTAGCTGTACAATAAAACAACCAAAAAGTAAATAAAAAAGCTTTTATATATAAGATGAAAAGTCCACGTGTATTCAGAAAGATACAAGGTGTTTGAGGAGCTAGCGCGTTTGTGTTCATTCTGAGTTGCATATGACAATCACAGCTTCTCTGATGGACTTTGGAACCTTGATGTGTAAGCTCTTAGGACATCTTCCTTGATGGGTTTTGGCTGTAAGGTGATGTTAGCTGCCAGATGAGGGATTCTGATATGGGGTCAAGTCTTTGAATTTGACTGTGTGATCCGATCGTCTTTCAATCACTCCCTCCATAAGACCATTTGTGAATGTTTGTGTCATCTTCATATAGATGGCTGTGGCAATCCACTGCTTAGACTGTTTTTGAAAGACAACATTACGTCTTGGAAGGCCTGAAATTATACACCCACCAAAGTATTGTGGGATAGTCTGTAATGTTTATGATATTTATGACATATTACAGGCCTATTATACCAGCTCTGTTTTGTGTTACAAAAATGTATTTGTTCAGTCATACTGTATGTCTAAACCAGAGATTATGTACTGATCATGTGCTGACATCTCTACACTGTAAAAAATGCCCGTGAAGTTTACGGTAAAATTCTGTTGTTTTCACACAAAAAACCTGTTATCAGAAAGCATCCGTAAAAAATACGGAAAAACACTGTAAAATTGTCTGTAAAATTAACAGCAACAATCCATTGTTTTTACGGAAAAACCCTGTTAAAGTGCTTGTGAAATTAACAGTGAAATTCTGTAGTTTTCACAGAGAAAACTGTTCTCAAAAAACATCCGTAAAAATACGAAAAACACTGTCAAATTCTCTGGGAATTGAACAGTGAAACTCCATAGTTTTCACAAGGAGTTTTTTTAACACCACAAACACTTTTATCACCTTCACTTACTGACACCAGTGTCACTTTATTTCTGTTGCACGTCTACAAAAGTTCTAATTGAGAATGAACACAAGTTTACATGTTAATGGTTTTGTTGAGTCACCATTATGGTGAAGAGTGTTTGCTTTAGTTTGGGATCTTGACCCTTTGCTTTCCATGTGAAGAAGTCTTTCCCCATGTTTTGTTATCTATGTGTTGAAACATAGACCGAAACAGATGGGTAAAAGCTCAGACAAAGCTAACAATTAACTTCTTTAGGTTGGAGAGTAAAGACATGATGGAGAGTTTAGGTAAAGCTTTAAAGTTATTTGTTGTCCTCATTTATGATCTTGAATGAAATTAATTCATTTACTGAATGTCTTTAACAGAACATCTAACATATGATAAATGTTCTAGCAGATATCTAGAATATAACAATTTGTCTCAACAATGGTGACAACAGAAAAAACCTCTAAAGAGAAACGCAATGCATTCTGGGTATCATCAAAGCACAAAACTCATCAATGACTCCCAGCATGCATTGCGGCTGTAAGATTTTCAATTGTTAGTCACCACTGTTGAGATTCATACACTGATTCTTGATGTGTGGGTCAAAGACCAAATGCAAATCTTTTGACGGTTCAAAAATTCAACTTTTATTTTGATTGTTTCTGGAAATGTGAATTTTAAATGTAAATTCATTTAGACGTTTGAAACAAACAAAAAAAGAAATTAAAAAACATCGTAGAATTAGCTTTTGAAAAAATCACATTTTCACTTGTGGTCATTTGCTACAAAACTATGTTTTATATAAAACAATGTCATAGCAGCCCAAAGATAACTGGAAACTTATTAATGACTCTGAAAGATGCCAACTAAAGCAAACCCTGATCACAAAAACGGTGACTTTGAATACACCAATAAAGCATCAAGTCATGGCTGTTATGCTGCAGTCCCTGTGAAGCAGAAGTGATGATCGTCTTCAGTATTCTGACGTATTTACAAGATGAATAGTGGGTGTGGCTCATGTTTTCTACTGTGAATTGATTGGATGAATAAAAACAGGATGTTCCCGTAATTCTACTGTAGCTTGCTGGCAACCACAGCTGCCGGTATTTTTCCGTAAAAACTACGGAATTTGTATTTTCTCTCTTTTTTTTGATATTTAATGTTTTGTGGGTCACCACTATGCTGAAGAGTTGAGTCTGTGTTTAGCTCAAGGTCAGGAAATGAGATACAGATGTCATACTGCATGTTGCTTTGTTTAAAAGTGACTTTGATGTTTTAATAACAAATTACAAAGAAGAAAATTAAGTAAATGTAATGTTTTCTCTTTTGTGCATTTGGACCAAGTTTCAATTTTATATAAAGAAATTCTGTTAATGTAAAAGAATCAAATGTATTAAGTTCATACAGAGCTTGAAGTTTGTGCCCTGAAGTTTTAAACTGCAAAGCAGTTTACGTTCTTTTCCTGTATTTTTTACGGAATTTTACTGGCAACCACAGCTGCCGGTATTTTTCCGTAAAATTTACGGAACATTTTTTACAGTGTACGGTTTACATCTCAAACATGTCAGGTATCAAACTGTATGGTAATATTTGTAGGTCTTACCACCAGCTGTTGCTGCCTGTTCTCTCTGTGTAATGTGGTTTTCATTGTGGTCCATAACGGCAAACATTGTGCGTGCCTGCATCGCTGCATATTTAAAGTGTAGATGGTTTGGACAGTATTTCAGCAGGGCATTATGAAAGACCTCGAGTTGTCCTGGTAAAACAGGAAAGTGAAATCAGAAACAATAACCTTTATGAAAATGTGTTTGCAAGATCTGTGAAGGATTGTGTTAGGAGTATAGACCAATCCAATGTTTGTGTCCGTTTAAGCGATTCTAAGGACTATTCCCATACTTTTATTCCCCTACATTTTAATTGCTTTCACAGACAATTCCCACTGAAAAGATCATTTAGTTGGCCATTACACTACCAGAACTTTTTATAAACCTACGTGTGTGTTTGAACAACATCATTTGCTCCAAATCTCTCAGTAGACGTGTATCCATCACGATTTCAACCAGGGCTTTGTAGGCAGGGGAGTCCACAGGCAACCATTTCTTCATCCTTTGCTGGTCTCTTGTTAGCTCTTTATGGTAGCATTTGTACTCCATGCCATTTTCCTCCCAGCGATGAACCCCTTAGATACGATGAAGTATTGATTTCCATCGTCTGTGCAACAGACGTATAAGATAACATAAGAGACAAGGTAGAAAACTAGTTTAGTACTCACATTCGTTCTAAAGTATCTGTAAAACATTATTTTTTTGCATGGCATTTAGTTATTGTGCAAGATTTGTGATAACCAGCAACATACCTATGCTGTACACCTCCATACAGCATGCATATGAGCAATCCATCAGAATTTGATTTTGTGAGGAGTTGTATGTATGCTTGTGTACCTTTGCATCTCCTGAGGATGTGCAACAGCTCCACCACATGTGGTTGCTCACACTCTTCACCCAAGGAGCAAGTTCTTTATAATTCCTCTGATTGGATGTGGCAACCACCTCCTTCTTTATTCCTGAATTACAAGAGTACATTATTATCATGTAAGATAACTTCAGATAATGCACACACAAAAGGCTTATTTCCTAACTATCAAAAGCTTGTGCTGTACTGCCCAACAGACTAACCTTTTACCACATGCCATGGAACAAACTGATGTATGATGTTAGGATATTCCTCTCTCATCAATGTTTCGATGGATGGATGTCTATCTGTTGTGACCACTTTGATGTCGATGCCTTCATCCAAGAGCTTCTCCAGCCCTTTCCTGAACCCCACTGGTTCCGTTTCTATGGAACTTTTGGCCTGGGACACCTAGAGGGAATGAGTTCACAGATTATAACATTTTAGAAAATACTTTTTTGTAAATTTTTTCTGGTGTTGTGTCCCTTTGTTTACCTGAACCAGATCAAAAACAACTATCTGTTTGGAGAAGTCATCCATGAAGGAATAGGTTGTATATTTGCATTAATGGCCTGTGCTGTCACTCCCATCCCATTCTTCATGTCTGTGTGTCTAACTTCCGAGTAATTTTCTTTTTCTAACAAATCTTTGTAGATTGAAAAATGTAATCAAATTCCCAGATGTTTTATTGTACTTTCAGGATCAGCAGCACAGCAATTTATTCAAATGTGAACATGGTAGATATCTCACTGACCACCAACCAACACCATTTATTAGAGCATCATTTCAATATCTATTACAAATGTACATTAAAAGTACAAATATATAAAAGAGTAAACGTCAAGGATCACGAGGCCAACTCAAGGAAACACTGAACACCATGATGGTGACTTTTGTTAGCTGGGAATGATCTTAAAACATAAAAAACTGTTTATATAAAACTGTCAATATTTTGAATATTTTAAAATGTGAAAAAACTCCAAGGAACGTTCTTATAACAAACTTTTGTTAGCTGGGTTGTATTTCAGGTTGTAGTTGTTGTATTTCTCTGTGTAAATATTTTATTTTATTTTAAAAAGCTGGTGTTCATCACTAATAACTAATAAATAAATAAATAATTCTGTCAAACAGGAGCACAGAAAGGTGTTGGTTTTGGGATAATCTGGGCCAGAATTGAAATGAACTGTTGTTTATATTTGGTTCAGCTCTGCTTTATTTGTTTTGATGATTGACATTTGGCATAGCTTTGGCATGTCTGTGGCCCAAATCTGGCAAACAGGAGCGGACCACACAAGTGTCATCATTCCACGCGGTATGTGGGCCAGATGAGTAAGGTGTGGGCCAGATTTAGGCCGCCAAAAGTTTCGTTCTGTATTTTGGATTACCCTTAAAATCAAATCCAAAATAGGTCGGATGTTGTGAGAGAATTCTTCTGCAGATCTGGGAGCACCAGAACTAGACACAGAGGCATCCAGCTTTTGAACTCATTTATTTCAGGGAAGACAAATCTGTGTCTCTGTTTGATCGAATCTTATATATTTGGTTTGTGTCGGTACGTCTTTCATTGCCTTCATTCACCTACACAAATGTTAATGAGTCATCCTTATGCAAAAGCGTTCCCAGTCTACTGGAACAGGTGCTGATTTCCATTAAAACTTTGCAATGTTCTTTGAATAAAAGCCTCGAATCGTAAACAGTGTGTGGAAATAGTCACCACAGCACACATGCATCTCAAACATGTGTGTTAAAAATAAGCTTTTTTGAAATATGTGCAAACATTTCATTAACATCCTCTCAGAGAGCACTGACACGTTTCAAGAGGACGATAAGGAAATGTAAAAAATGTAGAGGAGCAGGCAGGAGTTTGTAGCACTGTGTACCATCAACACAACAGATAACATTGTGTGGTGTTCGGATCTGTGGATCATTTTTCTATGTTTACTCAAAAAATAATTATATGATTGTTTTCCAGCCTCATTTTTATTGACCCTGGCTCGTTTTCTTTGAAGAACATTTAATAAAGACAAAACACTGAACACACCCCCAGAAACATTACGTTATGTATGTTTTATTTTTCGGCTAAACACAACTCAAGCGAAACACAGCATCTGAGTAACTGCTGCAAGGCAAGAATGCTCTGTTGACAAAGGTGCAAATGCACTTCCACATTTGTATACAGCCTCTCCTAAAAGCCTCTGCAAAGTGATGAGATGCATATGTATGGTAAAATATTCAGGAAAATATAATTAAAATGTGAAAGTGAACTATTTGTCAGATATGGTAACCCATACCGGAAATGTGACCTCTGCATTTAACCCATCCAGTGAGTAGTGAAGACACGCACAGCAAGTGGTGAACACACTTACACCTGGAGCAGTGAGCAGCTATCACATCAGGGCCCGGGGAGCATGTAGGGGTGAGGTGTCTTGCTCAGCTTTATCAGCTGCAGGTCTGAGTCTGGCCACGCCGTAAAGATCCCTTCACCTGGCAGTGAACGGTGAGCTTTAACGGGACTGGCTTACATCCTCTATCAATGTGAAAAAAATGATATTTATTATAGAAAAAACAGCCTTATCTGTTATTTGTAGTTGTATATTAGCAGTTATTAAGATTTGATATCATTCATTTTGGGTATATCTATGGGACAATTTAGTCTCATGCGTATTATTTCTTCCCGTTTTTAGTACGACAGAAGTTCAGTTTCAAACAAAGACTAGACTGACCTCTGCAAACTAGTATAGTGAAGACATCCCTCATATTCCTGGACTGTTCTTCCGTCAGTATCAATGTTGTCTTCTTGTTTTGATGGACTAGGTCAGACAGTCCCTGGATGGCAGTGGTGCCTCAGATATTTTTACAAATAATAATTGATATGGATAAGGGTTATTAATGATATGAAAAAATAAAATTAAGTTTGCAAAATAATTAGTATAGTATTTATTTATTTATTTTTGTGTTCATTTATAAAAAAAAAATGGTGTGGCAGGGGAAGGAACACGTACAACAGATCTCAGTGCACACACCCTGGAGGAAACTTTATTTAGAGTATTCCGTGCCCGTGGCGGGTGAGATACACCCAAGGGGGTGAACATCCTTTCCTTTGGCCCGGGTAGTGAGGGAGTGCACAACATCTGGTGATCTTGTGGTGCAGTGAGTGAGTCACATGCTCTTTGTGCCTGCAACCCGTGGTCATGTGTTTCTGTAATGGTTGCCGGTCGTCAGTCGTCTGAGCCGGTCTCAACAAATGGATAACAATCATTGGCAAAATTCCTAGCTGGGAGTCGTAGCTCCCCATGCTTCTGTTGTGGCCGGTTTTTATACCAGCCAGGGTTGATTCCTGACGACCGACAGCTGTGCCTCGTTTCAACCTCTGTTCCCATGGCGACGCTGATTGTGCTATGGGAGACTCACCACAATGGTGTTAAATCTTAAATAGGATTGAAACTAAAATGTGCGTTCTGTAGACTTGTTAAAAGTTCAAGCTGTTCAAATGAGAAAAACATAAACATGTAAAATGTTTCTATGTATGTTGGTTTAATTAACTGGCATATATAAATTAAATATATATTGGTGACATAAATGGTAATGATGTAAAACATAATATAAACCATAAACATATACACAGTAATAATTTGTTAATATACTGATTTAATATGAACAAATTATATATGTTCAAAACCATTACCAACATATATCTAGAGATATGTATATATGTGATATTAATATTTTCAACATATGTAACAGCTTCACTATAGCTTCACCGGGCCCTAACATGTTTGTATTTTTGTTTATGTTTAGTTCGCCGGCGGTCGGCCATGAGGGGTGAAGGGTTTTATAAGTATTTAAGAGTGTTGTGTTTCATTACCATGTTTTAATTGCATATGTTTAATCAAGTTATTTGTTATCAATATAATCATGCTGTAGTGTCGTAATTACTGTGGTTCTGTGAAGGAGAGAATATTAGACCACAAGAAACAGTGCGTCCAAGGGGGGTGGAGTGATTAACTGTTATGCCTGAACCAAGCAGAGCATGCAAACACATACCACAGATCTTGTGTTTAGATAAGTGTTGGGTGAACTAGTTGGGGGAAGTGTGGTGTTTTACAGATGCTAAGAGAACAAAGAAGAAGGGTGCGGTCATCTCTCCATTGGCTAAAGACTAAACGGTGGATGTCTCAAGAGCCGTGAGATTGGACACTAACTACTGAAGCAAGCTTGAAGATACACCCACACATACACATATAAAAATGTAAAACACTGTTTAGGCGGGGCTGATTCTCCGGGACTCTCTGTTGAGTTAGTTGTGTGTGAGACAGCCCAGCGCTGATTTTCAGGTTAATAAACTTCAACTTTATTCAAAGAACGTCTGTAAGTCCAATTTTTGGACACGCTGGACATTTTTAAGTCCATCAGGGGCCGCCGGCTGTTATCACCGTGCAGCCTTTGTTATTTTATATTATAATGTATTTATTTTAAGCTATTGCCGGTGAATAAATGTATTTTAATTTCTCTTATTGAAGTTTGCACTGATTTTCCCCCCTTTTAAAACGTGCTGAGGTTCCTGTTACCTTAGTTTATTCAATTTATTCATACAATTCCGAGCACAGACATTAAAATGACAAAGAGAAAAACACATCCTTCGCATGTTACGTGCATTGTGATGGCAAAGAGTCTAGAAATGGAAGGCAATCCTCTAGGCCTACAGTAATGGTTTAACCCTACTGCTCAGCAGCCAATAGGAATTTTACACGTTCAAACTGGTCAAGTGCCCGGATGGGCACTGCTCTAAGCCGTGACAAAGAAGGAGACTACACGCTGGACAATATTAAAGAACGATTAATTTATTAACATAAGAATAACAAGTACATTAATCGATGGGGATAATAACTAAGAACAAAAGAACATAATCCAAGGACCCAAACAAAACATGAAGCCAGAGGCACCCAGGAAGCACGGTGACTCCGGAAGTACCCAGAGCAGCAAATGGAGACCGCTTAAGAGCGCCATCATCAGTCTCATCCAGGTGACAAAACTAAACAAACCCTACCACCGACATACCAAAACAAATGCATAACGTAATGGAATATGTAACACTCAAAAACAAACAAAATTTACATCTGACGTCACCCGTCAAGAACACATTGTTTGCACATAGAATACTTGTTGTTTACTCGTCAAATGAGTGTTAATTTTTTTACGCATAAACAACACGTATTCTACACACAAACAACACGTTTTCGACACACAAAAAAAAATTCTCGATGCATTGTTGACATGTTTGAACACATACCTTATGCATGTGATTAATGAACAATTTGAGATGACTAAGCATTAATGATGAACACCTGCTGTCAACAAGCAAAATCACTGAAGGATTGAGAAACACAAGAACTACAACTGACATCCAATCACAACATTAGATGAAATCATTTAAAGATGAAAAGAGAATAATTCTCTCAAGGTCAAGAACTGCTTTTTAACAGCAGGTGATCATCATTAAAGCTTAATCATCTCTTATTATTCACTGAATTAGCTCATCATCTTCAACACTACATCAGTGTTACCTTAACAGTTTTGAAGAGTGGTACCATATGTACTCTGAGTAGTGTTGAGTTAACACTGGGGAAGAGAAGTCAAACACTGTAGAGTCAAGAGCTCAACTAAAGCAAACACTCATCAACATAATGGAGACTTCAAATGACAAACCAGTCACATCTAAACCTCTAAGATCACAGTTTGAGCTCACTGTGAGTTTGATGTGAGGTTACATTTTGACCTCATCGTGAGTATTCTGAAAGCTGATGGTGACATCACTATGACATCATCGTGTTGACTGGGAAGATTGATTGTTAGAAAAACACAATCTGTGAATCAAGTCATTTCATGATGATTAAATCATCTAATATCATTTATCAGGTTAAAGTCAAAAGCTGACTTTTAACAAAAAATCTGTAGGCCTATGACCATCTAAAGTGTGATGGAATTTTCAGGTGAGGTGATGTTTGTTTTGTGTAGTGAAGTGACTCATCAGATTAACATGGCAGGAACGTTCTGTCCTTAACACAAGAACAACGACTCTCTGTTTGCTTTAACTAAACAAAAATGGTACTTTGTGTCTCCCGGATGATTTGTTATTTGAATACAGAGCCTCATATTAAAAACAACCTGGAAAAGGTTGGCAGGGTTGGCACGAAATGTAATTCAGGCAGATTTGCATGAGGACTCATAGTCAGGATGTACAGATCAGAAAACATTCATCTGAAAGACACATCAGAAGTCAGTAGTGTTTCATCTTCTGTCTGTTCATACAGGTAAACAGATTTTTATTCCGATTTTTTGTTGTTTCATAAATCATTTTGCTTATTCAAATGTGTGTCATTATTCAATATTCCTAATGTTTCAGTTTTATTACACGCTTTAAATTCATCAGAAATGGGAAGGCTGTCTCACTTCCTTCTTCTGTCAGGTCAGTGAGCGTTTATTCCTTTTTTTACACTGAAAATGATTTTTTTTGATGCTCTTCAGTTTACATGAACAAATCACTTTCATTCAACGCGATTGTGTCACTGAAAATACAGATTCTTGCAAAAAACTGTTCAAATCAGTCCAATTTTACTCAAATATATTAGGTAGCAAAGTAAATTATGTGTAGCTTGCTGAACCTACTCACTAAAATTAAGGCAAAAATTTGCACTCAATCAGATTGAGTAGATTTTAATCTATATTTTTAGGTAAAGAGTAAATTGATCAGATATGACTCATGACAAAGAAATAAGATAAAGTCTACCTAATATTTCTCAATATTAATTACTTATATAACCAACAACAGATCATCTACTTGTTATGAAAGATAAATATTGAATAATTAAACACTAAATATAACTTATTCAGAGAAGCTTGAATGGACCTACAAATGGTCAGAAACAGGAAATCACATCATTTGCTTTTATTGACCAAATAATAAACATCTACAAAATCCCTTTCTGACAATGAACACAAGATTCATTTGATGTCACCATTATTGTGATCATTGTTCACTTTAGTTGAGCTCTAGACTCTTGACAAATCAAAGCTTGTTCATCTCGGACTGTTGAGATGTTTTACTAAAACTATATTTACTGTTGCAAATAAAAGTTAGATGAAAGTGCTTATGGTGAAGTTTTAAAGTTTTGAATTTCTGAGCGTGACTGAGTTGAGTAGATATTTAATCTGTTGTATGTCAATAGCTCATAACTATTGCTCATATGTATTGTATTTATATTAAAGTTAAGCAATTTCCTTGTTTTATACATCAATTTTAAATCTGGTAAACATACTACCTTTGTTACTGTTAACAAAAAAAATGACTGAACTGTATCAAAAAGTATTTATTAAATGCTTTATAAAACATTATTGAAACTTTAAGTTTGTTTTAAATTTATAAAATGCAAAGCCATAGAAAAACAAATCCAATCAAACAACATCAAGAATAGTGCTTATTATAGCAAAATCATGTAACCAATTAAATCAATCTTAACACAATATAACAAGCATCAACATTGGTGGCTATTACAGCAAACCATTATGCAACCATTGAAACCAATCCCAAAACATTAAAAGTGCATGTGGATTTGTGCTCTGCGCTTGTGAAGTTGTGTTTTATGCATGTGTGTGTGTGTGTGTGCGTGTGTCTGTGTGTGTGCGTGCGTGCCTGCATATATGTTTTGCATGGCCACCACATACAGAAAGAACTGGATGGTCACAAGTTGATTCCTGAATTCTATTTAATAGTCTGCCACTGTCACTGATGTGCTCAACTGACAGCTCTATTTAGTTGTATTTAAGATCATTTCATATCTAAAGTATTTTTTTGAAAGATAAGCCATGCAAGAATGAATACATTAGCATCCATAAACATGTATAAATAACATACACGGCAGATTTACACAGATTACAGAACTTCAGATCAGACTGTAAATTGAGAGGTGCTATACGTTTCAAAGTAGGCCTATGTCTCTCTATGTCTCTTTTGAATGCAAAGACTTGAGACTTACTTGTGACTTGAAAACAATGACTTGGTCCCACCTCTGGTGACCAGCATCAAAAAATTTTTTTTTATTGCATCATCTGTTTTACTCGTAGCCTGGGAGAAGTTAGCCAACAGCAGAGCTAACAGTACAATGAAACGAACCAAAACATTACCATGCAGATCCAGCCAAAAACCAAAGAGGGTTTTGTCGGAGGAAGAAAAGAAAGGAAGAGAGTGATCGGACACGAGCCCGAACACGAATCAATATCTGACAGATTTACACTCGGTGACGCGAGCAGTAAGAGGCAACGGGTTGCAAAACATATGGAGACCCAATGTTAGCCTTCCTGCTACTGGATTTGAAAGTCTTATTGGATTGGATTCAATTTATTGTCATTACACATATACAAGTACAGTGTAACGAAATGGATTTAAAAAGAAAAATACAGCATAACATGAGGAAAGTGGTGAGAAAAACAGATACACATAATACATCATAGACACGACTTGCAACAGGGTAAGATAATCCAGTTCCGGCAAGCAGCCATCCGGTCCAGTGCCATTACGGCACCGTTCACAGACCCGCTTGTCAGGCTGGCGGTTCAAAGCTACGGAGGCGTGGGATCGGGTGAGGGCAATGTCTGTATGTGTGTGTGTGTATGTGTGATAGTTCTGAGTCTTAGAGTGGGGGGAGGAACGCAAGAGCGTCTCACTGCAGTGCTCTCACAGGGTTAATTTTCAAGCTGCGGCCTTGTCCAAGGCCATTGCTTGATCCGGGGAGCCGAAGAAAGATAAGTTTGGGATTGTTTAGTCGGGAAGCCGTATACCAAATGTCACGGCAACCCTCATTGTCCATTGTCAATTCTGATCTCCTATACCATCAATTTTCCTTTCAATAGCTGTAAAGATCTCCCTGATAACAACCATATTTCGGTTACTAGTCTCAGTCTCAATACTGACCGCTCTTCCCACAGCTTCAATCGATACGGGCAGCCTTGTGAGGCTTTGGACAGCTGTTCCCGTTTTATGAATTCTTCGATAACCCAGGGCAAAGCCTAATCCAATCAGCACAAGACCTGTTATCATTGTTCAAAATAGGTAGATATCTTCGATGCCCTCCACGGAAAGAGTCGCCAGACACACGATCCGCCATCTCTCCCACGCGTCCATAGTGTAGCCAGCTGCGAACGTTCCGTCAGGGCAGACAGGTTCCCCGAACCCAAGCTTCTCATCGAGAAAATGGTGTCAATTGCTTTGAGAGACCAGTTGATCCGATCCATAATTTTCCAAGTTTGGAGAGCAGTGCAGAGAGAGTCCCTCAATAGATGAGACGAGACGAGACAAGAGACAAAAGCAGGGAAAATAAGGGCAAGGATGGGGAGTGAAAAAATGCAATCGCCTCCGCTGAGAGCCAAATGAGAAGGTCTCTTTAACATATGTAAATGTTTTTCTTACTGTCCTTTTCTTTTGAGCAATAAATATGTATTGGTTATTTGGTTGTGCTCATGTTGATTATTGGCAAACTTATGTTACTGGTTCACAATTTATAACCATTTTATTCATAACGAGTTGACTGTAGGTTATTGATTGCACCTATTACAAAGTGCACAATGCCTGGTCGCGATTGCGTTTCCGAAAATATAACAACAGAAAATTTTAGTTGGTAACTAAACACATTCTCGTCCATGCGTTGTGTTTTGCGCGACTGCAAATGTGTTATGTAGATAACGTTTGTCAGTTCCCTGCTATGTAGCTAACACGCTATGTGCTAACGGCTAACAACCAGCTGCTACCTTAGAATCTAGTTTGTGCAAGTTTATAGCCCAGTAGTTAACCCACGGCAGCCAAAAGAGTGCTTTAGTATGTCCACAGTTTATGAAGTGACATGATGTAACAGCTGTTTCTGCTTAATAAACAAATTCGCTGCCAACATGGAAGGTTTTACAGCGACAGTATTTACGACATTGACAACAGACAATTGCGCTTATCAACCACATGGGGGAACCATACACCAAAACGGCTCGTTGTCGCTATAAAATCTGATTATCATTAAAGATAAACACCTGCTGTTAACAAACACAATCACTGAAGAAAACGAAGGAAAATGATTGACTTTTAAATGCGGTGTTTTCAAGGTTTAAAAAATGCTTGAATTTGGGATAAGGGTCTTGAAACTGCTTGACATTTTAATTGCTTTATTTCATATCAAATCATTATGTTACAATAGTTCACTTTTTAGAAAAAATAACTGAAAAGTTCCTATTGCGTTTGCCTTGCTCATTAAAAACATTCTGCTCGAGCTGTGTTTGGTCGCTCTGATTCTGTGCACATGGCGGGCGGCTACATATGAAGAGATCAGATGCAAAAGCCTCTACCTCCATCAAAAAATGTATTATGATGTTAAGTGAATGCTCTCCACACACAATATACTTTACTCAAATAATTTTACATCAAAACCAACTAAATACCACACTCTGGTTTTGCTGGAAGTCATTGGAGGAGCCTCAACAGATCAACATTTTATACATTTGAAGTCATCAAAATACCTATTCAATAATTCATATATCAAACATTAAAAGCAACATGTGGCGTCCCACACCCTAAAGACTTGCACCACTCTTCTAAACAATGGTAACCAAAAAAGGGAAAAATGTCAAATTCTTCTAAATATTCAAGATCAGTGAACATTAAACACTAACAAGTCAAATGATTTTTGGGAAGCATGTAAAGGCCTATTTAATTAGCCAGACAGTCAAAATTTAATTAAAAATAGGTCGGGAATTCAGTTTTTTTTTTGTAAAACATCATCACTTATTGTGATTAAGTGTGTGAACTGGAAAAGTATGAAATTTCTTGACAACTGCTGGAATTTGACTTTGGAAAAGCCTGAAAAAAAAGAACATTGACAGAAAATAACAGATGAACACATGAAATATATCAGTGTAATAAATGAACAGTTGTATCCAGTTTAAAAAATTAGTCCAAATGGTAACACCTAAAAAGTGAAGTTGGTCCAACATAAATGTCCATTCTGACCAAAAGTAACTTTTTACTTATTACAAACACCACTTTCACTTTATTTCTGTCATACTTCTACAAAATATGTTCTTGAGAAAATGTTTATATTTTATAAAAACATGCTGTTTGAAGTGTTTTAGTACACTGTAAAAAAATAAACATTGGATCAACTTAAAAATGTACTTCAATTGGTAACACTTATAAAATGTAAGTGGGGCCACCTGTTCATTATTTACAGTGATTATTGGATTAGGGGGAACATGCGTGATTTTGTGCGCTTTAACATTCAACACTTTTTCTCTCAGCAGGCCTCTGTCTGTTGATCCAGAGCATCTCATGTCAGTATGTTCTCATCCAGGAGAGAAAGAGCTGGGATGAAGCACGAGCTTACTGTCGACAGAATCACATTGACCTGGCCACTGTTCAAAATATACAGAGAGATGTTCAACCTGCATTGACTTCAGCTGCCTGGACTGGACTTTACAGTGACATTACCAGCTGGCGTTGGTCTTATCAAGATGAGATGATGACCTTTGTAAATTGGGGCTCTGGAGAGCCAAACAACTACGCTGGAATTCAAACAGAAGCTGGAATGGGCGGTGGCAAATGGACTGATCTAGAGGAGGATTTTAAAATTCCCTTTTTTTGCTACAATGGTAAGAAATAAAGCCAACACTTCTGATCCGATTTAGTTATATAAAGGCATATGTATGAAACTGTATATATGAATAAATAAGACATTATGTAACACTCTGTTGGGGCTTCAGACATAACTGAGTTTGAGCCATCAGAATGGTCTTGACTTTTATTCAGCAGTATTTAACCAGACACACATCATGTGTATATCTGAGGTCATGTCTGAAACAAGAGAGGCGTAACAATAAATTACAATTCACAACAATTAAACAGACCATAACACAATAGAATACAGTACACAGATGATTTAAATAAGGGCCTATGGCTATACACAAATAAGAAATACAATGCAATAAACATAAGATAAAGATATAGAGAGTAAAGATATGTGTATATGTAAATATGAACATGAATATGTCAGAGGATATATGTCACATGTTAATATTACAGAGGAGGAAACAGGATCGAGCAGGTTTGTTTTCATCACAAGCCTAAAGACCTGGCCTGAAGCTCAGAGTTACTGCAGACAACATCACACAGATCTGGCCACCATCCGAAGTCAAAGTGAGAATGACCAGCTGCAGCAGATGATGCAAGGAGTGTCCAGAGCATGGATCGGTCTGTTCAGAGACTCGTGGAAGTGGTCAAATGGAGAAAATGTCAACATGTCTGCAATTAACTGGATGACTGGACAACCTAACCTTGGTGGGCTGAATAACCGGCCTTGTGCTTTTATATATCCTAATGGTTTCCTAGATGATCGAGTTTGCTCTGATGCCCTGCCTTTCATTTGTGCGATCCGTAAGTGATGCTTAATTCCAACCTATGTGTCAAATACTTTACATGCCACATAACAGGATTGACAAGTAGGGTAGACAATTTTTTTTCCTGCCATATTATAACGAATTAATTAATTATTTTAGTTTATGTAACATATGAACATTTTAAAGTATCTCAAAAAATAAAAAGGTTGTATTTAGTGACCACTTCCACATGTACCGTTTCTAAAACTCGTGGCATGGATTTAAAAAGGTGAACAGAGTGACCAGTAGTTAGCAGCAAAGAGCCAAGTGCCCACAGAAATAGAAATTGAAGACAACGCATGAAATGAGTCATGCGAAAACTGTTCCTCTGGCTAGTTTTTTTAAGTTTCTGTTCATAATTATAAGTAGAAATAAAAGTAATTAGCGGCAGAACTTTGTCTCTTAGTCTGTGCTGGTGTTGACTGATCCTGAACAACTGCAGGTAGCCAAAGAGATTGGCCGAATAATGACCTAAAACCAGCCGGCCATAAGGAATAACTCTGCCACTGGCAACATTCTAAAAACCTAGAGGTATCTGAGAGTGGTAGAAAGAGGTATCGCTACTCATGCTCGTCATCTCACACAGACAAATTTTGTGATACAACAGACACACACTCACACACTTAATTTATGTGTTCTAGACTCAACTGTCATCTTGGTTGAGCAAGATTGCAGTGACACTTTATGGGCCCCCAGCAGGCTGTCAGCGCAGGGCCCCTGAGAATTTGCTCACTGGCAAAAAGTTGGTCCCTCATCGCTGGCCCTACACTGCAGCCCTCACAAGGTCAACACAGGGCCAGAGGTGGACAATCCTGGGCCAAAGAGTAAAATTCCTGCCATATTTTTGTTTCACCCATGAACTCAGCAGCTGATTTCACCAGCGGAGGAACCGAAACATTCCTTTCCAGTCACAATCCAAATCTCAAGTCCTCAAAGAGTTAAAGTTAATGAGATGATTAAGTGAGTAATTAAATGATGATTGAGCATTAGTGATGAACACCTGCCGTAATTGAGATGTTGATGTTTTATTGGTTAAATGATGTCACCATCATGAAGATCAGTGTTTGCTTTTGTTGCACTCTTGACCCTTGACTCTTTTGTTAGATTTTGCACTGTATCAATTGTGTACTGTTGTACAGCAGAGAGATCAGTTCTGTGAAGTGTTCAACTCTTCACGGTTTTCATATGATGAGATGATCTAAAACTGAAATGTTTACAGGCAAAGATATCTCTTTATGATCATATTCATGTTTATGTTTAGCATACTGAGCCCTGCACACTCGGTGTTTAAAAAAAAAATGTCTATCTAAAAGTATCAGTGTGAAAATATAAACGCAACAAATCAAATGCTTACTTGAAACCTTCTAGACATACATAAAGAACCAACATATGAAGCTCATGAATGGTGACGCTCAACAAAATGCTTCAAGCTGCAATGCATGAAAAACTCCCATCATGCAATGCAGTATGACTAATAATTGTCCCCACTGTTGAGGTTCATATGATAAATGTTCACTTGTAAAAGACTGATCCCAATATAGAAGCTTTATCGTGCCGTTGATTTAGGAGGTTTTTATATCCAAATGCAGATCATAAACCCAGAGAGATTTAAACCAGAAACACAAATTGTTCTGTTCCTTCAAGATTTGATTCAGCATTGAACAAATGTTTGCTCTGAATAAAATATTGTAATTTTTTAAGAAGCAATTATCTTTGAATGATTAAGACATTTATATAGCGCTCAATTGTGTATTCCTGTACACCTAAACTGCTTTATAATCATATGTGGGGAGTCTGTGAGACCACCAGTGCGCTCACAACATACCAGCTATAGGTGGAGAAGAGAGACAGAAACAGACCCACTTCCTATCACTGAAAGGCTCAAGAGCACAACTAAAGCAAACACTGATCACAATTATGGTGGAAATGTTTTTTTTTCCTTCCAGCTGATGTTATCCAAGGCTGTGTGTGAAGTCAGTTGTAGTTCTTGTGTTTCTCTTTTCTTCAGTGTTGTTGATTGTTAACAGCAGGTGTTCATCACTCAATCATCATTTAATTACTCACTTAATCATCTCATTAACTTTAACTCTTTGAGGACTTAAGATTTGACTTGAGACTTGCTTGTGACTTGAAAGGAATGTCTTGGTTCCTCCGCTGGTGAAATCAGCTGCTGAGTTCATGGGTGAAACCAAAATATGGCAGGACTTTTACTCTTTGGCCCCTGGATTGTCCACCTCTGCACAGGGCCAACACAACCCACAGCAAGCTACTTCAACAGGTTTAAACAATTGAATCAATGTAAATGTATTGATTTATCAATGTTAATTGCTTTGAAAGAATATCATTTTTGTACCTGCTATTAATATTGAACAAATGTTGAAATTTCCTCGAACCACCATTACTGTGATCAGTGCTTGATTTAGTAGAGCTCTTGACATTCGTTGAGTTAACTTTCTTTCAGTGATTAATTATAACACTTATACATTCAGGAAACCAAATGAAAGAGATTTATTTTTGCTTCTGTAATGTTAGATGTGAACAAATAAACAATCTACTTCAGATAGATTAAGCTTTTGCAGCTGGTGAAAATTTATATATTTAATTAAATTCTAATATTATGAGATAAGACTCAAGAGTAAAAACCCAAGTCAAGCAAACACTGATCAGGCTTAAGGTTCTTTGAAGAAATTTAAAAAATAGCGAGGGCAAAAGTGTTCAACATTTCAACAAATCAACAGTGGAGGTGAGAGCTGCCCGTGCAGAACCAGCACTAAGGGGTCAACATATATATGAGCAAATATATTTTAGGCTGCCCTCAATGGGCCCATAAAGCGCCAGCGCAGGCTTTCTTGCAGAGATGGCTGTATTGCCATTAATTGTGTTAGTTGGTTCTAAAAGCTAAATACTAAAAAGGATCTTTGTTATCTTAACTAAACTGAAGAGGCTGTGAAATATCTGTGTAACTTGTTCAATGTGGTTTTCCTCAAATAAATCAACACAGCAAAGAAGCACATTGTGAGATTGGAGGTGAAATCCGCTAAGAATGTGAATGACCCTGCAGTGATGGAGAGCATCTTACAGAGGGTGAGTAATAAACCAGCGAGCATGAAAATATCACAAACATAATTAAGAAAACCTTCTAATTCAAAATGCAACCTTATCATTGTTATCATCTCCTGTAAATGACAAAAGTGTGAATTTGTAGTTGTGACGGCAGCTTCATATATTAAATGTTTGGTGTATAAATAAAGAGATGCCACTCTGATTGGCTGTTAGATTTTAACCAATATACAAGAAAAACTGAAGCCATCATCAGCAGAACAACACAGTGATATATGGCCGACATTCAATGGGGCCCCTTTGATTTGGAGAATATTTCATATTTTTATGCATAAAGCCCTACACTGAATAAAATGTGGAGTCAATTTCATTTGGAAAAGCTATTAAAAGCAGAATTTTTTTCACTTAGAAAACGTGAGTCAATTTTAAAGGAGCTTTCAGTGTAGAAGCTAAATACAATAATCTGTAGCTTTTATACGAAATTCACAGGTAAAGTTTTAATTGTAATTTCAAGTAAACTACAAGATGACAGCCAACAGTACTTGACTTATACTCTACAAAATCAGTTACAAAAAAATGATTAAAAGATATTAATTCAGTTCATTTCAGGATTTGATAAGATACCGAAATAAACAAGCTTAATGAACACTGTTTGTTTCTAGTGTCATGTATTATGATTGTGGTCTAATATATTAAATCATATGGTAAAGATGCTATTCCTTGCTATCCTAAGCGTTCCTGTAGCTCAATGGTAAGAGCATTGCGTTAACATCGCCAAGGTTGTGGGCCCGATCCCAGGGGATTGAACGTTCTTAGAAACAAATGTATAGGATAATGCAATGTAAGTCGCTCTGGATAAAAGCATCTGCCGAATGCATAAATGTAAATGTATTCCATTGACAAAAAAACAGATGCAAAATTTTGTGAAGTACCACCACAAAGTCAGTTATTTAATGATCAATAATGCTAATGCTAAATGTATATAAAAACGTTACGGTTCATAAAATATCATAAATATTGTCGAAAGGTTGGAGACATACAGTCAGGTCCATAAATATTGGGACATTGACACAATTCTAACATTTTTGGCTCTATACACCACCACAATGGATTTCAAATGAAACGAACAAGATGTGTTAAGAGACTTACTCTAATAACAATTAAATAAATAAAAAAACATTTCCTGGTGTTGAAGTCTATAAATGTGTTAAGAGACTTAGTTTCCTATTAATGTGTTAAGAGACTTTGTTTATAGACTTCAACACCAGGAAATGTTTTTTTTTTATTTAATTGTTATTAGAGTAAGTCTCTTGACACTACATCAGTAACACTGATGTAGTGTTGAAGATAATGAGGGATTAAGTGATTAATTAGAGATGGTTAAGCTTTAATGATGATCCCCTGCTGTGACAAGCAGAATCATTAAAGGAATGAGAAACACAAGAACTACAACTGACATCCAATCATAACAGTAGATGGAATCAACTGAAGATAAAATAATGCATTACATTCTCAATATCTGCGTAAACAACAAACATGATGAACAACTTAACTTACTAACCAATGACTAACCAATGACAGAAGACTTGTGACCGACATCATTTCTATAAAGCTTATTCATTACAACGAAAGAAAGTTATAGCAGTATCTATATCGGTGAGTTCAGTGTTTTCTCGTATATCCTCAGTGCGACAATACTAAGAGCGGATAGAAACAGAGTTTGTATTTGTAAGACAATGAGGTTACGCAGAAATTGCTACTCACAACGTAATAACACCTGGTTGCTGATCTTTGCATTCCTGTCTGACATATACAAGTACTCTAAATGCATGTTTATTCCTATATCTGTGTTTATGTCTGTTAGTAATATGCAAGCACATGATTAATCATCAATGGCCAACATTTCATACAGCATATGTTGTTGTATCTATGTTTTTGTCTTTTCCATTTTATTCGTTTTCATGAACAAGGCATTGAGTGATTTTTATTGGAGTTGGTGTATGGTTCTTGCACTTTCTGCTCTATTGCTTGTCTTGATTGCTTACATGTGTAGGCGCTCTACCTCCTATTTTGCATACGGGGAGAGGAGCAGAAGCTCATTTGCATTTAAAGAGACACACACAAAAAGCCATTGCAGCCACAAATGGTCATGTTCAACATATTGTAATGAAAGATATGTGGTCTATTTAGAGCTGAAACTTTACAGAGACATTCTGGGGATAACTCTGACTATTTTTACATTGCAGAAAACCCCTTGATTTGGGGCCCTTTAAGTTACGTTTAAAGTGTCCAGTTTCTGTTTGTTTTAATAATATTTTTTAAAAGTTATGTTCATACAGTGAGGAATGTTACATTCTATTCTTTTTAAAACGTTATTTCCTTTTTATTTCTTCATTTACCTTCTGTTTCCTATTAAACATTAGTCGTAGTATCATTACCCTAACGCACATGCATGTGCTCCACCCCCTTGTTCTCTCACTCAGTTCTTCTGGTGGTTGTCATCTTCGCTCTTCCTCTGTCCTCTTCTCTTCCTGGTTGAGCACTCGAGCTGTTTTAACCATGAGGTCTGTCTTGACACATAAAACACAGATGTCGAGTTCACTGGCGGATTCCAATGACGGTTCACATGTTGAAAAGTTTAGCAGACTTAGGCCGTGCTGAGAGAGAGTTGCTGTAGTCTCCCAGCACGGATGACACTTTCAATATCAAACTGTGATGTCAAAGACAGACTGATGTCATAAGATCTTCTGCGGTCTGTCACGCCTAAAGCAATTTCCATAGTGAAACACAGAGCGAAGCTAGAAAAAGAACAGATCAGTCTTCACCAAAAAGAGGTTTTAAAAAGTATTGAATAAAAAAGTGTTTAATTATGAGCAATGTGTATTAGACATTTATATCATGATAAGTTAACTCTGTCACGCCATGCATTTAAAAATACTTTAAATGATACATTTGATCTGTTCTATTGTAAATAAAATATGGGTTTTTGAGATTTGCACATAATCATATATTTTACACCTTTATCTGATTTTGGGTTGTGTATTTTTGCAGTGTTAATAATTACTCTGACCAAACAAATTCTGTTTGTTTCTGTTCTTTAGATTAAAGAGAAAGTGAGAGATCATGGGATAGACGAGGAGACAAGATTGACATGGAAAGTGCAGTCAGATGGAAATGTTTTTTCAGTAAAACGTGATCAAAAAGATGATGTTCAGAAAAAGGCATGTGAAGGCATGTAAACGTCTTGTGGTTTCATCCCAAAAAGGTAAAACATCTCTCTCATGTTTCTTCTCTGGATCTGTTCCACATGTGTGAAATGATCTGCCCACTGCTACAAGATCATCAGATTCTGTTTCAGATTCTGTTTCCATCTTTAAGAACCGTCTGAAAACACATCTCTTCTGTCAACACCTGACCCCTCAGTTCTGACTTCTGTCTCCTGTCTACTCAAAAAAAAAAAAAAACTTAACTATGTACAATACTGTGATGGGCTTTATGAGACCAGTTTTCTTTTATTGCACTTATTCTTTTTATTGTCCTTATGTTGTTCCAATTGCTTCCATTGTTTCCCTCATCTGTAAATCACTTTGGATTAAAGCGTCTGCTAAATGATTAAATGTAAATACAACATGTGTTTTTATGATGCAAGTGATAAGATCGACACTCTTATTTATGATATCATACATGTTTGGTGTTAAGTTGTTTAGAATGATAGATTTTAGGATCTTTGTTTCTTAAAAGCAACCAGAGATTAGTGTTGAATTTCATTATTTCTTTATCCATAATATTATTCTCTACTAATTTTACATATTTTATTGATTTATTAAGTTATAAATTATGTATTAGTTCATTATTTTGTTTATTTTTCTTAAAGTAACACTCAGAAAGGGAAATTCTGTCATTCGTAAACTCCAGCTCCTCCGTTTATCTTCAGAACACAAAAGAAGAGTTTTGTTGAGGTCCGTGAGCTTCTGACACTTGAAGCGCTTTGAAGTTTGGTTGTGTTGCAGTCAAAGCTCCCGGACCTCAACAAAACTATCTTCACTTGTGTTCTGAAGCTAAACGAAGGTCCTATGGTTGATGAACGTCTTGAGGATAGTAATTCATGGCAGACTGTTTAGCAGAGTTTCCTTTCAATGTTGTTTAATCTTATATTGAGTTCTGTATTTGTAAAGTAGTAATTTTCCACTGTCATTGTTGGTTTACAGTTATAAGCTTTTGAATCTGTTTCTAGTCAGATGAAGATTATTCAATAAACTCTTTTATTCCATCATCATTTCGTCTCATGTGCTCCTCCTTCATCTCTGTATCTATATTTGAACTGAAGTGGATATTTTCAGCACAGACTGACTAGTGTTCCTCAGAGTAAAATGAACTCTTCTAAAACAACATTTGATCGCACTGTGCGATGATTGATGCATTAGTGAGCATTAGTGATAAACACCTGATGATAATGAGCAGAATCACTGAAGGATGTCTAAAAACCCGATAGCAAGCTTTCATTAAATCAATGATAAAAATGATTAATGACTTGGATCAAAATAACTTTTGCAACCGCAATTTTAAGCCGACGCATATTTTTGCGTCGACACTTCGCAACAGCTCGCCACACAAATGTGGGAGACCAAAACATGGGTATGGGAACAGCTGCTTGATAGCCACTTTAGCATTCAAATAAACCAATCATAGCGTAGCACTTCAATGAGGTTAAGAGTAGATTTAAAATACCCCACAGTCATAGCTGTTGTTCTTATATGCATTGCTTAACTCAAGAGTCTAGAGACCAACTTAAGCAAAACTGATCACAATGATGGTGGTTTGTTCTTCTACATGTTCATTTCATGTTGAAGTTACTTGATCTTATTACATGTTAAGAAAACATGACTTAAACAAGAGGAATTTAATCATGTTCAACAAAATGCCATTTTTTAGTGTGATTGAATCATGTTAAACCAAATAGCTTTTGTGTTTAGGGCAAGTTTGTGCTAGAAACCCATACAATTGTGTTAAATCAAAGTGATTTGTTCAAGTAAAGCGAAAAGAATCAAACTTTTTTTGAGTAAATGATTCATTCCATGATGCATCTGTCTAATCCCCACCTTTCCGCTATCCTAGTCTGATGTGATTGGTCAGATGGTCTAGTCTGCTGTGATTGGTCGACCACGAGTGAGGCACTCAAGCTACAGTGTTTGGGGGAGAAGAGTGAAGTTTTTGTGGGCAGTCCTAGCAAAACGTAGGCGTGGACTATATGTAGTGATGTAAATCTGTGGCTGTTCGCGAATTGGACTAAGGACAATTCCTTGCATGATTCAGAGTCGACTCCCTTTTTTCCAAGGCAATAAAATTGTTATTAATTCTGTTTCAGATTTACAACTTGGCAGACTGCTTTCTTTCAAACCCGGCATCATTAAACACTGCATGAAATGTTATTTTCATGATCTCGTGTTATGTTCTCTTTAAGAAACAACTGAAACACATGTCTTCCGTCAACACCTGACCGATCAGTTCTGACTTCTCTATTTTCTACTCTTTCTTTAAAAAATTTAAACTTAGCTTTGTGTACTGTGATGGGCTATATGAGACCAGTTTTATTTCGTTTATACTCTTTATTATCTTTATGTTCTTCCAATGCTTCTATCAATTACCTAATTTGTAAGTCGTTTTGAATAAAAGCATCTACTACATGACTTAATGTAAATGTAATGCTGTCAGATGTCATATAGACAAGAATGTGGAATGTAACAGAAACAGTTCTTGCACTCTAAATCTCTTTTTTTTTCATGAAAACAACTTGAAACCAAAGTTTATTCTTTCAACAGGATAAATAAATAAAATCATATCTCATCATTCTGGGATGGTTTTATTCATATAGTTAACTTAATATGAGCATAATATGACTACTAAAATAAAGTTTACAATATGATTATTTACATGCTTCTGATAATAAACAGCAGTTCACTTTAGCAGTGGATGACTTTAAACAATAACTTTTATGCAGGGGCGGCGACAGGAGGTTTATCTTTGGGGTGCTAAGTGTTGCTTAGAAAGTGGTTTAATAAAATGTTTAATTTAATAAATTCCTTAGCTATACAACATGCAATTTTACAGTTTAAATGTAGAACAGCATCTTAAATATATAGTTGTAGCGCATAAACCTTCTCCAACAGGTGTACTTAGTAATGTTAATTAATAAAGTTTTTCTTACATTTTAGAACAAGCCTGCTTTGTGTGATGTGCGTTTTTTGAAACATTATGTAATGTGTAAAATAGTCTACCTACTAAACAATCGTATTTATGAACTAAAAAACTGAAGAAAAACAAATGAAGCAGAACACTGCAATGAACCTACATGTTGGCTACTGCAGCGTCCATTCGGCGTATGGATTTATTATTACTTCACAAGTTTCTTTTAAGAAAAAAAAGCTTATCCACAAACACAAGGTTCAAGCTCTTTCACTACGGGTCCTTCACTAGCCTAATTATTCCTTCTAACGTTATAACGAAAATCTAAATAATCAATGCTATGCTATTCTGTTTTTTTGGTATAGAAAACTTATTACATCCAGGACGTGTTCCCAGACTATCATAACTTTGAATATATTCACAATTGGTCTGAACTCCATATAGCCTGCTCTACATTATAGTTACAGAATTGTTAAACTACAGCAAACTTAGATATCACCCGCACTTCACGTATAAAAACAACACAACATCTGATTTGTCACGGCAAGCATAACAATCTGCTTTACCTGCTCTTAAACTGCTCTTCTCTTTGCTGTAAGAAGGAGATCTTCTCTTCCAGGTAAATGTGATTTATTTTAAGTAATGTTTTATTGAGTTCGCTGCTATCTGAAAGTCTCATTTTCTCAAACTGAATTACTGGAAAAGTTTGACTGAGAAGCCATCCGTCAACTCACAGGCTTAGTCTAGTTATATTTATATTAATAAAAATAAAGTAATAATATTTTAAGAAATAAATATTTATATAAAATATCAGTGGGACTATTAATCATTGGTGGTCCGTCAGGTCTGTTTAGTTACGCCCAAGTGCCAGTTGTTAACACATACCTGACCCCTCAACTTTATTATTAAACGCTCGTTAGCTTCTTTTCAAACTTTTTTTAATTTTATCAATAATAAATGGTTTATGATCTGATATGTGATGGGAAAAAAGTAGTCAGGAGGCATTTTCGGACCTCCGATGATCAGAAGTTAACATTCGCTTTACTCACCATGCCACGGAAGACGCCAGGAAGCCTCATTTTTACATCTCTAAACCAATCAGCAACTGGTGAATATCCTCCGCATACAAGACGGGCTATTTGCGATCAGTGTAAATAGACACTCCGTAAAAGATATAAGAAATTCCTTGAGGGTGCTTTGCCGGGGCGAAGCAGTTTTCTGACGGGGCTATAACCCCAGCAAACCCCCCCCACTAGCGCCGCCACTGCTTTTATGTAAACAGTAAAGATATGGCATATTTATCAAAGCTTGTAACTTAAAATAGCACAGCATGTCAAAACTACCAGCTGAAGAGTTAAGACTGTCAGCAGTAAAATATCATTTATATAAATATAACAGTTATACAACAGCAAATAATTTCCAAAACTTAAAAGACAGCTCTAAATACAATGTCTAATTTACTGCAGATGACAGAGATGAAAGGCATTGTTAAAAATTGACGTCTGAACAGCCTTCCTGGTTGAGATTCATTTCTTCAGCAGCATCGTTACGATCATATTTTGTTGAGAAAACATCTCCATTAGGCTGCAGTCTCCACTTCAATGTTGTGTCCTTTTCTATCCCTTGATCCTTCAGTTTCTGATTGATCTGAATAAATACATATTGTGACACTAAATTGTGTCTCATATTCATAAGAATTGTGTCAACCAGTTTGCACAGTAATGCACAGAGGTCTGAGCACAAACAGTTTATTGCAGTGGTTTTTGGGTCAATTTGGGCTCTCACATTAAAACGTTTACATTGGAATTTGGTTAGAACTGAAAATCTGATGGACTTCAAAATCCAACATTGCCATCAAAAGTCAAGTGAAATTATGACTGAGCATAAGTGAAAAATTTGCTACTTCCCAGACTTATGGTCTTATGAAGGCCCCATATGGGTTAGCCAAGAAAAATGGAAACTGCTTAGTGTTCATACTACAGTGAGGTACATGTGACAATGAATGTTGGAGTTAATGAAGTAAAATCACTGACACTGACTTAGATAAAATAAATCTAAAACAATAAAAATTAAAAACTTCACAAACAACATTACCATCTTTTCATTTGATAAAGCATGTTATTGAGAATTACGTTTTTTTTGTTGAAATCCCAACTAATGTACTCACACTCAACATGTGAAACTTATGAATCTCCACAACGGTGACATGCTTCATAGCACAATTCATTCCGAGTACGTTGCAAAACTCATCCATTGTTCCCAGAATGCATCGTAGCATGAATCATGTCATCATTGTTGAGATTCATCCGCTGATCCGCTGTGAATAACTAACACAGAATTTCAACATGCGTAGTGTGAAGTGATTTTAATAATCCATTTGAAAAAGATTTTATTAGAGTCATGTTTCTTTCCAGAATCATAACATTATAACCTCACAGCAACTCCTATTAGTTTAAAACCAATATAATAGTTATAAATTGACTTTGAAATTGTATTTAGGTAGCAAATGAATGTTTTATGTTATGGTTCAATATTCACCCACTGTAAGATGTTCTCCATCACTGCAGCATCATTTACATTTAGACCAGATTTCACCTCCACTCTCACAATCTGCTTCTTTTGATCTGTTTGAACATGACAGGTTGTGAGGAAACTTGAACACTTGAGGAAAACCTTATTAAATGTTTGTTCAAAGAGAAATTAAAATTTGATGGTAATTTTCTCATTCTCAGTCTATCCAAGATGTAAAGAAGAGTTTAGCTGAACCTGCTGTTGTTGGTGATCTTAAAATGTATATCCTTAGGTGCCGTCATTACAAAACGTTCAAAAAGTAGAAACAGGCAGCACACAATTTGTCTGCTATATCTTACAAAGTCATTTGAATGATCTTAGAGGGAGCGGGGGTAGTGTTATGATTAGTAACATCTCTTTTTGTGTTCGCTATAGGATTCTCCCTCTCGTTCTATGCTGTGATTTTGTGTGCTGCTGTCTGCGCGCTGTTAAAGTGCTGCGGTTCATAGCCTACATCCGCACCGACACGATCATCACCATAAATAAAAAGGGGACTGCTCGTTTGGCTCTTATCGTGGTGTTTTAGTGTCCTGCTTCATATTTCTGGCTGGTGTGGGAGGACTATTCAGTTCCTTCCGCTTGTAGGGGAGCTAAGCTGCCCTCGGTTTCTTTTTTGTCTTTGATTTAAACTTTTGTTGTGTTTCTTTTGGGCTTTCTATATTATATAATTATGTTGAAGTACAGTTGGTTTGGTTGAATTTATTTGCTTTTCTTTCATCTTTATCCTTGTAAAAATAATTAACTTCTCATAGCTTTGGAAGCAGCTGATCAACCATCGAGTAGTGTGACTCTATTTATATGTGGTCATCTACTGAATTCAAGTTGTTTTGTAGTAATCTCAGGTGACCAATTATTTGATTCTTTTGTTTACTGCCTATATTTGTTTATTGACATCCATTGCTGTCAGGACTGGTTTCCTTATTGTTGTCTACATTATCATTTTTATATAGTTTCTTATTTGTTAATTGCAGGAGCTGGGGTCCCACGGTTAGATTGCCCTTCCTCCTTGTGGTGGTGGTATGGGAGGTGGATAGTGCCATGGATTCCCTTCCGAATACGTCGCCACCATAGACGCGTGAAACTAACGCCGTGGATAAGTACGTCGCCACCATTGACACATGCATGTTAAGTTTAAAGTCACGCGTCATTGCTTCCGGATCCAAACTCTATAGCAAAGAAATGTTATAAATAAATGTATGATTCATTCCTCCCCCAATGCAAACATAATAAGCTGTACATGTGATTCTAATACATTTCTCAATGCTAAATAGAATATTTGCCCGTTTTATCCTTTATTTAATGTTGCTTTCTAATGCCCTTTGAAAAGAGAAAAATACAATATTGTCTGATAGAGAAAGGGGTTGCTGATGGATTCACCTGTAATTTATAGCTATTGTACAGGATGAATAATTGTGGTTTTGCTTTGTGTAATTTAATTAATAACTAATGCTGGCAACAAATTATGAATAAATGTCGATTTTTTTTAAATCCCATCAGTATCCTTTTTTACAGAACTTAAAATAGTGTTATTTCCATATTTAGCCATTAAGCGGCGCTGTTAACAGGGTGGTGTATTTTGTATTTTAGCGAAATTAGGAAATTGTAGGCAAAATCATGGAAATTGTATGCACCTTACGTCTGTAAATACATTGGATTATGCACGTCGGTGTGGAGGCAATAAACTCATTCTTTATGGAGATGAAACAAAGAGAAAAACAACAGTACATGATGAAAGCGCCTAAACCTACCAATCTCGGGATCAAACAACGCAATGGTTTAAAGTTTTAGATTTATCTCCTACACATATCTAAATATACCAACAAGTAAAATCCATTTTCTAATCCACCTATCCGTGTTATCGTTTACATTAAAATTAATTGTTTTAAGCTTTAAAATCAAGAGTTTGTTTAACTCAGAGGTAGCATCATTGCATTTGTAGACTGAAATTAAAAATGCATGAATAATGCTATGCAATGAATATTTCAAATGTATAATTATAAATATATAATTTGAATTATTTCGATCCATCTTCTTCCGCTTATCCGGGGCCGGGTCGAGGGGGCAGCAAACTAAGCAGGGATGCCCAGACTTCCCTCTACCTAGACACTTCCTCCAGCTCTTCCGGAGGGACACCGAGGCGTTCCCAGGCCAGCCGGGAGACATAGTCCCTCCAGCGTCTCCTAGGTCTTCCTGGGGGTCTTCTAAGACCACCGGCAAATGTTAAAATCATTGTATAGCCCAATCCACACTGAAGTCATAGCAAGTGTTCAATCTTCAATGCTTTGAACGGTGGCCAGGTCAAAATGATTCTGTCTGCAGTAAACTCGTGTTTCACCCCAAGTCTTCTGCTCCTGGATCAGAATATACTCACACGAGATACTCTGGAGGAACAGACCTGTTGATAGGAGAGGTTTGAGAGTACAAGTTCAGTTACAGATATGTTATGCTACGGTTCACCAACGGACACCCCGGCTTGGGACTCCCCTCTGGGGAGTGCTCACGCTCATAAACTGGTCACTTAAACTGTGTTTCGATCTATGCTACCTCTGCTCTTAATTCTGTTTGACAAAGTCACGTTACTTATGGTCATGAGATAAAGTTAGTGTATAAAATCATTGATTCATTGGCCTTTTCTAATCTAGTCAGAGGTTTCTCAAGACCACCATCAACACACACCATCTGTCGGTTCTACACAACGTCTCGTTCCCTCCATCAGGGAACAGAGGTTACATCCGTAATCAAGACGTTTTCTTGTCTGACCAGCTATGAAGTATCTGAAACCCCTTTAAAAACTAGCCTGCTTCAACAGCTTTACCAGCTACAAAACAAAGCTTGGAGCACCTTTCACAGGGCTGTTGAATACGACAAATAGAAAATATAAATACTCATGGACTCATGCAATCTCCCTCTCCCTCTCCCTCTCCCTCTCTCTCTCTCTCGCTCTCGCTCTTTCTCTCTCTCTGTGAATACATCAATAGTCTTTACTGGACATCAGACTTGTGTAAAGTTAAACACTGACATGAGAACAGCAGGACATGTATCAATCTTTCCATTGCTGATGGCTTTTACAGTATGAAATGGATCTGAAACAGATAAAAATATTGAATAAAAAATTAAATATGATTGCAAGTGTAAAAGGCAGTACAGTACAAGACACACTCTGATAAATGATAGTAAGAAGCAGTTCAGTTTACCTGTTACAACAGTCAGAGGTGAAGATCTACATGAAGTGTCTCTGTTTGATCAAATCTTATATATTTAGTTTGTGTCGGTACGTCCTTCATTGCCTTCATTTACCTACACAAATGTTAATGAGTCATCCTTATGCAAAAGTGTTCCCAGTCTACTGGAACAGGTGCTCATTTCCATTAAAACTTTGCCATGTTATTTGAATGAAAGCCTCGAAGTGTAAACAGTGAGTGGAAATATTCACCTCTGCACTCATGAATCTCAAAGACGTGTCTTAAAAATAAGCGTTTTTGAAATGTGTGCAATGATCTCAATAACATCCTCACAAAGAGCACTGACACGTTTCAAGAGGACGATAAGGAAATGTGAAAAATGCAGAGGAGTAGGCAGGAGTTTGTAGCTCTGTGTACCATCAATTTAACAGATAAGCTTGTGTGGTGTTCGGATCTGTGGATCTTTTTTCTATGTTTACTCAAATAAAAATGATTTGATTGTTTTACAGCCTCATATTTATTGACCCTGGCTCGTTTGCTTTGAAGAACATTTAATAAAGACCTAACATTGAACATCCCCCCAGAAACATTATGTTATGTATGTTTTATTTTTCGGCTAAACACAACTCAAGCGAACACAGCATCTGAATAACTGCTGCAAGGCATGAATGCTCTGTTGACAAAGGTGCAAATGTACTTCCAGATTTGTATACCGCCTCTCCTAAAAGCCTCTGCAAAGTGATGAGATGCAAATGTATGGTACAATATTCAGGAAAATATAATCACAAAGTGAAAGTGAACTATTTGTCAGATATGGTAACCCATACCGGAAATGTGACCTCTGCATTTAACCCATCCAGTGAGTAGTGAAGACACACACAGCAAGTGATGAACACACGTACACCTGGAGCAGTGAGCAGATCACAGCAGGGCCCGGGGAGCATGTAAGGCTGATGTGCCTTGCTCAACTTTATCAGCTGCTGATCTGAGTCTGGTTGTGCCGTAAAGGTCCCTTCAACTGGCAGTGAATGCTTAGTGTACCATCACTGTGTATAAATATACACAGTGATGGTATTTATTTTATAAAAAACCTACCTGCGTACTGGACATAACATGGAAGGGGTGGGTCTTCCTTGGTCCCGAAAGGGAGTAGTGGCAACTTTGGGCACATATCCGGGCCTGGGTCTCAGGATAACGTGAGAGTTGCCGGGCGCGAATTCAAGGCAATCCAGGGACACGGAGAATGCTTGTTGGTCCCCTACCCTCTTGAAAAAAATGAGCGCCATCAATAGGGACATCTTTCTAAAGAGGTGAGGACCGCATTAAGGTCCCAAGAGGGTATGGAGCAGAGACTATGCGGATTCTCCCTGAACATCTTTGCTGGAGGGACCAGCTCGATGGCCTGTTTCGCCAGAAGGGTGGCGACCTCTGCCCGAATTACGGGGCGTCCCTGCTTCTGACTGAGATGTAGAGGATTCCCCGAAGCTTGGGAGTGTTTTTGGCAAACTGGATCGAGTAGCCAAATCGGACCATCCTCCATAACCACTGAGACTGTGTGGGCAGCTCTTGCCAAGCTCTCAGGGACTGAGACAAAGAGAGCTAACCACATCTCGCGGGGGGCGCCCTGACCTCCTCTTCCGGAGTGCATCCTGGGCTGGGGGCACAGGAACTGGAGCCGATGTCGAAGGGGGCCTGGGCTGCTGGGAAGCATACATTGCGGCGATGAAGAATATGGTTAATAGCCTATGTCTTCTCATCACGTAGCAGCCCCCCCCTGCGAGACGGGTGCACCGAGAAAGCGGACTTCAAGGTCAGTGGCGGCACGGAGATCCTGCATGATACCCGGGTCGGCCTTACCCTCGTGTAGCTCTCTCAACGCCTTGGCCTGGTGGACGTGCAGGATGGCCATGATGTGAAGAGAGGAGGCAGCCTTTCCCGCAGCAGTGTAGGCCTTCGACAGCAGTGATGCCGAAGTCTTTGGACGCTTTGGACGGAAGGCGTGGCGGATTCCTTCAGGTGGCTGCCGTCTGCGGGCAAAGGTGCACCATGAAAGCACATTCCATCTGGGGGATATCGACATAGCCTTTAGCTGCCCCACCATCGAGGGAAGTAAGGGAGCTAGAGCTGGTCTGACTGAAGCGAGCCGTAAGCGGGGCGCTCCAAGTCATACACAGCTCCTCATGCACCTCAAAAAAATGGCACTGGGGGTGGGGGCGGTTTGGCACCACGCACCAGCCCCAGGAACCATTTATCCAGTCACAAGCGCTGTGAAGGAGTTAGTGGGGTACACTGCAACCCAATTCTTGTGGCTGCCTGGGTTAGCATGGTCGACATCTCAACGTCTGCTTCCTCCTAAGCTCGACCCCCCTAGAAAGGGATCTCGGAGTCTGAGCAAGGCACCTCACCCCTACATGCTCCCCGGGTCCTGCTGTGATAGCTCCTCACTGCTCCAGGTGTACGTGTGTTCATCTACTTGTCTTCACTACACACTGGATGGGTTAAATGCAGAGATAACATTTCCGGTATGGGTTACCATATCTTACAAATAGTTCACTTTCACTTTGTGATTCAATATTTTATCAAACTCTTGCATCTCTGCACTTTGCAGAGGCTTTTAGTTGAGGCGGTATACAAATGTTGAAGTACATTTGCATGAATGCCTTGCAGCAGTTACTCAGAAGCTGTGCCAAAAATATAACATAGTTTCAGTTGGGTCGACTTGGTTAGCAAAATAAAAAAATCTGGATTGCATGCACAAACAACTTTATTAGGCAAAATGTAAACAAAACGTTGCGTTAATTCTCATTGGACCAGGTTGCCTTTTTTGTTGTCTTAATTTATATAAAAAATGAATAAAAAGTAATCAATCTAAGAAGAAATAGGAGAAACGCTTAAAACAAGCAAAGAGAGAAACAACCAACGGAAGCTCAGTGATTCAACATTTTTGGCCAAGTACAGAATGATTTCCCATGAGCCATCTGATGGATAATGTGCGAAGCACAACAAATTAATAATTCTAGTATTTTAACATTCATGCAACCATGTGAAGAAACCTGGATTCAGAAATGTCAATCCTATAGCTTATTTCCCGTCCTTTACATAACATAATGTTTCAGGGGGGGTGTTCAGTGTTAGGTCATTATTGAATGTTCTTCAAAGAAGACGAGCCAGGGTCAATAAATATGAGGCTGTAAAACAATCAAGGCAAGGCAATGCAAGTTTATTTATATAGCACATTTCATACACAAGTGCAATTCAAAGTGCTTTACATAAAATTATTGACAGAAAGAAATAAAACGTATCTTTAAAATGCAAATGATTTAAGATCACAAAAAAACTTCAGATTTTTAAGAAACAATAAAACAGCAATAAAATTGATTAAAAAATGTTAGTGTTTGTATAAAAAGAATAAGAGCAAAATAAAAATAAATTTGAAAAAAAGGGCAGGTGATGTAAAGCAGCACAGTGCTCAGGTTGTGAATGCACAGCTAAACAAGTGTATTTTTAATCTGGATTTAAAAGTAGCTAATGTTGGTGAATGTCTGATATCTTCTGGAAGCAGATTCCATCTACGGGTGGAGTAATGTCTAAACGCTGACTCGCCCTGTTTTGAGTGAACCCTTGTTATCTCTAACTGACCTGATCCTGATGATCTAAGAAGTCTGTTTGGTTTATATTCAATGAGCATATCTGAGATGTATTTAGGTCCAAGACAATTAAGTGATTTATAGACAGTTAATAATACTTTGAAGTTGATTCAAAAAGTAACTGGTAACCAGTGTAAGGACCTGAGGATTGGAGTGATATGCTCAGATTTTTCTGGCAGCAGCGTTCTGTATGAGCTGCAGCTGTCTGATGGTCTTTTTGGGAAGACCTGTAAGTCCATTACAGTAATCCACCATGCTGGTGATGAAAGCATGAACTAGTTTCTCTAAATCTTGGCTTGAGACAAAACATCTGATTCTGGCTATGTTTCTGAGTTGGATGCTGATTTGCTTATTGCTTTGACATGACTGCTGAAACTAAGGTCAGACTCCAAAATGACCCCAATATTTTTTACCTTGCTTTGTTTCTTTAGACCTCTTAAGTCAAGGTATGTGTTTACCTTGTTAGTTTCATCCTTGTTACCAAAAACAATGACTTCAGTTTTGTTTTTATTTAACTGAAGGAAGTTTTGACACAAGGGGGGCACGGTGGCTTAGTGGTTAGCACGTTTGACTCACACCTCCAGGGTTGGGGGTTCGATTCCCGCTGTGTGTGGAGTTTGCATGTTCTCCCCGTGCCTCGGGGGTCTCCTCCGGGTACTCCGGTTTCCTCCCCTGGTCCAAAGACATGCATGGTAGGTTGATTGGCATCTCTGGAAAAAATTGTCCGTAGGGTGTGAGTGTGTGAGTGCGTGAGTGCGTAAGTGAATGAGTGAATGAGTGAGTGAGTGTGTGTGCCCTGCGATGGGTTGGCACTCCATCCAGGGTGTATCCTGCCTTGATGCCCGATGACTCCTGAGCGCAGGCTCCCCGTGACCCGAGGTAGTTCGGATAAGCGGTAGAAAATGGAATGCAATGGAAAGTTTTGACACATCCAGCTCTTAATTTCATCAATGCATTGGCAAAGAGAGTCAATAGGCCTGTAGTCATTGGGTGGGAGGGCTAGATAGATCTGAGTGTCATCTGCATAGCTGTGGCAGATCTGAGTGTCATCTGCATAGCTGTAGCAGATCTGAGTGTCATCTGCATAGCTCTGGTAGGCAATTTGGAACTTTTTCATTATTTGGCCAAGTGGGAGCATATACAAATTGAAGAGGAGCGGACAAGAATTGAGCCCTGTGGAACACCACAAGTCATGGATGTCCAGTCAGATTTATGGTTTCCTATGTTCACATAGTAACCTCTCCCTTTAAGGTATGACCCAAACCATTTAAGTACCAATCCAGAAAGCCCTACCCAGTTTTCCAGCCTATGTAGGAATATGGTGTGATCTACCGTGTCAAAAGCTGCACTGAGATCTAGTAGAACCAGAACTGATATTTTGCCTGAATCAGAATTCAATTGAATATCATTAATTATCTTTATGAGCACTGTCTCTGTGCTATGATGCTGACGGAAGCCACACTGATAATTGTCCAGGTAGCCATTTAAGTTCAAGAATTTGGTCAGCTGATTGAAGACAACCTTTTCTATGATCTTGCCAATAAAAGGACGATTTGATATTGGTCTGTAGTTAGATAGTAAGGTTTTGTCTAGATTGCCCTTTTGTAGAAGAGGTTTGACAACGGCATTTTTTAGGGACTCTGGGAAAATTCCTGAGAGCAGTGAGGTATTAACTATTTTTAGGAGATCTGCTTCCAAACAGTGAAACACTCTTTTGAAAAAGGATGTGGGAAGTGTGTCAAGGCTGTAAGTTGATGCCCTAAGATGCTGTACTGTTTCCTCCAGGGTTGTGAGATCAATTGTCTGAAATTCAGACAAAGTAACTCATTTCTGATGTACTGAAGTCAGACTGACCTGACTGCCGCATGGAGCTTTGGCGATTTCCATTCTGATATTACTGATCTTTTGAAGGAAAAAAGTTGCAAACTCATTGCATTTGTCATCAGACAGCATTTCCCTCGGAACTTGGCTAGGGGGATTTGTTAGTCTATCTACAGTAGTGTTATTTATTTTGGAGTTTATAATGTTAGAGAAAAAAGTTTGTCTAGCTTTGCCTAAGTCAACATTGAATGCATGGAGACTGTCTTTATAGATCTTACAGTGAACTTCAAGTTTGGTTTTTCACCACATACACATACGCTTTTCTGCATCAAATCATTTTTATTTGAGTAAACATGGAAAAAAGATCCACAGATCTAAACACCAGACAAGCTTATCTGTTGTATTAATGGCACACAGTGCTACAAACTCCTGCCTACTCCTTTGCATTTTTACATTTCCTTATCGTCCTCTTGAAAAGTGTCAGTGCTCTTTGTGAGGATGAGGATATTGAGATGTTTGCACACATTTAAAAAAAGCTTATTTTTAAGACACGTCTTTGAGATTCATGAGCGCTGTGGTGACTATTTCCACACACTGTTTACGATTCGAGGCTTTCATTCAAATAACATTACAAAGTTTAATGGAAATCAGCACCTGTTCCAGTACACTGGGAACACTTTTGCATAAGGATGACTCATAAACATTTGTGTAGTTAAATAAAGGCAATGAAGGACGACCTACACAAACTAAATATATAAGATTTGATCAAACAGAGACACTTCATGTAGATCTTCACCTCTAACTGTGGTTACAGGTAAACTGAACTGCTTCATACTATCATTTATCAGAGTGTGTCTTGTACTGTACTGCCTTTAATACTTGCAATACTATTTACTTTTCATTCAATATTTTTAATGTTTCAGATTCATTTCATACTGTAAAAGCCATCGGCAATGGACATACTGATATATGTGCTGCTGTTCTCAGGTAAGTGTTTAACTTTAAATCTACTTTAAGTCTAACTTTAAGTCTAATGTTCAATAATGACTGTTGAGGTATTCACAGCGTTTTCTGAACTCAATCAGTGTTTTCAGAGAGAGAGAGAGAGAGAGAGAGAGAGAGAGAGAGCCAGAGAGCCAGAGAGCCAGAGAGAGAGAGAGAGAGAGAGAGAGCCAGAGAGAGAGAGAGAGAGAGAGAGAGAGAGAGAGAGAGAGAGAGCCAGAGAGCCAGAGAGAGAGACACAGAGGGAGGTTGATACAGAACGGAGACTAGAGGATGCAAGCTGGAGAGAGAGAACCAGAGAGAGAGAGAGAACCAGAACCACGAAAAGACGGAAAGTGGAAACTTAATGTACCGGGAGGCCATATTTAACTATTATTTACTTTTGATTTGTGTTTTGAAAGATAATGAAAAAAGAATCTCCTCAGCCACACCGACCCTATCTCCTTCCTTTCATTGAACCTCACCACACCTACATTAATGAAATATATATAAAATAAATAAAACTTTGTTTTTAATGTTAACTGTCATACACATTCCATGTATGCACACAGTCCATAAAGTCTCGATTTGACAACTAAAAAGCCGTCAGGAGAGGTTAAGATGCAGTGAGTGCTTCCCACATTTTTAACATTTAAAATGTATGAAAATAAAGCAGTTTATCTTTTTATTTTATGGTCCATACAGGTTGACCAGTTAGTATATGAAATATGAAACAAGTAGACCATAATGTAATTCAGTGGCGGCAAGAGCTAGGCAAGAGCTAGGTCTTGAAAACCCATGTGATCCTCAGTTAAAGGCGCAGTGCGTCTGTGGAGTCTACTCAATAAAGCGATGCTGCATTTCTGTTTGTTTGTGACATTCTTTATAGAAATGGTGGTGCAAGGCTGTGTTGCACTAGAACAGTTTTGGAACCGGAATTTAGAAATTGCTCAAGGTTCCGGTTCTGGATAAGAACCGGTTCTCGGTTCCCAATAATGACTCAATCTTCACTTCATTTTCTCAGTAACTTGTTCATGTGTTCAATAGGGAGACATTTAAAAGTTGAGAACCACGGCTGGTTTAAACCACTCCAGTCCACGTGCCTGCCACACTTAATGTTTTGGATGTCTCCCTAAAGGCTAACTCTGGTCAAAAATGAAATTACTCACCCTCAAGTAGTTGAACATCCCTAGTACCTCTGTTTTTCTCCAGAATGCAAATCAAGGTCGTTTTAGAGGCTTTCTGAATCCTCCTTAGATTGCAACACAACCAATCTTTAAAGCGCTGAAAGTGCCTACAGACACTGTAAAATTGTCCACGCGACTCCTGTGGTTCAGTATAAATTAATATAATGTGACGAGGATACTTTTTGTGCTCAAGCAAACCACACTAACAAACATATTCAAAAACTACACGATTTCTCGTTCCTGAGTCAGCGTCGCTCGACTCACAGAGCCTTGTGATGCTGACACCAGATGTGGCTGTGTGTTTGATTGTGTTTCAATCTGAGGAGTCCGAACGCTTCAAAAACTACCTTCAATTACGTTTTTGGAGAAAATGTTTCATTCAAGTGTTTAACTATTTGAGGGTGAGAAATTAATGCAGAATTTACATTATTGGTCGGAATTCCTCTTTAAATCACACATGATCAAGTGAATGAGTTTAATCAGGTTGAGTTAAGGCATCAATCATCACTTTATTATCTCATTAATGATAGACACCTGCTGATAACAAACACAATCACTGAAATAAACCATCAACAATATGAAGTCACACTGATAGTGTTTCCTTTAGTTGAGCTCTTGACTCTTGCTTTCTTATGTTGAAGTTTCTTCTGGTTCACTGTGATTTCTTGCATCAGCAATAAATTGATGTTAGACGATGTCGTCATCGTTCCTTAACGGGTTTGTTTACATTGTTATTGAAGTTTATCTTTATAATTATTATAAATTGATTGTGTTTAATTGACATAAACAAGAGCAAAAACCTCTGTTAGTTCTCAATAAGCTCTTTTATATACATGTGAAATAAGGTGAAAGTGTACCAGAAGAACTTCTTGCTGTCTGAGTAAGTCCTTGTCTTGGCTCAAGCCATTAATCCCTGTCTGGGACATCGCCCTGAAGTGTTTCTCACCAGTGCTGACATTTGCATGCTGAGTTTTCATGTTTGTGAATTCTCACGCAATAGCATTTGCATATTTTCACCACACTGCTGCTGACTAACAAAAGCTCTTCTGTTGAACTCAATGTCTTTTCACTGAGACAAATGCCTCACAACATGCAGTGTATATTATTACCAAAGTTTTTCTGGCTCAGTGGTGGGCCACCACGTGTTAGTTTCTGTCTCAGAAGAGCTCTTGATGTGTGTTACATAAATTATTTTATCAGTTGCACTAGTATTTTATCATGAAAGAGTCTGAAGTTTGACTGCTTTGATTGAAATGATTGTGAGCGTTGATGTGTAAATGATTTGTGAAGGCGTCCATCGGAACCATTCTGTTTGTTTTTAAGTTTGTGTGCTTGCTGCGCACACCGATCCTCTTATGATGTCATAGTCATATGAGAGTAATATGAGAGTAAACGGCTCTGTAGGCTTTTAAATCACCCCCCATACTGTATTACCATAAAGTCAATCGTTATAAACAGTGTTGCATTATGTCTGACAAACCCAATATTTGGAGTAGTTGTGAAAGCAGTGTTGTAAACTTTAGGTGTTAAACATGAGTGGGCACGGTTCCATTAGAAAAGTGTGAGGTAACTTATATAAGTATACTTAAAAAACAAATCTATAGTATAATGCTTTGGATAAAAGCCTCTTCCAAATGCATAAATGTAAATGTATATGTGACCGATAGATAAATTGTGTATTATAATGTTTCTCTGTATTCATTGCAGAATGAAGCTTATTTCTGGAATACTTGGTTCTGATTGGCCACACTGTAAAATGTGATACCTTATATCTACAAAATAAAATTATGGCAACAGATTACAAGCAATTTTTTAAATTAAAAACAACTTATTAGAAATGAGTAGATTTCAATCAATTTATTGCTTAAAAGTCAACAACATAATTGAGTGATTGCAAATAGTGACAAAATAAAATGTACATAAGGTTATGAGGTCTGTTTAATTGAAAATTAATAAAAGAGAATAATTCAATTTTAAATACTATTCAGAGAAGGTATAATTTACCTAAAATGATCAGACACAAAAGCTTCTGAGATGAGTTTATCTTGGACTTTAAGAAAAACAAGTCTGAAACACAGAGACATTAAATGAAAGAAGCATACAAAAAAACACACAAATATCTCCGTACATAAGAATAATAACAAATGAATTCCTTCCCTTCTAACACTGACCTAACCAGATGAAATAAGAAGACACAACATTTAAAAAAGCGATTTCACCAAAACAACTAGTAATACACTATAAACAGCACAGAAAATATATAACCTGCTAAAAAATGTTTGGTGTAAGAACTTTCCTTAGAGGTGTTTCATGCTTTTGAAAACGTTTTAAAAACATTCAGTGTCCAGTTTTTTATGTTTTAAGAACGTTCCCATCTTACAAAAGTCAGCATCATGGTGATCAGTGTTTTCTTGAGTTGGGCTCTTGACCCTTGACTTTTGGAGGTTGTTTTAGTATGTTGTGTCTGTGTGCTTTTAAAGTACATCTGTTATGGCAATGCAGTGAGAAACTAACCAAGTGTTGTGGTTTGATTCACTGATTTCATCTGGTTTAGTGATGTGCTGTTGATCGTGAAAGACACTATGAGATCAGAGAGTTTGACTGCTTTGTGATCTAAACTTTTGTGAAAACAGGTTGGAAATAAAAACTTAATCTTCAGCATAACTGCGACACACACAGACATCAAGAATTAGTTTATGGATCTCAACAATGGTGACAATCAACAGACTAATTCAGATAAACCGAAATGCATGCTGGGAATCATGAATGAGTTTTGCAATATGATGTTACCCAGCATGCATTGCAGCATGAAGCTTTCTTTTGTTGATTGTCACCATTGTTGAGTTTCGTACACTGATTCTTCATGTCTAACTGATTCAGGTTCTTTTTGTGTGAAAATCCTTTATTCTGTTAGTCGTCCATAATACTGCTTTAATCTCTTCAAACTGTTTCATAAGTCTGCATTTACATTTCATAACATATAACACTTAAAAGTTCTTTAAATAATAACAACACTAATTCTTTACAATAAAATATAACATATGTGACCCTGGCCAACAAAACCAGTCGTAAGTCGCACGGGTATATTTCTGACAAAAAACAAAAAATACATTGTTAGGGTCAAAATGATCAATTTTTATTTTATGCCAAAAATCGTTAGTATATTAAGTAAAGATCATGTTCCATGAAGATATTTTGTAAATTTCCTACCGTAAATATATCAAAACTTTATTTATGTGAGTCGATCCCTTAATATCGCGAACAAAAAATGGTCAGAAACATGCTTACAAACTTAACTCGCTGCTGTCCGCTCTATGATAACTACCCATTCAAGTTTGGTATCTATGTAAAGTTAAGAGATTCCGCTTTCAAGTTAATCTACTCTCTTCTATGTCATTACAAGGGTAAGCCAATAGAGAGTGTTAAAACAAACCTGTTTCCTCTTAGCAACGGCGTGCTATAGCGTCTCACGTGCGCAGCGTACACAATCCGTCATGATCGCGCTTCAAAACATGGATTCTGATGGAAGCGCGTTTGCTCAATCTAAACGCTAATGACAGCAATAATTTAACGAACCTAGTAAATGATTGTTTCGCAAATCATTGGGAAGATAATACAGAATGTCCAGAGACCGGCTTGACATAAGAGGATGCCCCGGAAGACGACGAATTCAATTAATGTTTAGATCGCTTCGACTCCGTGCCATGAGGGAATACAAAGTGTTCACTGCAGACTCAGAATTCGACCCGCTTGAGTGGGAAAATTCTTCAAAGTTCAGGTCAGTCAGTCACATACGTTCTTAAATGCCTTCTTTACAAAGTAGTGGTTTTCATGAGTTGTTTGTCAAAGTTATGCCAATTTTGCTCTGACAAAATGTAAACAAAACATCATCTTAGCATGTTGGTCTGCCTCTGTTATTGATGATTCGTTGCCAGCTCAAGTGTAAAATTCAGGTGTAAAATTTTATACGTTCCTGGAAAATTAATTTTATGAAATTTTTGTGTGTATAAAGTTTAAGCTGTGGTATATCAATGGTGTAAGTTTCATTTATTTCCCATCATTAGTAATATGCGTTGCTAAGGACTACTTCTGGAAAACTTTAAAGGCGATTTTCTCAATATTTAGATTTTTCCCACTCTCAGATTCCAAGGCAAGGCAAGGCAAGGCAATTTTATTTATATAGCACATTTCATACACAAGTGCTTTACATAGAAGAAATTAAAATAATAAAAAGAAATAAGAGTAATTAAAACAGTTTATAAAAATAAAATACAGTACAGTACAGACAGTCGGACGAACATTGGCACAGTGCTCATTCATTAAATGCATAGCTTAACAGATGCGTTTTGAGTCTGGATTTGAAAGTGACTATTGTAGGAGCACATCTGATCTCCTCTGGAAGCTGGTTCCAGCTTCGGCTGGCATAATAGCTAAAAGCAGATTCGCCATGCTTTGAGTGAACCCTTGGTATTTCTAGCTGATATGATCCTAGTGATCTGAGTGATCTGTTGGGTTTATATTCATTGAGCATTTCGGCAATGTATTGAGGTCCTAGGCCATTGAATGATTTATATACCAGTAATAATACTTTAAAATCAATCCTAAACTTAACTGGGAGCCAGTGTAAAGACCTGAGGACTGGTGTGATATGTTCATATTTTCTAGTTCTGCTCAGAATCCTGGCGGCAGCGTTCTGTATGAGCTGCAACTGTCTAATGGTCTTTTTGGGAAGGCCAGTGAGGAGTCCATTACAGTAATCCACCCTGCTGGTGATGAAAGCATGAACAAGTTTCTCTAAGTCTTGTCTGGAAACAAAGCATCTAATTCTTGCAATATTTTTCAGATGGTAGTATGCTGATTTGGTTATAGCTTTGACATGACTACTGAAACTAAGGTCTGACTCTAGTGTCACACCAAGACTCCTGACTTGATTTTTAGTTGTTTGACCCCTAGAGTGAAGGTATGCGTTCACCTTGAGAACTTCATCTTTGTTTCCAAATGCAATGACTTCAGTTTTGTCTTTGTTTAATTGGAGAAAGTTTTGACACATCCAATTGTTGACTTCATCGATGCATTGGCACAGGGAGTCAATGGGGCTGTAATCGTTAGGCGATAGGGCTAAGTAGATCTGTGTGACGTCTGCATAGCTGTGGTAAGCAATTTTGTTCTTTCTCATTATTTGGCTCATTGGGAGCATATACAGGTTGAACAGGATTGGCGCAAGAATTGAGCCTTGAGGGACTCCGCATGTCATGGATGTCCACTCAGACTTATGATCTCCTATACTCACATAATAACCTCTCCCATCTAAGTATGACCTGAACCATTTTAGGACTTTCCCAGAAAGCCCCACCCAGTTTTCCAGCCTGTCAAGAAGTATGTTATGATCGACAGTGTCAAATGCAGCACTGAGGTCGAGTAGTATCAGCACTGATAATTTGCCTGAATCAGTATTTAAGCGGATATCGTTTATTATCTTTATGAGCGCTGTCTCTGTGCTGTGATGTGGTCGGAAACCAGATTGAAAATTGTCAAAGTATCCATTCGCGCATAAGAATTTATTCAGCTGATTGAAGACAACTTTTTCAATGATCTTGCCTATGAAAGGAAAATTTGAGATCGGTCTATAGCTGCTTAATATGGTCTTATCCAGATTGTTCTTTTTCAGGAGGGGCTTTACAACTGCAGTTTTCAGGGAGTTTGGAAAACTCCCAGAGAGAAGTGAAGCATTTACCACTTCTAGAAGATCTGCTTCTAAACTGTTTAACACACTTTTGAAAAATGATGTGGGAAGTGTGTCAAGAGAACAGGTTGATGTTTTAAGGTGCTGTACGGTTTCTTCCAAAATTGCGCCATCAATTTCTTTGAAGTTAGACATAGTAACAACTTTCTCAGGTGGTTTGATTATCTGTCTAACCCCATGGCAACTCAAGGATGTGCTGATCACCTTTCTGATATTATTGATTTTCTCACAGAAGAAAGAAGCAAACTCACTGCACTTGTTGTCTGACAGCATTTCACTGGGAATCTGGTTTGGCGGGTTTGTCAGTCTCTCTACAGTAGCAAAAAGAGTGCGTGTGTTGTTTAAATTACTGTTTATAATATTTGAGAAGAAAGTCTGTCTAGCTTTGCCTAGTTCCATATTAAAAGCATGTAGGCTGTCTTTGTAGATGTTATAATGGACTACAAGTTTTGTCTTCCGCCATATGCGTTCTGCTTTTCTGCATTTTCTTTTCATATTTTGCACTGCTGTTGAGTTTCTCCAAGGTGCTTTTTGTCTGCCACTCTTCTTCCTGACTTTCACAGGAGCAATATCATCAATTACAGTTTTAACTTTTGAGTTCAAGGAATCAAGGAGAAAATCAACAGAGTCTGCAGATATGCTTGGTGTTAAGGATATAGCCTTCATAAATAGTACACTAATGTTCTCATTTAAGCATCTCTTCTTGACAGACACAGATCTAGCTTCAGTGGCAGGAGAGATCAATATATCAAAGAAAATACAGAAATGATCAGACAGTGCTAAATCCATGATAACAATCGATGAAATGTTTAGACCCTTACTGATAAGTAAATCTAGAGTGTGCCCACGATTGTGTGTGGGTGCATGTACATGCTGAGTAAGATCAAAAGTTTTTAAAACAGTATTGATTTCTTTTGCCATATTGGTTTCTGCATTATCTATGTGGATGTTAAAATCTCCAGCAATGGCAAAACAGTCAAACTCTGAGGTAATTGTCGATAACAGTTCTGTAAAGTCCTAAGCAAAGGCTGGAGAGTATTTTGGAGGCCTGTAAATAATGATAAGTAAAATGCGTGGAGCACCTTTTAACACAATACCCAGATATTCGAAAGACAAGTAATTCCCAAATGATTTTTGCTTACATTGATAGATATCTTTAAAAAGAGCAGCTAGACCCCCACCTCTCTTAACAGCTCTGCAGACACTCATAAAAGTAAAGTTAGGGGGGGCTGCTTCATTTAGGATTGTTGCACTGCAGCTGTCTTCTAGCCAGGTTTCATTCAGAAGCATAAAATCCAGATTGTTTGTGGTTATTAAGTCGTTGACTAGAAGTGATTTATTTTTAAGTGAGTGGATGTTAAGGAGTGCTAACTTAACAGTCTTACTTTTCCCCACAGCAATATTAGGTTGACGTGTGATAGGCACAAGATTAGTTAGGTTTGCAGTACGGCTATTGAAGGCCTTAGACTTTCTATCTTGTAATAGAACAGCAATAGAGGAAGATGCAGGCACACTGGGTTCCCGCTTGTTCTGTGAACATTTGAGAAAGTTACTGTTATCAGAACGGGGACCCGACACACATCACTGAGAGCTGGTATCAGTTGTTTTCGGTTCACCTCGAGCAGATGAAGGAAGGTGTGGGGCCTGGCGTTGTGGCAGAGACCGAAGAATTCTCACAGGAGCGGTAGGGCGAGCTGGGCCCGCAAGCTTTGCTGCAGGCTTCGAAGTCGGTGGTAATGGAGCCTGTCTTTTTTTGGTTGTTATCTGGGGGCTTGCAGCAAAAGAGTGGGATAGTCTGGTTCCAGCATACACCAGTTCTTCCATTTTCTGTGGGAAGCACAGAAGGGGCGAGGCTGGAGAGAGGGAAAAGGTGTCTGGTGAAAGGTCCCGTTGCTCTGCTGTTATCGGAGGTTGTGATATGTTGTCCTGGCTTCCCTGGCTGTTTTCCAGGAAGTCGTCCTTGGGTGCTGAATCTTCAAGCAGTTCTGATATGTCTGTCTGTGATGAGCTCTGTGGGCAGGGCTCAGCTGAGATTGTGTCCGTGAGCAGAGGTTGTTGTGGTGGAGTGGTGTTATCATGTCCATTTTGCTGCTGAAGTGAAATCCCATGGTCATTCATACTGTGTCCAGATGTGTGTGTGCCGTTCAGATTGAGTGGATTGGCACAAACTGCAGAAGGATGATTGAGGGAGAAGTAAATATTATCCTTTAACACTATTGAACCAAGTTTGTTTTGGTGATGCCCATCCCGATGAAAGAGTTGTCTCTGACTCCAGAAAAGATTGAAATTGTCAATGAAGTTCACTCCTTTTATATTGCAGGTTTTTTGCAGCCACGTATTTAGCCCAAGTAACCGTGAAAACCTGTTTGTTCCTCTTGCTGGGAGAGGTCCACTGATGAATGTTTGAACTTTCAGTCTTTCAAGTGTTTCAAAAAGTTCATTGAAATCCTTCTTAAGGAGTTCTGACTGCTCTTTATGAATATCATTCTTCCCCACATGAATGATGAGTCGGTTTGCAGTCTTATGTTTCATCAGAATATTCTGAAGTTCCCTGTTAACATCAGAAGTTGTTGATTGTGGAAGGCAGCACGTAGTTGTATCCCTGCCGCTAATGTTTCTGATTATTGAGTCCCCCACTATCAGAGTCCTGGGCTCTGCTGCTCTCTGAGCGGAGTGCCAATGTCTGCTCAACCTTGAGCGCCAGTTAGCCTCAGTGTTAGCTACTGGCCCATTCAGTCTGTGTTCGATCACATTCATCACGTTTGGGGATTCCTCATTTACATTCATTAGCACTTCAAATCTGTTCTCAAGATGTATAGGCGGTGGTAGGAGACTAGTGTTTGCAATCCTTGTCAGAGCTGTATCTGGGGTGGAGGATGCTACTGCAGTAATATGTGATGCTCGTGACAGTCTGATGTCTTGAGTGCCTTTGGGTCTCGCTCCCTGTTTGTGCCATCGATTAGTAAGTCGATCGGCTTGTTTCTCTACCTGTCGAGGAGCACTAGTTTCATGGGACTCACCGGTATGCTGAGGGTGTCCATGACGAAGCTCAGTTGTGTGCTCCGTCTGGTTTGGTGTCTCGTAAGTAACTTTGTTTCAAGAACTACAATCCTTTGTAAAAGTCTGTGGCAGTTTGTGCAGCAAGTAGATTCCAGAGGAGGCATTTTCTCTTATCCTTTGGGCAGTTGTGTTTTCCTTTCCCGGAATGTAAGCTGGTCGGGTAAAATAATTCTCAGTTTTTGTAGTAATCCAAACTTTGTCGTATGAGCACTGTGCTGATTTGGTAAAGTTAAAATTAGGTGATAAAAGGAAATAAAATAAAAGAAGAAATAGGAGATAAAATGTCAAAGCGATAGAGCAAAGCGCGGAGCAGTAAGCAAGAGCGTCCGAACAGTAGCTGAGCAGGAAGTCAGCATTTTCAGGGAGGTATTCCAGAATTTTAAATGGTTATATCTCAGCCAAATAGTGTCCTATCATAACAAACTATATATCAATAGAAAGTGTATTTAGTCAGCTTTCATGTGGTGTATAAATCTCAATTTTGAAAAATGTACCCATAAGACTGGTTTTGTCATCCAGGGTCACATATTACAACTTTTCAATTCAGTTACATTTTATTAATCGCTTTTCAAATGTGTCTTTGTTGCAAATAGGCTTGTATTAGCATTCATGTTGTGGCAATTGATGAAGCCTTCATTATTGTAGATGGTTTGTCACGACGGTAAAGATAATCAAACCTTATTGTTATCGTGTTAGTAACAAGTTGAATACCTTTCAAATATCAACTAAAAATATAAAGAATGAATAGATAGTAAAGCTAACAGTTCTATTGCTCAGCTGAAAATTTACCTTAGTGATGAACAAAACTCAATTTCACTAAAAGCAACAACTTATTTTTATTTGGACAAAAGTCCAACAACTAACAACCACAAGAAAAAAAACTAAACCTAATGAAAGTCAAGAGTCATTACACTAATGCTGGTTTGATGAAAGTGAATAGCAGGTATTAAGATGATATTGATTCAATGCAATTAACATTGATCGATAAAATTGGTTCTGAGTTAGCTGTACTTAGATACACTTGAACAATAAGTTAAAACTACAAATGTTGTTTTATAAATTTATTCTGACTTACAATAATTAGTAACATTGAACTACTCTGTCCAACTGTGATGTGTAATAAGACATTTAAGACTTTAATTTAACATTTGAGGAAACTGATTGCCTGAAATTTTATAATTGAAGTTGTGTATTCCTTTTAAGCAAAGTGTGTTTATGTATATGAATAAAAAAATATTTTTTTTACAATACGACAGTGTAAAGCCCTGTGTAATATTAAGGGAGTTAATAACCACATTTATCTCTTCAAACAATTATGTTGTGAGTACAAACATGTCATTTTAATCCAGAGAACCCAAAAGAAACACAGACCATTCTTGACGTCCACTTTAATATGGAAACAAATATTCAATGCAAAAAGGAACCCTATTATATAAACAATTATATTCTTCTCAACTCCACGTGGTCTTTAAATGGGGACTATACATTCTCAAAGCCACCATTCTCTCATGAGAAAGTACAGCAAACATCTCTTTATACCACTGAGTGACAGTGGAGGGTCCTCTATGATCCATAAAGCCAGGATGCACTTCCTATCATCAATCAACACTTTATCCAGCAGTTTATAACCTAATGTGTGCATCGTTAATGTCATTGCCTGTGCTTTGAAAGAAAGCCCTAAGAGAAACAGACCAGGGTCCTGTATAAGTTTTATCTGAATCATATTGCTAATTTCACAAGGCAATACAACTCCAAAATCAGGAAATGTATTTGCATTTCCAAAAACAGTGAAATGTCCCTAGGTCTGAACGGCACTTAACACAAAGAGCTGATGTGTTTTGATCGATTTTGCTCATCACAACTGGTGGAATATGTTATCTATGTGTAATTTTATATTGAGTCTCCCTGAGCCGGTTACATATGAAAGAGTACCTCACACACTCAATGGCCTTCTGCCAGTCGTCATCTATATATTCATTGCATAGATCATCCCTCCATTTGCGAGCTATTGTTTTAAAAAGTCCTGAGGCTTTATCACGATTCCGCTATCATGTCATGTTTATTCTTGTTCTTGCAGCGGAGTCATGACATAGTCTTAAGTTTTGTGGAGGGAGAAATAGTTTCCCTAGGAGCCTGTTATACTCTCTCTCCGAGTCTCGTCAGTGTTTCCCGCCATCTCGTTTCCTTGTTACCTTCCCATTAGTGTTTAATCCCCAGCACTTGTTCCTTATCAATTATCCTGTGTTTGTTCTCCATAAATACTCCCCTCGTTCCATTGTCCTGTGTCGGTCATTGAGTTTAGCATGTACATTTGTCTGGATGTTTGCCTGGCTCTATGACTTGCTCATGTGGATTACCTGTTATTTGTGCTCATGTTCCTGTCTCTGTATCCGGTCATGTCTAGTGAGTTGTTAGTTTAGTTATTGTCAAGTGTTCATTAGTCTAGTTGTTACGACCTTCCTATGACTCGTACCCGTCTAGGGTTTTTAGGAGGGGAACATATGTAACCAGCTCCGACACACATCAACGTGTAACACTGAGTGACTAGAGAAAACACGAGGGACCACTGAATAAAGCAAATAAGAGTTTAATAAATATAATGAAAATTATATACAAAACCATAAACCCAACCACAAAAGGAAAGAAAAAGGGAAAAACGGATTGTGCCATACAAGCAAAAAGTTATCTAACACATTTAACCTCTAATACTAAACTAAAAAGGAAAGATCAAAGGAAAAGACTTCAACGTCCGTGACGTCGTAACTAAACTACACTAACTAATAAACATAAATACAGCGGGTGGCACAAATCCCTAACTAGTGTTCTAATACAATAAATTGACTACATGTGTACAATCTACGTCACGTTACCTCTTACCAATCCCCTTCTCCTTTGTGGACCGCAACATTCACAAGTGAAAAAGGGTTTGGACCGAAGCAAGGAACAATAATCACACATGAGAACAACGTGATAAAACATACAAACAGTTTTCTCTCTCTCTCTTTCTCTTTGTCTAAACAAACAATGGTTCTCTATACAAAGCTCTCTACCAAAAGTTCTCTCTCAATCTGAAAGCAGCACGGTCTTTAAATATCCGCTTCACCAGGTGTCACTCATCACGCTAAAACCGCTCCCGCCTCCCAAAGCATGGCCACTCATCTCAGTCTTAACTGACAAGCAAGATAGCCAATCAGCAACAACCTGAGAAAGTGAAAGTAAGATAAACAGACAGGACGGAAAAACAATACAACACATACACAATACTATAAACGTCCTAACGGACGTAACACTAGTGTTTAGTCAGTCTTCGTTCTGTGCTTTTATATTATTTTCTGTTCCTGTTTTACCCCATCGTGTTTCTTTGTTTTGTGTTTTATTAAAGTACTTTTGTTACCCCGTACTGCTGCCTGCATTTGGGTTCTTCCACCCCTCCGTTTCATGACAGGTTTGATACTATAATAAAGAATAAAACCTAGATATAAACCGAGTCGACTTACTTGTGTACAAAAAATCACTCCAGTTCACTGAACTCTGGCAGGTCTGAGGGGTATTTTTGCTTTGAGATGACATTCTGATGGATTTGCAAACACTCAAAATGATGTTTCTTAGGGAGATCAAACTTCCGTTATAATTGTTGAAAGGACATTAATCCTGTAACAGATCACCTACTACGCAGATCCCCTTTGTATGCCACACTTTAAAGAGAGGTGAGCCCATCCCTGGAGAAAAGTCCTCATTCAGATAAACTGGGCTCAGCATAGGCAGAGATTCCACCTTTCCCAGGTGCTTGAAAATCTGACGCCAAACTTTAATAAAATTGTAAAGTATTTGGTTTTTCCTGACATTGTCATCATACTTGTTATGGTGTGGGCAAACAAACTCCAATCAGAAAATGGGGAACAGGCCCAGGAGTCCAAAGAAGGAAGCAGATCAAAGTAGGATCTATACCATTCCCAAGTCTAGTATTGCAGGCCCTTGTCTTTTGAACCGGTTCATTGAAACAAACTGTCCAAAAGACCTGGTTAGCATAAAAAAAGATGGAAATCCCATCACTAATGCCAATAGAATATTCCACTGTTCTGTCTAATATCCCACGTGATGTCAAGAATAAATCAATACGTGAGAACGTTTGATGGGGCTGAGAAAAAAAGTGTAATGTTTCACTCTCATGTTTACTGACCTCAAGACATCAAACAATTCAAGGTCATTGCAAAATTCTAAAAGCCTAATACTTTTCTTTGACTCTGTTCTCTTGGGAGAGGACTGTTCTATAGTTGAGTCAAACACACAATTAAAGTCTCCTTTCAAAAGCATTAGAGGGTATGAACAAAAAAAATTGGGGAACGTATACAGTAGGGGCATAGACACATTCTGATCAACACTCGTTCCCCATATAACAAGCCTACAGGAAAAACAAAACAACCTTTATTATCGGTTATAAACTGTAAGATTATTTCTTACTTGTCCCCTAAATCTAAGTTCAGTTATTCTAAGTTGAAGAGTCGAGTCGATTGAATCTTCAGAGTTTCTGGATCCAGGAGACCAAGAAAGACACAGACACGAGATGTGCAGTTCAATCAGAGTCCAAAGTTTATTACATTTTAGGGGTATTATTTATATGCATAAAACAGGAAGTAACTTTCGGTCATGGAAAATTACCAGACCTCGTATCAAGATCAACAGACCTTGGATCATATTATTTTGTTAAGACAGCATATTTTAGTTCCCTGTTCTCCATCATCTAGAACATTCAGGGACATGGTGGCCGGATTGATGTCATCCAGCCCGGTTCAGACATTTCTCTTGGGTATTGCTCATCATGAGACAGAACAGATAATTTAGGACAAGGCATACAAAACATTTCAGGTCAATCCGGGACAAGGCCGAAATCCACATTCTCACATAAACCTTCACATACTCAGATACAATGCATAACATAATTTAATGTGTAGTGTATTTCGGGGAAATATGAGTTTGATCACAGTAAAATACGGATAATTAATGATGATTAACTATACCTATTTTATACACTTTTATCGGATCCAGCAGACCTAATAATAAAAAAACAAACCAGATTCACTCGTCCACCCCATCCTCCCTGTTGGAATTTCTTTGAAGTCCATCTATCCTGATCTATTGATGGATGCTTTAAAAGAGGGCAGTTAGATCGGACGTGCTGGTGCCAGTTAGACCCCTACTGAGAGGTCATGGTGTTTTACGATCCCTATGATCCCAAATGGTAACCTTGGGTCAAACCAGATACTACAAATGTTAGAGTCAAGAGATCAACTAAAGTGAACAGTGATCACAATAATGCTGACATCAAATCTTGTAAAAAATAATCTTGTGTTCATTGTCAAAAAGGGCGTTTGTTATTTGATCAATAAAAACAATCGACCTAATCTTATTTTTCTGACCATTTATGTCAATTCAAGCTTCTCTGAATAAGTCATATTTAGTGTGTAATTATTCAATATTTATCATTCATAATAAGTAGATGAACTGTTGTTGGTTATATAAACTAATATTACTCGATATAAGTAATTCATATTGAGAAATATTAGGTAGACTTTATCTAATTTCTTTAAGTGCGTCCTGACTCATATCTGATACATTTAGGTACTCTCTACTTAAAAACATAGAATAAAATCTTCTCAATCTAATTGAGTGGAAATCCTTGCTTCAATTTTATTGAGTAGTTTCAGGAAGTTTGAATGTAGTTTACTTTGCTACCTAATATATACAATTTAATTGATTTGCATGGGTAATATTTACTAACTCTCAAGAATATTTTTTTCAGTGTGGGAGCTCTGTCATCTCATCAAACATTGTATAAAACTACTTTGCATGCCATAGTTTACACAGGACTGGCGGGAAATTTGCAATGATACTCCTTCATTCTTCATGTTATGTAGTTTACTTTGATTGGAGAACTGTCTTTCCTGCGTCCCAGCACAACATCCGGCGGGTTTCCCCAGATCGCAGTCAGTAACAATGACAGGTGAAAACACGCAGGTCACTTCGCGAGCATGTCACACTCTAATGAAGGGGATGTACAAATTGCCCTAATTGTAATCCGGCAAAATGACAGTTGGCCTTCAGATATTTCTGTTGTCACTGGTAAAAAAATCCGTCAATGACAGAAAATGTTCGGTTAACGTGACCTCTGGCACAGACACGTACAGGAATATCTGGACCACGGCCAATCAGAGGGGGTCCACCCGTCACTATCTCTGATTGGTTTAGACCACGCTATGGGCCTAATATGTGTCTGTTGTTGAATCACAGGGAGACTTTCAGAGCTGCGGAGACTTTTTTTCTCCCTCGAACGGCTGGTCGCACTGGTGCTACATATGATTATTTTTAGTCACACCATTGAGAAATAATGTCGCATTTACGAGCCCTGCGTCTTTAGTCTAGATTTAAACTGAGAGATTGTGTATGCCTCCCGGACAGTGCAGGGAAGACAATTCCGAAGTTTAGGCACTAGATAGGAAAAGAATCTACCATCTGAACTGGATTAGTGTGACTGTGATTTTCGTGACATGATAAGTATTCAGATTAGAAACTTTTTGGAGTGATAGGAATAAAGGGTTTTGACATTGAAAGATTTCTGAACACTCAGCATGTTCCTCTCAACAGGACTTTGTCTGCTCACTCAAGCAACATCAAGTCAGTATGTTCTGATCCAGGAGAAGAAGATCTGGCATGATGCACAAGCTTACTGCAGACAGAATCACATTGACCTGGCCACTTTTCAGAGCACTGAAGACTGGACAAATTTACAAAAAACTATTGAGTCTTCATTGAATTCAATAACCTGGATTGGATTATATAATGACATCAATAGCTGGCGATGGAGTTACAGAGATGAGAATATTACATTCAATCTTTGGGCAACTGGAGAGCCAAACAATGGAAAAGAGGAATGTACTGTATTGCGGAGTGGCACATGGAGTGATTATCCGTGCAATTATGAATACCGCTTTGTTTGTTACAACGGTAAGAGATAATACAAACGCACGTCATTGTTGGTTGTTTTTTCTAGTTGGTATAAACACAGTAACTCAGTTAGTATAATGTTGCTTTGTCTGAGCATACCAACCAGAGTTGTGTTTCCATCATCACTGCTTAACCACCATGAATCAATATCATTGGAGAAGATAGCTAGTCCAGATTTAGTCAAGTATGAGAGAACTTTCATTGTTTTCTTTTAAGACATGTATTACAGGACTTCTGAAAACTGATCTATAGACACAATTATGTGTTTCGTCAAAGTTTAAAAGGACAAGCTGAGAAATATTCAATAAAAATATTCAAATACAGAAAAATGTGCATATCTCTGAATAAATTAATTTGTGTAGTTTGACATCAGCTGGATCAACCAATTCCAAGGTTTTCAGCCAATATAACTGATCATTCAATATTTGTACCAAATCATTCAGGCTTGATAAATACAGTGTAGAGCTAACTGTGTTCAAACCTACAATAATAAACTCTCTTTCTCCTTTTATTACAGAAAATGGAACAAATAAGTTTATTTTTATCTCTCATTTCTTGACGACGTGGTATGGAGCTCGGAGCTACTGCAGACAGCATTACACAGATCTGGCCATCATTCAAAGTCGATCTGAGAATGACCAGTTGGCATCAATGACAAAAGGTTATAGTGCATGGATTGGTCTGTACAGGGACTCGTGGATGTGGTCAGATGGGTCAAAGGTCAACACTTCCTCCATTAACTGGTTGCCTGGACAACCTGATATTACCGGGCTGAACCAACCTTGTGGCTCTATACGAGCTGATGGTCTGATAGAGGATAGGCTCTGCTCACATGTCCTTCCTTTCATCTGTTTGACTTGTAAGTTTGATGTTTAATGCTTTGCTACTCATCTTAGGCAAAGACCATCAGAAACACACTTTATTGTTAGTCAGTTTAGTGAGCAAGTGTCCTTATAAAGGTACGCTGTAAACGATTCAGCTTGACACAGTTGAGTCATCAGTCCAATTATTACACTATTCAGTGTTTGTGTCCATTAGAGAAAATGATTCAGTTTTGAAGTGAATAAGATAAGATGATCCAACATCATTAAATGGACAGATCACCCATAAAAAAAATCATCATTCATTCACCCTCTTGTCATTTCAAAGCTGTTTTCCTTTCTTTCTTCCAAAAAGCACAAAAATATATATTTCAGCTAAACAACGGCAGTATTTACTTGCATTACTTTAGTGTCCATACAATAGAAGTGAATGGGTACTGCCCTTGTTCCGTTACCAACATTCTTCAAAATATCTTCTTTTGTGTTGTGCTGAAGAAAGACACTCATACAGGTTTAGCATGACAAGAGGAAATAATGACAGAGTTTTATCTTGGGGTGAACTATCCACTTAAACCTATTACCTTACTTAGGAATATATGTATACATAAACATAATGTGAAAGTGATGTGATGTGATGTGAGGCCATGTGTGGTGTTCTATACTCGGAATTTGTAGCCAATGCTGTGGTGCCCGGTGAGCAGTTGGGGGGATCAGTGCTCAAGGTTCTCACCTCAGCCGTGGTATTGAAGGTGGATGAGAGCGCTGATCATTCACTCCCCCCTACAATCCCTGCTAGTTTTGAGGCTCAAACCGGCAACCTTTGGGTTACATCTCTGAGTCTCTAACCTTTTGGCCTCGACTGCCCCCATTACATATTTTTTTACACCACGTGTGCGTCCCCTGACATGCTCTAGCGCCCCCCAGTGAAAAACAGAATTAATAGATAGTCAAGCTACGTTGAGTTAACAAATTCTTTTAACAGTGTTTATATGGAAGTAAAATAGTGCCTAATGTGTTTGAAGCAAAGAGACGTGCTGAATAGCACTAACTGAAAAAAAATGCATTGTCTTAACAGTTCTTGCATTTTAAGGTTCTGCAATTCAATATGGTTGTACATTTAAACTGTGAATATTTCAAATAGAAAAAATTCACACTCGGTTTCACTGTCTAAAAATTAAAAAATCAAAATTCACCTTTTAAATTTAATTTAAAAAAATTAACTTGTTTTTAAATACAACCTTTAATATTCGACGGATAATTTTCAGTCAATATTATTTCGATTTAAAAATTCGCTTCCACAAATTCAGCGGTTCAAATTCGGCTTGAAATTCAAAGTTTCACATCCGGGAATCCCAGGAAAAGCAATAGAGCGCAGATTCTACAAATGCATGATCTCTTCCTGCTGCCTGACCGCTTCACCAGCAGGTGGTGTAAGTCGGTTCTGACGTAGATCAAATCAAGAAATGCAGATACTCTTTAAATGTTTGCCACAGAGTCCACTCATCTGCTCGATTAAGTGAATTTAGTTCTCATATATAGCTTCTTAAACATCATCAACATATTCAGAAATTTAACTGACGCTTGCACTGCCAGTAGTTTGCACAGACACACACTAGGCCTATTATGCTTAGACTATGAATCTCCTCCTGTTCTGGCTTAAATTAATTAGGTTTGACTTCAACACATCATGTTCACATAAATATTATGCATCATCAGCATTTACATGACATTTATTGTGTTTAACTGTTTAAAGCGGTCAAATACTGAGATCTCAACCAGCATCTCATTGATAACTGCTCCGACTTTAACACGTATGCAACTCTCTCAGTAGTGCTTCTGTTTATATGGCATAGAAGCAATCTCTACAGACTTTCTTTTTATTATCCTCACATGATCTTGTTTTAATTTGCGACACTCAGAAAATGCTGGATGTTGTGGAATTGTGGAAACGTTCGTCATTTTTATTTTGTTAATACAAAATAGAAAACCCGATCTTTTAGCCAAGCGAACTTCTTGAGTAAGCCAAATAAAATTGACCAGATACAAATAGACATCACGTTCTTTAGAGCCAGAACAGACCCGAAATGTATTGTCGAAGCCAAGAAAGAGACCTCACTGTTGAGATTCATACTCTGATTCTTGATGTGTTAGTCAAAGACCAAATGCAGATCTTTTGACGGTTCAAAAATTCAACTTTTATATTGATTGTTGATGTAAATTCATTTAGACGTTTGAAACAAACAAAAAAAGTAATTAAACAACATCGTAGATTTAGCTTTTGAAAACATCTAATCACATTTTCACTTGTTGTCATTTGCTACAAAACTATGTTTTATATAAAACAATGTCATAGCAGCCCAAAGAAAAATGGTTATTTATACATGACGGCTGAAAGACTCCAACTAAAGAACCCTGATCACAAAAACGGTAACTTTGAATATACCAATAAAGCATCAAGTCATGGCTGTTATGCTGCAGTCACTGTGAAGCAGAAGTGATGATCGTCTTCAGTATTCTGACGTATTTACAAGATGAATAGTGGGTGTGGCCCATGTTTTCTACTGTGAATTGATTGGATGAGTAAAAACAGGACGTTCCCGTAATTTTACGCTAGCTTGCTGGCAACCACAGCTGCCGGTATTTTTCCGTAAAAACTACGGAATTTGTATTTTCTCTCTTTTTTTTCTGATATTGAATGTTTTGTGGGTCACCACTATGTTGAAGAGTGGAGTCTGTGTTTATGTCAAAGTCAGCAATGAGATACAGATGTCATGCTGCATGTTGCTTTGTTTAAAAGTGACTTTGATGTTTTAATAACAAATTACAAAGAAGAAAATTAATCAAATTAAATGTTTTCACTTTTGTGCATTTGGACCAAGTTTCAATTTTATATAAAGAAATTCTGTTAATGTAAAAGACTCAGTGTATGTATCAAGTTCATACACAGCTTGAAGTTTGTGCCCTGAAGTTTTAAACTGCAAAGCTGTTTACGTTCTTTTCCTGTAATTTTTACGGAATTTTACTGGCAACCACAGCTGCCGGTATTTTTTCGTAAAATTTACGGAACATTTTTTACAGTGCAGGCATAATTATTTCTATTGATATGTCTCTTCTAAGTGGTTATTAGGTTGTTTAAGTTTTAGCATTTATATCCTACATTTAAAAATATTTTACAATTACGTTTTGAAGAAAATACTGTACTCTTAATTGGTTATTTATATTGTAGATTATTTTACGTTGTGATAAAATAGTTCATGGCTTGTTCTTATATCTGTTTGCACTACTTTTTCATTTCCTACCGAAGTCAGTTTTAAATGGATATTAATTGTTTTTTTTCCTATTTAGTTTTATACCAAAATAAAAAGTTTAATTTGAATCGTTAAGTTTATTGTGATCGTGTTATGAACCTAATGTAATGCTTTTAAATCTTATTGTATTGTTTTCTGGCACATTTAATCATATACCATTGCATGTGTCATTCAAATAGCTTCATGAAATTAACTTATTTTATTTTAAAAACTCAATACACAGTATGGTTTAATAAAGCACTGTTATATATCCATTTTTTTCTCATCCCCGAAACTCAAACTATTATTTGATGACTTAAGATGGTTCATATCAATAGCACGATTTTATGTTTGTATGTGGCAAGCTACAGAGATTTGCGTGCATTTGATACGTAGGTGTAATTTACCCACACCATCTTAACCAATATTGTTTCGCTCCTGTATGACATATCACTTTATTGCTCCCTGAACTCTTTTTAAGTTAATTTGGATAAAAATGCTAAATGCTGCTAAATTACTTAATGTTGATATATCATATGCACCTAAAAAGTAATGAATGGGTATAAATAGCAAGCCAAATACAAACTCGTATTCTAAGGAGATCGGGTAGAATATTAAAATAATTAAATTAAAATGTATGACTAGTCCAATGATTCCAGGCCACCTAGAATTGTCCCCGTGCTCCATGTCCTTTCTAGGGCTAATAGTGGTGAGCTAAGCTGCCAGTACAAACGTCAATATTTTTCTTGATGATGCATAAGAAGCTATCTATGAGAACAACTAAATTCACTTAATCGAGCAGATGAGTGGACTCCGTGGCAAACATTTAAAGATTATCTGCATTTCTTGATTTGATCTACGTCAGAACCGACTTACACCACCTGCTGGTGAAGCGGTCAGGCAGTAGGAAGAGATCATGCATTTGTAGAATCGGCGCTCTATTGCTTTTCCTGGGATTCCCGGATGTGAAACTTTGAATTTCAAGCCGAATTTGAACCGCTGAATTTGTGGAAGCGAATTTTTAAATCGAAATAATATTGACTGAAAATTATCCGTCGAATATTAATGGTTGTATTTAAAAACAATTAAAAAAATTTAAATGAAATTTAAAAGGTGAATTTTTATTTTTTTATTTTTAGACGGTGAAACCGTGTGTGAAATTTTTCTATTTTAAATATTCACAGTTTAAATGTACAACCATATTGAATTGCAGAACCTTAAAATGCAAGAACTGTTAATACAATGCATTTGTTTTCAGTTAGTTCTATTCAGCAAATCTCTTTACTTCAAACACATTAGGCACTATTTTACTTCCATATGTTTATATACTGTAAACACATAAACTATTATTATTTGTAAATATGACTATTTCTTTCTATAATGTTAAAATAAAATCACTATTGTCTCTGAAAAAAATCATAGTTTTTGTAAGTTAAACTTTCCTTCTTTATATTTCTAATAGTCTAAATAAACTAAATATTTCTAAATAAACCTTCTAAATGATTTTTGACAGATTCAAGGAAACAGATTGTGAGAGTCGAGGTGAAATCTGAAAAGAAAGTAAATGATCCTGTGGTGATGGAGACCATCCTGCAGGTTGTAAGTATTTTGAACTGTGACTGTAAGAGTTTGTGTTAAACTAGAACACATATAATCCTGAGGATCCTCCAGCTGTAAGAATGTTGTTTAAACCTCCCATTAAGTCACGTTTAAAGTGTTGTTGTTTGTTTTAATAATGTTTAAAAAAGCTTATGTTCATACAGTGAGGAATGTTGCATAATATTATTTGTCAAACATTATTTCTGTTTATTTCTTCATTTAACTTCTGTTTCCTATTAAAACATTAAACTGCATTCTGGCTTTTTGTTTGTTGAGAAAGAAGATCATCATTGAAATAAATGTTTTTCTTTAATACACAATTGCTCATAATGAATGAAACCCTTTGGTTGAATATTTTTAAGATAATAATGGGCTGCTTAAGGTAAACCCGAGTTTTCTGGGTCTGATCAGCTGTTTGTATCCTCTGCTGTCTCTGTATCTGTGTTTTGACAGCTGGCAATATGCTTAAGGTCATTGTGTGTGTGTGTGTGTGTGTGTGTGAGTGTGTGTGCCACACCCCCTTGTTATCTCACTCAGTTCTCCTGGTGGTTGTCATCTTCACTCTATCACTGTCCTCTTCTCTTCCTGCATGAGCACTCGAGCTGTTGTAACTTTGAGGCAGGGATGGCCATTTTATTCCTGAAGAGTCTCTGCTCCTGGAGAGTTTAGCTCCATCCTCATCAAACACACCTGAAGCAGCAAATCTGTCAAGAGCTGCGGTTTTCAACTCCAGTCCTCTGATCCCCTGACAGAATGTTTTACATGTGTCTCTATATCAAACACCTGATTCAATTCATCAGTTCACTGACAGAATGTTTGAAATGTCTCCATACTGAACACATCAACAAGCTGATGATTGAATCAGGTGTTTCACATAGAAATGTGGAGTAGGATTTTCTTTATTTAGAATTCAATAAATGTTTCAGTTATTTTGAAGGAGCTGTCATGTAAAAGCTAAACACAATTATCTGTAACTTTAAATAGAAATTCTCAGCTAAATAGTACTTTAATATTTCAAGTAACTTGTACTCACTCTTCATTTGTAATACTGATAGAAAGCAACCACCATGAAAAAACACCCTTATTGTGATTGGGTTTGATTTAGTTGGGCTGTTGATTCTTTCCTTTGACCGTTACAACAAAATCTTAATGTACATTTGATGGGTCAAAGAATGCTGACCTGAAATGGGTTTCAGAGTTTTTTTGGGTTTCAAAATGCTGTTATATAATCATAAGGTATCATTTTATGTAAAATATAGAATGAGACAAAGTCTCATCTGTGTTGGAAAAAAAACATTTTATGGAAATATTGCAACTAGGCAAACAAAGATATGAAGAATCAGTCTATGAAACTCAACAAGTGACTGCTGCTATGAATGCTGGGTAACATCATAGAACAAAACTCGTTCATGACTCCCAGCATGCATTGCAGTTGAACGGTTACTCTGAATTAGTTTGATGAATCTCCATTGTTGAAGTTTGTATGATGAGTTTTGATGTCTAAGTGTGTCAATACAGTTTGCTTTTTATTTTCAAATTTGAACACTTTTACAAAACATTCATTCATGTCTTAGCCAGAAAATTTTTCATAGTCACCTCCCCTCAAAGCTACTCTCAGTAATATATTTTAAATACAGCCAACCAAATATAAAAAATGAAATCAATATCATTTTAAACCTTTTCAAAATGTTATTTTCTTAGCCTTTAGTGCTTATGAGTAAAATGTCACTTCAAGATGCAAACTAAATGAAACACTGATCACAATAATGGTGGTTTTTGATTGTGGTTGCTTTCTATCTGTGTAAAAGTTACTTGAAATTTAAAGATATGTTTTTTTTTTATGTATACATCAATCTGTTTACTTTAGTCCTTTAACAAGATCTCAGATTTTCTGAGTCAAAAATGAGTAAATCCTAAATCAAGTAAATCCTACTCTATATTGTTATCAGTGTGTGTGAAACACCTCAATCAACTCATCATCTTGTTATTGTGTTCAGTATGGAGACATGTTAAACATTCTGTCAGGGGGATCAGAGGACTAAAGTTGAAAACCCCAGGTCCTGAAAGACTTTATTCGCAGCTTCAGGTGTGTTTGATGAGTGTTGGAGCTAAACTCTCCAGAAGTAGAGACTCTGCAGGAATAAAATGGCCATCCCTGCTATGAGCTCTGCCTTAACATTTAAAACACAAAATTCGCATTCTGTGGCATATTACAGTGACGTTCCACCTGTTGAACAGTTTAGCAGAGTCAGGGTGTGCTGAGAGAGTTGCTGTAGTCTCCCACGGGAAGAAAGCACAAATGACACTTTCAATATCAAACTGTGATGTCATAAGAGCTTCTGCAGTGGGTCACGCCTAAAGCAATTTCCAAAGTGAAACACAGAGCGAAGCTAGAAAAAGAACAGCTCAGTCTTCACCAAAAAGAGGTGTAAAAAGTATTGAATAAAAAGTGTTGATTAATTATGAGCAATGTGTATTAAACATTTATTTCATAATGAGTCATCCCTGTCACGCCATCAATTTCAAAATATTTATTTTTCTTTAAATGGCACATTTGCTCTATTCCGTTAAATAAATAAAATATGTGTTTATGAGATTTGCGCATCATCGTATTCTGTTTTGATTTATATTTTACACCTTTATCTGATTTGGGGTTGTGTATTTTTGTAGTGTTAATAATCACTCTGACCAAACAAATTCTGCTTGTTTCTGTTCTTTAGATAAAACAGAAAGCGAGAGATCATGGGATAGACGAGGAGACAAGATTGACATGGAAAGTGCAGTCAGATGGAAATGTTTTTTCAGCAAAACATGATCAGAAAGATGATGCTCTGTAAAAGTCATGTAAATAGAGCATGTGTTTATGATGATAAGTGATAAGATTGACACTCTTATTTATGATATCACACATGTTTGGCTTTAAGTTATTTATTTTATTTTAGGATCTTTGTTTCTTAAAAGCAATCTGTGTGTGTGCTTGGGATTCTGTCTGCTTGGGATTCTGTCTCAACAGATACATTTGTGTTGTATTTAATTTCTTATTTTTTTATCTGTAATTTTATTCTCTATTAATTTTACATCTTTAATTGATAATTGGGTTATAAAATATGTTTTAATTTAATTATTTTATTTACTTTTCTTAAAGTAATACTCAGAAATGAATATTCTGTCGTTTGTAAACTCCAGGACCTCCTTTTATCTTCAGAACACAAAAGAAGAGTTTTGTTGAGGTCTGTGAGCTTCTGACACTTGAAGCGCTTTGAAGTTTGGTTGTGTTGCAGTCTATAAATGAGTCAGAAAGCTCCCGGACCTCAACAAAACTATCTTTATTTGTGTTCTGAAGGTAAACAGAGGTCCTATGGTTGATGAACATCTTGAGGATAGTAATTCATGGCAGATTTTTCTGAAGAGTTTCCTTTCAATGTTGTTTAATATTGTATTGAGTTCTCTACTTGTAAAGTCGTCATTTTCCACTGACACTGTTGGTTTACAGTAATAAGCTTTTGAATCTGTTTCTAGTCGGATGAAGATTATTCAATAAACTCTTTTATTCCATCATCACTTTGTCTCCTGTTCTCCTCCTTCATCTCTGTATCCATGTTTGAACTGAAGTGGATATTTTCAGTACAGACTGACTACACTGTAAAAATTGACAGATATTTACTTAAAAATGCTTTGTGTAATACTGTTACCTTCATATTTTTGAGCACTTTAAAGCATATTTTTAACGCAATATTCCATAAATAAATCAAGTAAAATTACCTAAATTATTTAAGCACGTCACCTGATAAACTTAAAAAAATCAAGAAGAAAAACTAATTTGAGCATTGGAATTAATTGCTTGATCTTTTTTTAATTAAGTTTAATATTTGTTATTGTTTACAACATATATGATGTACAAGTAAGCTGAGAGTTGACTCAGTACTGACATTAGCAGCATTACTGTTTACGGTGTGAAAAAACACATAGCCTGAGCTCTCAAACTAAACACAAGCACCGCTCTTTTGAAAAATGGTAACCACGAAACACAAAAATACAAACAGAATATCTTCTAAATATTAAAGACAACTGAGCAATAAAAACTATCAAGTCTTTTATTTCATTCTAAAGCACATACAATAGCACTTTGTCATAAAAAATACTCTCCTAATGCTGTCGCATTCAGAGCATGCTGGGAACTCTAGATTCACTGCTCAGTAATGGAAATTAACTGAAATAGTTCATGTAGTTCCACCACAAAATAATTAAGTAAAGATCCTTTATACAAGTTAAAGTGGGTTGAACATATGGTGGTTTTTCTATTATAGTATTAAGTTTTCTTACATAAAATGATACATTTAGTTTCTCATGAAATAATATTGGGCCTCATGTATTATAAGTTTGAGCTCTTGAACACCTGCATGAACAACAAACAGCTTATCTTAACTGCAGGTACACCACACATAAGTTTTAATAAGGAAGTTTGGTTTGTCTCATAGAGTCAAGGACGCTGGTATCTCTAAACAGTGAGCTAATTTTAACAAAGCTAATGTTATGAGTCTGAACACTTGAACATCTGCACACACACCAAATATCTTGTAACAGTAAGATGTACACCCCACACACTTTTGTAGAGAAGTTGAATTAAATTGTATACAAACAAGGACACTGGGTAGCTCATTATCGCTAAACCATGAGCTCATTTTTAATAAAAACAAGTGTAAATCATGTATCATCTGAACCCCCCGGAAAAGTGTCAAGATAAAGAGGCACCTGTTTTTGAGAGGCTCACGCTACGATTAAATCCTAATATGGTAGACCGGAACCAGTGGTGGACGAAGTACACAAACCATGTACTTGAGTAAAAGTAGAGATACCCAAGGAAAAATATTACTCAAGTAAAAGTAGAAGTGCTGCCTTTAAACTTTTACTTGAGTAAAAGTACAAAAGTATTTGCCATCAAATGTACTCAAGTATCCAAGTACTATTATTTTGATTAAATAAAATAATAAAATATATTTTATGTGCTTTTCTTTTAGCATGTCATAAGAAATACAGAGTATATACACAGTTTATTATTTTCAGCATAGGCTGAGTTAGATCAGTCTTTGGAAGCTTTTGAAAATAACAATACCTGTTAATAAGGAGCACTCCACTCCACCAGTCCACTGTTTTAGCATCATACATGCACCGATGCAAAATTTTCTTATAATACAATCATTGTGTTCCCAAATTGTAATAATTACTTTAATTAGCTCATTGTTTCCTTCTTTAAAATAATACATGATGTTAGCTATAACAGCATGATTTGTATTATCTTAAAACTGTACATTTAGATAACTTAGACAGTCACCTCTGATAACAGATCACTCAAAATATTTATGTAGACAATTTCAAGCTGCTTTGAAACTATATGTATTTGTGAAAAACGCAAATCCAAATAAATGTGAATTGAATCGGTGCAGCTTAGTCAAAATATAATTAATTTAAATTCCAACATAAAATGTTAAATTCCATTGATTCCCATTTGACATTATCAGAGCACTCAGCTTGAAAAGTTTCAGATTCAAATATGAAATAAGGTGAAACAGCTAAGTTTACATAGCTGACGACGTGTACAATGTTCATGGTAGCGTAACAGTCTATATTTTAACCAAAATGTGTTCTGCAAGCTACTGTTAGATTTATATATCTTTATTTTAAATGAGTGAAATTAAAATGGCTTACCTCTATGTGTTTCCTTAGATTGGAAGGAGAATTCTTGTATGAAGAAATTGTACAGGACAGAGGCAGGCAGAGAAGGCACTTAAAAATGAAAGACTCATTCTTCTTTTCAACGATTTCAAAAAAATTGCGTAAATAAGGCCATGGGTTTTGTGGCAAGTTAGATTCTGCAGTTTCTTCCATGATTTCACTAAAGACATTGGCAGTCGAAATGTTTTGTTGTTGCAGACAGTTGCACTGAATCTGATGTGTTTAATCGTAGTTTCGCGCTAAGTAGATAACGTTACCAAGGCGGCAACACGGACAAAACAAAACAAATTCAAAATAAAGCGCGCGATGTACTGTGATTGGTTGCTCGTTTTGACCAGTTTTTATAAATAAAAAGGAACAACTTATTTTGAAAATGTAGTAGAGTAAAAAGTAAGATATTTGACTTTGAAACGTAGTGGAGTTAAAGTAAAAGTCTCCCAAAATTGAAGTACTTGAGTAATAGAATTCAGAAATTAGAAATACTTAATACTGCATATAAGAATTTATGGTCCGTTTAATATTTGACCTGTGGTTCTCTCTCTCCTTTATCTCAAATGTGTCCTTTCACTGTCCTTTGTGCGAGTGTGTTTGTGTGTGAGTGTGTTTGTGTGTGTGCGTCTATGTCAATGTGTGTAAGTATGTATGCATATCTGTGTGTGTGGAGCATTTGTATGTCTGTCTTTTGTTGTTTTCCACCTTTTTCTTGTTTTTATATGTATATGCCTTTAGTTGTTTTATTTGTAAATCTATTGTGTCTCATGTACAGCTGCTTTGTAACAATGAAAATTGTAAAAAGCGCTTTATAAATAAAGTTGAGTTGAGAGAGTTGAGTTGAGTAAAGTACAGATACACAAAAAAACTACTTAAGTACAGTAACAAATAACATTTACTTCGTTACTGTCCACCACTGGCCGGAACTATGCAAGCAGAGGGACGGGCTAATGAAAAAGTGATGTCATATGAAACCTGATTGGAAGAAGACGATGTCATGCACACATGATTGGTTTAAACTGTGATAACAACTTGAAAACAATGTATAAAAGATAGAGTCAGATATGTATTCGTTGGATCACTTCAGATGAACTCTGAATATCCCACTTTGCTTGGCGGGGCAAATAAAGTTTAAACTCTTGGCACCTGGAACCCTTATCTCTGAGATTTCTTTCTGCAATGGATGGCCGATTCGCCACAACAAACATGGTAAAATGAAGTTGAATTCACTCAATTATTTGTGTATTTAGAATTCTGAGATATTTCTATAATTTTAACTTAGATTTTGGTAAAAAGAACAAGAACACAATTGTATTAAGTAAAGTTTACTCAATTAATTTCATGAAATTTACTAGGACACAGAATCATTTTTTACAGTGTAGTGTTCCTCAGAGTAAAATTATCCTTTCTCAGACAACATTTGGTCCCACTGTAAAGAGTGTTGAAGTAACTCTGAATCAGAGTTAAAGAGTAGGTAGCATGAGATCATGAAAATGACATTTCATGCAGTCTGATATGTTACCGTGTTTGAAAGTAAGCTGTCTGCCAAGTTGTGAGTCCGAAAGTGAATAATATGACATGATTCAATCCTGTCAGTGGTTTCACATGTTTGAGTACTGTTTTCTTCACATGAAATTAACATGTAGCAAGAACATAAAAGAATCAAGTAACCTCAACCTGAATGCAACATGTAAACTCAACATGAAATTAACATGTTAAGTGAACTTGACTGAATCAAGTAAACCCAACAATATACTCTTCTCCACAACTCCTAAAAAGGCGTCACAAAACTCCAACAGAACAGAAAACTAAACTCTAATACCCTGAAAGCAAGCAATCATTAAATCAATGTTAAAAAATATGAATGGCTTGAATCAAAATAGCTTTTGCACCTGCAATTCATGTTGAAAAATGAAATTTCATCAAAGCATTATTATGATCAGTGTTTGCTTTAGTTGGGACGTTGATGCTCAACATTATTAAGTCAGTTCCTCCATTTCTCTTTCAATGCTTGTGTATGTGTTTAATAAAGCATATGTAAAGCATGAAGAACGTGAACTATCGCAACAAGACAATTAAAGTTGTTCGGCTTTTTTTGGGATGACATAGCAAAAAAGAAGCAGTGTTAATTTTGTGATTTTGTGAAAGTGATTTGTGATTAATTATTGATTGATATGTTCTGGTCACAAAAAATGCTTAATTTCTACGGGAAAAGAAACAACGTTTTATCAACACGTTTAAACATCAACGCTCATAACACAAATCTAAACAATAGTGACAATCATCATAATAGTTCTGATATCAGATCAACTGCAATTTATGCTGGGAGTCATTACTGAGTTTTGTTCTATGATGTTACCCATCATGTAATGCAGCATGAAGCTTTCTTTTGTTTATTGTCGACATTGATGATTCATACATCGATTATTCATGTCTAATGTAACGGTTTTGTGAAGATCATTTATTCTGTGAATTGTCCATAGCACTGCTATAATCTCTTCAAACTATATAATAACTCTGCAATTCTTTAAAGTAATTTTGGGTGTGTTCTGTTAGTTATATGTGATTGATACGTGATTAAATAACTATCACTTTCTAACCCCACTCAGATGTGTCCACAAATGGACAGCTAAAGAAAACTAACATTAAAACTCAAGAGTCAAGATCCCAACTTAAGCAAAACTGATAACAATGATTGTGGTTTGTTCTTCTACATGTTCATTTTATGTCGAAAAAAAGTTTGAGTTTTCAACAGGATAAATAAATAACATCATATCTTATCATTGTAGGATGGTTTTTATTCATATAGTTCTGGTTAACTTGCATTATAAGACTCATAAAATAAAGTTTACAATATGATTATTAACATGTTTCTGATAATAAACAGAAGCTCAATTATGCAGTGGATGACTTTAAACTTCATAACCCACATTGGCATTAACTTTTATGGGGGTACTAAGGGGTTGCTTAACAGTTTAGAGAGTGGGTTAATAAGATGTTTAAATGAATAAATTCATTAGCTAGACAACAAGCAATTTTACACTTTAAATGCAGAACAGCACCTTAAATATATAGCTGAAGCGCAAAAACCTTCTCCCACTGGTGCACTTAGTAATAGTTATTGTTATTAATTTATGAACTAAAAAAACTGAAAAAACAAATGAAGCAGAACACTGCAATGAACCTACATGTTGGCTACTGTAGTGTCCATTCGGCGTATGGTTTTATTATTGCTTCACAAGTTTCTTATAATAAAAAAGTGCTTATCGACAAGCACAAGGTTCAAGTCCTCTCACCACGGGTCCTTCACTAGCCTAATTATTCCTTCTAACTTTATATCGAAAACCAATATAATCAATGCTATACTATTCTGTTTTTTTGGTATTGAAAACAAAAAACGCGCTTATTTCAGACCACGACGTGTTCCCAGACTAACATAACGTTGAATATATTCAGAATTGGCCCGAACTCCATATAGCCTACTCTACATTAAAGTAACAGAATTGTTAAAGTACAGCAAACTTAGATATCACCCGTGCTTCACGTATAAAAACAACATAACATCTGATTTGCCACGGCAAGCATAACAATCCGCATTACCTGCTCTAAGCTGCTCTTGTCTTTGCTGTAAGATGGAGAGCTTCTCTTCCAGGTAAATGCGATTTATTTTAAGTAATGTTTTATTCGGTTCGCTGCTATCTGAAAGTCACGTTTTCTCACACTGAATTACTGGAAAAGTTTGACTGAGCAGCCATCCATCAACTCACATACTTAGTCTTGAAAACAGATGCCAGTATGTAACATCCAAAACTATTTTTTTTTTATTGATTTCGGATGATATCAGATCGTTTGCATTTATATTAATAAAATAATAATATTTTAAGAAATAAATATTTATATAAAATATCAATGGGACTATTCATCATTGGTGGCCCGTCAGGTCTGTTCAGTTAAGTTGCCAGATGTTAACCCAAACCTAACCCCTCAACTTCATTATTAAACACTCGTTAGCCTCTTTTCAATCTTTCTTTAATGTTATTAAGAATAAATTGTTTTATGATCTGATATGTAATTGGGAAAAAAGTAGTCAGGAGGCATTTTCGGACCTCCGATGATCCGAAGCTAACATTCACTTTACTCTTCACGCCACGGAAGACGCCAGCAAGCGTCATTTTTACATCTCTAATCCAATCAGCAACTGGTAAATATCCTCTGTTTACAAGACGGGCTATTTACGATCAGTGTAAATAGACACCCCGTAAAAGATATAAGGAAATCCTTGGAGGTTCTTTGCCGGGGCTAAGCAGCTTTCTGACGGGGCTATAGCCCCAGCAAGCCCCCCAGCCCCTGCTTTTATGTAAACAGTAAAGATATAGCATATTTATCAAAGCTTGTAACTTAAAATATTACAGCATGTCAAAACTACCAGCTGAAGAGTTAAGACAGTCAGTAGGAAAATATCATTTATATAACAGTTATACAACAGCAAATCTTTTTCAAAACCTAAAAGACAGCTCTAAATACAATGTCTAATTTATTGCAGATGACAGAGATGAAAGGCATTGTTAAAAAATTATCTCTGAACAGCCTTCCTGGTTGAGATTCATTTCTTCAGCAGCATCGTTACGATCATATTTTGTTGAGAAAACATTTCCATTAGGCTGCAGTCTCCACTTCAATGTTGTGTCCTTTTCTATCCCTTGATCCTTCAGTTTCTGATTGATCTGAATAAATACATAATGTGACACTAGATTGTGTATCATATTCAGAAGAATTGTGTCAACCAGTTTGCCCAGTAATGCACAGAGGTCTGAGCACAAAAAGTTTATTACAGTAGTTTTTGGGTCAATTTGGGCTCTCACATTAAAACGTTTACACTGGAATTTGGTTGGAACTGCAAATCTGATGGACTTCAAAATCCAACATTTCCATCAAAAGTCAAGTGAAATTTTGACTGAGCATTAGTGATAAAACCCGCTACTTCCCAGACAGCACAGTCACGTGGAGCCCAACTGGGTTTGGTGTGGGCTGTATAAGAGGGTCTAATGAAGGCCCCACATGGGTTAGCCAAGAAAAATAGAAACTGCTTAGTGAGTTAAATGTGCCAATGAATGTTGGAGTTAATAAAGTAAAATCATTGACACTTATAGACAGGGAAACATCAAGATGAAGAAATGAGACAAAGAACTGACTTAATATAAAATAAATCATTAAATTGCTCACCAGAGAAGGGTTAAAAACTTCACAAACAACATTACCATCTTTTCATTTGATAAAGCATGTTATTGAGAATTTTGTTTCTATCACCATTATGTTGACACCATGTTGAAATCTCAACATATGTTCTCACACTCAACGCGTGAAAATTATGAATCTCCACAACGGTGACATGGTTCATGGCACAATACATTCCGAGTACGTTGCAAAACTCATCCATTGTTCCCAGAATGCATCGTAGCATGAGTCATGTCATCATTGTTGGAAATCATCCGCTGATCCGCTGTGAATAACTAACACAGAATTTCAACATGTGTAGTGTGAAGTGATTTTTAAAATCCATTTGAAAAAGATTTCATTAAAGTCATGTTTCTTTCCAAAATCAAACACTTTTTATGACATATTATAACGTCACAGCAACTCAAATGAGTTTAAAACCATTCAAATAGTTATAATTTGACTTTGAAATTGTATTTAGGCAGCAATGAATGTTTTATGTTATGGTTCAATACTCACCCACTGTAAGATGTTCTCCATCACTGAAGCATCATTGACATTTAGACCAAATTTCACCTCCACTCTCACAATCTGCTTCTTTTGATCTGTTTGAACATTACAAGTTGTGAGGAAACTTGAACACTTGAGGAAAACCTTATGAAGTGTTAGTTCAAAGAGAAATTTAAATTTGATGCTAGTTGTCTCACTCTCAGTCCATCCAAGATGTAAAGAAGAGTTTAGTTGAAACTCCTGTTGTTGGTGATGTTAAAATGTACATTCTAAGGTGCCGTCATTATAAAAACGTTCAAAAAGTAGAAACTGGCAGAACACAATTTGTCTGCTATATCTTACAAAGTCATTTCAATGATCTGTGCTACAACTGAACATTGTTTACAACCAATATTTAATTGCATCGGGAAATTGGTCTGTCCATCAGTAGCGTTACATCCATATAAGCAGCGAATGCTCCGCATACCCAGGCGGTTTGCCAGAATGAATTTGTGGACGGGCAAATTACGTTTATAAATTGAAAGATTGTCATTAGAGATGTAACTTAAAGCTTACTAAATTAAATGTTGATAATACGTAGGTAAAATTGTTTATTTGCCGAACGAAAGTACATTTCTGTAAATCTGTGCCATTTACAGAAGCTTTCGGGCAAGGATGAGCTTGTACTACGGTCACACTTCCTTGTAGAGGGCAATTATCGCTATTAACAAACCATTAACTAAATAATTCCCGCCAATAAACTTAATTCATTGCTTATTAATTGTTAGTTAGGTAGTTGTTAGGTTTAGGTATTGGGTAGGATAAGGGATATAGAGTATGGTCATGCATAATATGTGCTTTATAATTACTAATAAACAGCCAATATGCCAATAACAGCCATGCTAATAACAACAAGTTAATAGAGAGAATTGCCCCCTATGCTGAAGTGTTACCAGAGCTTCTTACATTTTTGGCATATAAAGTGTATGTTTATGATATAGTTTAAGTCTACGTTATTTGGCACCATGCCGTAGGCGTCTGAAAACTAACTGCACACTCCATCAGTAAACACACTAGAGAAGAGTCACTGCAACGGCGATTAACAGAGAATGTTCTTAACGTACTGTTGGTGTTCATTATGACTTTGCAAATAATTAAAATAAATCATTATATTTCCATGCATAAAATAAACAGACGTTCAGTATGCAAAGTGCTTGTTTATCTTACTTCCATAAAAAAACATTTAAATCAAACAGTCACATGTACAGTCATGGCCAAAAGTATTGGCAGTGATATACATTTTAAAATTTATACCACTGCAAATATAAAAATTGTTTATTGCAAAGTTTGCTGCTTCTGTATTTGTAGATTATAGTGCCACGTGTTTCTAAAGTATACTAGATATCTTAAGTAAAAAAAATTGTGTTTTAAATATTTTTATTGTTAATGGCATTGAATCAATATCACTTTCGCCTTTTATCTTTTGAGATTTCAACAAATATCAATTTTATATAAAGAAGCTCCTTGCCACTATCCATAAACAGCAAACTGCTGCAACCCAACACTTTAAAAAAATCTTTATCTACTCCCTTGTATTCTTACTTAAACACTATTAAAGACGATGAAAGAGAAATTACTTAAAGGTACAGTGTGTAGGAATTTGAAGGATTTATTCACCAAAATGTAATATATAATACAAAACTATGTTGTGAGTAGGGTGACCACCCGTCCCGCGTAGCGCGTGCGCGCACAGCGTTTGAAGCCCAATTCATGCGTCCCGCAAATTGAGACCGTGTCACGCATAATCAAAGCTTGCTCAAAACAAAGTTGGTCGCTTTATATCCTCGAGCCCGAGGCAACCAAACTTACATTACTTGACAGTTCAGCACGCTACTGTTGCCACACCCAACCCTCAGATGAACTGATGACTAGGTTGTTCCGTTGTTGTCATGACAGCGCGCGCACATGCACACACTGAGAAGGAACTTTTAGATGCGCGCTCCAATTTAAAAAATGGAGAAAGAGACTGAGTCTGAGCCAGCGGCGATTCTAGGTTTTCAATATTAGGGGGGCTCAGCCTCCAATGAGGATATATATATATATAGAGAGAGAGAAAGCCACACACTAATCACCACATATTGTATACGTTACTAAAATAAATAATTAAGAAAGAATATGCAGAAAAGCATAAATACAAGTTATTGTTATTCAAATGAATATCACATTAATCGGTCAATCTGCAACATTTATGTTTCAAAGTGACAACAACAGCCACAGTCTATGAAATAAATGTCACAATCAACTGCTGAATCATTATTTAGTAAGAATAACTTAATATGTTTCCTGCCATTCATTCTGATTAGCACTAGCGCTGTCACTCTCTCTGCAGGACTGTGTGTTCATCTATTAACTCCACAATATGTTTTCAATTAATGATAAAAATACTGAAGCGTCTGAAAAACGACATAGAGCTTCTGTACACTTTTATTTCCTCTGAACTCAGAATAATGAATAACACTGCCGCACCGGGCTGAACTACAGTAACTCTTATCTGCGCGTCCTCTATCCGGAGCTTTCAAAACTACCGTCGACTCTCTATAACTATAGCACATCATCATTAATGACACTTTCTGTGCGCTACAATATCATCGTGATCATGGAAGTATGTCGTCATTGGTGTTAATTGCTTTCATTTTGCTTGAGGTAACGTTATCGAATAGTTAACGAGGGGTAAACGCACATAACACTTTTAAACAGTGAATGGGAAAGGGTCTTGTATCGCTTCCACATCATATTAAGATGCATTTATAACAAAGAATGGCAAAAATGCAGATGTCATGTTAATGAACACACCTTGTAACGTTACTCTGCTAATGACGTTACTTCCAATGTGCTACTGTGCGAACTGAAGAATGCGCTAAAAAACGCAGCCTAACGCCGTTTTCATAATAAGAGTTTAAAAGGGGGCTATAAAGCGATCTCGAATTCTTGTACAGATTACATTACACACAATATTTTAGGGGGGCTGAGCTAGAACTTTAGGGGGGGCTTTAGCTCCCCTAAAAACGGCCTAGCAACGCCACTGGTCTGAGCCATTAATTAAAAAGAGAAGGTGTGGGTACAAGAAAGACTGGGAAAATTAAATAGCTAAAGTAAATCGTAAGTGGAAGTGCATTTGTCAATTCATTGTATGTTCAAAATATTGTGAATCTTTATTTTAAAAAAATATAAATTGGCTGGCCTATTCATGAGCATACATCAGCAATTACACATGTTTAGGGGAATAGGGCATTATTAATATACCATGTAAGGTGGTATGTGCTAGAAATGGGTAAACCACTATCAGTGAGTCTGTCCGGGGGGTGGGGGCACCGCCGCGCCAGGCATTGTCCCACATTGTCCCTCAGAAACATACCCCTTGTCCCCCTTTGGCTTATTAGCAGGTGGTCACCCTAGTTGTGAGTGGTGAAGAAATACCTTACAAAATGAACCAAAATGTTTATATTACTGTAGCCCTATAAAAAAAAGAGATTATTTCCATAATCCAATATTTTTATTTTGGTTATTTTCCTTAAAATGTACATTTCATGTTGTTAAAAAATGTTTATATTCGGTTTATATGGTTAATATATTAAGTTTGTTGGAAAATGCACTTATCCGTGAGAGTGTCCAATCAGGAGCGGGTTGAGAGGTGAGGAAGGATGAAGGGAGATGAACTAAAAACTGAGATGGAGACACACGTGAATATTGTGCTGTGACCGATTTGAGATAAAAGTTGGTAAACCACCAAGTTTAATGTTTGATATTATAAGTGACATTGTATACTGCGCGAAGAGTGAGTTTCAGACACTTAAATAAGTTACAGTGTGATAGTTCATGTCGTGGAACTTGCGGTTATATTTAGCACCACGAGGAGAAAGTGTGGACGGCTAAATATTACGCGCTAGCTAAGAGGACTTTGCTAGCGAGTAGCCTGCTCGGTTGCTGTGTTGAGTGCATAGCCTGAAAAGCCTAATCTTAGAGGAAGAGACTGTGAAGGTTCGGAGGGATTCTTCAAGGCTGTTTGAGCATTGGAAGCATCGTGTTCCGGAGTGTTGAAGGACGACGCGGCGACTCATCAGTGCTGTTGAGGGAGTTTTATTTTGTTTGTTGCGCCGAGGCGTGAAGCGACCATTCTGTTTTAGGTCTCAACGATCTCAAACTACACAACAGGCCTGCTACGAGTATCATTTGATTATCAGGGTATTCAATTTGTTTATTCATGTTGATGGCCATTTAGTCATTAGCCGGCATTATATTTAGAATTTCAATTGGTTTAATTTGGGGAATTTAATGTGATTTGAAAATTGTGATTATTTGAATTTGTTTATTTGAATCTAATTGTACATTTGTGAATATTTTATATTTTCTTTAAGTAAATATTTCATAACTATTTCCTGTGAAGATTGTCTTTATATTTTGGGTTTTATATATATTCATACGGGTGCTATTTCTAAAGTAAATAATATCATTTATCGTATAATAATTTGGGTTAGAGTGAACGTAATTAATTGTGTTAAAGTAACATAGTAATTATTTTCCAGTCAAAGTAACATTATATTTAGGGCAGTCTGGTAATTTAAGTAGGTGTAATACAAACAATAGGATTTGCAGGGGAGTGTTCAGTTTAATTAGTGTATGAGATAGAGACATAAAGTTAATATTTTAATTTATTTTAGCTATACAGATATTGTTTGATTATTATAAATTAAGTAAAGTGACTATTAGGACTAAAAGTGAACATATAGTGATAAATTAGTAATTTACCTCGGTGCATTAATTAATAACAGAAAGAGAGACATTTCGCCAGGTAGGAATTCGGGGAGCGCACTTCAATAAAAATAGCTAAGACACGCTAAGGGGGCGCTACATTACCTTACAATGAGCAATTTTATGTATATACACCGCGGGCACACCCTTACATGTAATTTATCAAATTGCACATCCATGTTTCTATAGTAGCACTACACGGACAAACTGAGCGCGTTTCGTAAAACAACTGATGCACGGGACTATGGTTTGGACTATGTTCTTCTTCGGCTGTGTTTTGAGGCAGCTTGCAAAGCCACTACATAGAAGGATTAGCAGAAGATTAGGAAGAACAATAACAAAATTCACTCGTCATGTTTTTTTATTAGAAATAGAAACGGTTCTTTGTTGTGGTTAGAAGTGAAATTTGCGCTAATGGCGGACCACACATACTCTTCACAAGAGCCGAGAGAGCATCAATCTGTTTCGTCAAAAAAGAGAAAATACGATGCAGTAAGACGAAGTCGAGACAAAAAACGGCAGAAAACCCGAATAAAGATCATTATGGTATTCCCAAATGGAGGGCACTGAAGCAGGAAAAGGTTTTGCTAAGCGACGCCGCAGTTGCCAGTTTTCTGCTGGACCGGTAAGTTTGTCTAATTTCCGCTATATAAGTGAACTGTTTGTTTGATAGCTTTAGCTGATAGATGAGCTGATCATCAAGAGAAGTAGAGTTTCTCCTTGTAAATTTTTAGCACTTTGTAATTGTACTATAAGTCCTTGTTGCATGGCCGTGTGCAAATCAAGTTAGAAATCATGTTAACAATCATAATTTGCAAATCGGATGTAAGTTATTTTATAATAATGCTTAGCTTCCACGTCCTATCTTGTGCCGTCATCCCTGGTAACGTCAGCTCCTCTGTCTCTCCTCGCCCTGCCTGCATCTCCAACACCCCTATCTCTCCCTCTAACTCTCCCTCTTACTACCTGTGTTAAGTCCTCTGATTGACTCAGTGATGATGAGAAAAACGTCTCCTAAGACTTTCGCAGTTAGTTTACACGCCTTTAGCATTAGCAAGCTGTTTCAATAGGCTGTAAGTTACGAACCAAGTTACGGTGCCAAAAAATGCTATGTATAATAAGCAAATAAATCACTGACACAATGTTAAATAAGTAACAATAATATTCACTATAACGATTAGAGTGAATGATGAATTAAGTAACTATGATGAAATAAGCCTCTTCACTTGACTTGCAAAGGTTACTCTCTAATCAGACGACGACATCTGTGTCCGTAACTTTAGCCTGTTGTTCGCCTTTGAGACGTAGATTGCAATTATCAACACCACCGATAATGGCCGCTATTATTTACGGAACCCTATAGTCCTGCGATGGCAACCGTAGCTTCTCTAATGGGAGGGAGAGGGGGATGGCGGAGCTTTAGGTTGCAATTTCCAACTACGCCAATAGTGGCCTATGAAACTTACACACAGAACCTTTAATGGGCTCAACCAAAAGCAAACACTAGTCGCAATTATGGTGGTTTGTTGACATTTGAAAAAACATTTCTACGTAATTGGGTTTGCAAACGTGATCTTGATTAAATGCTATTAACATTGACCAATGAATTATTTTTAACATTGATTCAATAGTAATTGATTCATCTGCTATCTGGGTTGTTAAATGCTTAAAGTGCAGTTTGCAAGTTGGAGAGCCCAGAGAGTAAATGTGTAGAAAAATAGCATAGGAATTATATGTTCTTTAAAATATACTCTAATTCGGCTTCTGGGGAAGTTTTTTGAGAATTTTTCTTTTCCGCATCTGAAAACCACCAAAACCGGAAGCGATGTAACTAGAGAGAGTGCGGTTGATTCTAAATGTTTAGTCACATTCGTATGATGTATTTTTTATACAAGGTTATATATTCATTTAAAAAAAATCTCCTTGCAATATGCACTTTAAATAGTCCTCAACCACCCTTAAAGTGACTGACACAGCTAACAAGCAGACAACAATATAATCACAAGAATACGCTTTCTCTTCTCATCACAGTGTGTGTATGTTTGCAATGTAAGAGGAGCAGCAAATGATTAGCCATGAAACTTACAGATCTCGCAGATGAATGGAAGGGCATCTGAGCAGAGAAGATCATTTATCTGACCATCAGGATCTGCAGCACCACAAGGTCGATTCGGACCAGTCATGTCAGGTTGACCTGTCTTCCAGGTGATGGAGGAAGGATTGACATTTTTTCCATTCGACGATTTCCATGAGTCTCTGTACAGACCTATCCAAATACGATAATCTCCAACCATCATCTGCACCAGCTGGTCGTTTTCAGCTTGATTGCGAATGGTGGCCAGATCTGTGTGATGCTGTCTGCAGTAGCTCTGAGCTTGATGCCAAGTCATATTAAAACGATAGATGACAAACCTGTCTGCTCCAGTTTGCTGCTCTGTATAAAGACATGGAGGAGTTAATTCAATGTTTTTCTTTAAAGTGTCTCTTTGGTATATATCATTGCTGGGGTCCGGATCATTTTGGCATTGTTAATGGCATTGAATCATCACTTTCGCACAGACATTTTATCAAACCTCCTTATTGTGTTCAGTGTTTGCTTTAGCTGAGCTCTTGACTCTTGTATTTTAACGTAAGGGCTTTTCTGTGTCCTTAAGGACAGTGTGTTATAGCTTGTTATGCAAAGATTAAGACAAAGACTAGGACTGGGACTGGGACTAGAGGCAGCAGTAGTGTGGCAGTTGCGTCCGAATGGTTAGAGAGTCGGATTCTCAGAGCCGTCGGGTAACGACTGAGGACCTCTTGAGCAAGGCACCTTAAACCCACTTGCTCCGCAGGCGCTGCAGTAATAGCTGCCCACTGCTGCCGGTGTAAATGTGTTCACTACTCTCTGGATGGGTTAAAAGTAGGTAGTTACATTTCGGTACTGGGTCACCATATCTGACTAATAGATCACTTTCACTTTCAGTATGATACTGATGATTTCTACACAAAGTAATTTATTTAATGGAGCTTGATGATAAACCATTTGCCGTAGTGGAAGACACCAGATTTCAGCGAGGGCCAAGACTTTGAGCATGCAAAAGAATTGACCGTTTCTCCCACTTCGCTGGCAATCTCACAAGCATTCACTGACATGTTGAATAAACAGAAAATTGATAGATCAGGGGCCTCATTTATAAAACTGTGCGTAGGATCCTTACTAAAACTCTACGTATGCACAAAAGCCAAAAATAGCGTACGCAAAAAAAGATTCAGATTTATAAAACCATGCGTACGCACACCTGCACGCAATTTTCACTTTATAAATCACAGCCTACCTGATAATTTGCGCACGCAAAAAACCGCTCTTTACCGCCCTTTATCCGCCCACATTCAACCATATATAGACAATGCAAATTACCTCATTGGCCATGCATATTAAAAGGAGCAAGGAAATTTGTGTTTTTTAAAAACAAAATCATGGCAGCAATGGAGAGCAAGTGCAAGAAGCGAAATTTCTCTGTGGCAGAAATAGAGGTTCTTGTGAGTGAGGTGGATGAAAGGAAGGCTATTTTGTTTGGTGGCCACAGCAGTGGAATTACCATTAAAAAATAATCCCAGACCTATGACAAATTAATAGGAATGTTAAAATCAATAAGGTTTTTCTTAAAAAAAAGTGCACTTAGTTACCTGTCGCCTATTTCTCGCTGATATGTCCCGGTTGCCAAAAATCATAAAACTGAAAGTACTTTGGTTGGTACCGGGATGGCGCGGTTACGTGTTGTTGGTCTTTGTAATGCTGGGCCAAGTTCAGCACACAGATCCAAGAGCATGTCTCTAGGAAATCTAAAGCGGCTTATTAGCCACTCATCATCATGGGCTAGGAAATCCTCACGGTCCCCTACTCTTTCCCTCCGAAGTCTGCCATTGGCCTAGTCTTCCAGCAGTGCCAGCGCATCCATCATACAATATGCACTTAAGTGTTGCTGCAGTAGGCTATCTATGTTTTCAGCGATCAGATTTAATCATTTACACTTTATCACATTAATCACATAAGGAGTGATAGGCCTACATCCATTTAAGAATGGAAGTGAAAGAAATTAAATTTACGTACATTCAGCATATAGTTTCTTTTATGTCTTTAAACTAAAAAGACTAAACTTTAGGACCCATAATGGTGATTTAATGTTATTTGTATTTTTTGTTGTAACCAGGACCTATGAACAACTTGTAAATATTGTGAATATTGAAACCAGAAGTGTGACAGAATGTCCCAAAGGAATGTAGGCTACTTTGGAAGAACACAAAGTAGTTTTACTACAAAGCAAATTAGCCAGTGGAACATGAACACTCCTGGGTGCCTATATGTGTCCACACTATAGAGTGTTAAAGTAACACTGAAGCAGTTTGAAGATAATGAGATAATGAAGATATTAATTAAGTGATGATTGATCATTAATGATGAACACCTGTTTATAAGAAAACACAATTACTGAAGAAAAGATCAACAAGAACAGTTTATTTTGAAGTCAACAGTGTTTCCTTTAGTTAAGGTCTAAGCCTTGGACTATTGATGTTAATTATTTTACGACAGCTTCGGTGTTGTCGTCTTAATGACACTTGTATGTTGTTGAAAATCAAGATCAAAAAAGTTATATATGAGGCTAAACATACAGTGAGGAAAATAAGTATTTGAACACCCTGCTATTTTGCATGTTCTCCCACTTAGAAATCATGGAGGGGTCTGAAATTGTCGTCGTAGGTGCATGTCCACTGTGAGAGACATAATCTAAAAAAAATCCAGAAATCACAATGTATTTGTATGATACAGCTGCAAATAAGTATTTGAACACCTGTCTATCAGCTAGAATTCTGACCCTCAAAGACCTGTTAAGTCTGCCTTTAAAATGTCCACCTCCACTCCATTTATTATCCTAAATTAGATGCATCTGTTTGAGGTCGTTAGCTGCATAAAGACACCTGTCCACCCCATACAATCACTAAGAATCCAACTACTAACATGGCCAAGACCAAAGAGCTGTCTAAAGACACTAGAGACAAATTTGTAAACCTCCACAAGGCTGGAAAGGGCTACGGGGAAATTGCCAAGCAGCTTGGTGAAAAAAAGGTACCCTGTAGGAGCAATCATTCGAAAATGGAAGAAGCTAAACATGACTGTCAATCTCCCTTGGACTGGGGCTCCATGCAATATCTCACCTCGTGGGTCTCAATGATCCTAAGAAAGGTGAGAAATCAGCCCAGAACTACACAGGAGGAGCTGGTCAATGACCTGAAAAGAGCTGGGACCACCGTTTCCAAGGTTACTGTTGGTAATACACTAAGACGTCATGGTTTGAAATCATGCATGGCACGGAAGGTTCCCCTGCTTAAACCAGCACATGTCCAGGCCCGTCTTAAGGTTGCCAATGACCATTTGGATGATCCAGAGGAGTCATGGGAGAAAGTCATGTGGTCAGATGAGACCAAAATATAACTTTTTGGTCATAATTCCACTAAACGTGTTTGGAGGAAGAAGAATGATGAGTACCATCCCAAGAACACAATCCCTACTGTGAAGCATGGGGGTGGTAGCATCATGCTTTGGGGGTGTTTTTCTGCACATGGGACAGGGCGACTGCACTGTTTTAAGGAGAGGATGACCGGGGCCATGTATTGCGAGATTTTGGGGAACAACCTCCTTCCCTCAGTTAGAGCATTGAAGATGGGTCGAGGCTGGGTCTTCCAACATGACAATGACCCGAAGCACACAGCCAGGATAACCAAGGAGTGGCTCTGTAAGAAGCATATCAAGGTTCTGGTGTGGCCTAGCCAGTCTCCAGACCTAAACCCAATAGAGAATCTTTCGAGGGAGCTCAAACTCTGTGTTTCTCAACGACAGGCTAGAAACCTGACTGATCTAGAGAAGATCTGTGTGGAGGAGTGGGCCAAAGTCCCTCCTGCAGTGTGTGCAAACCTGGTGAAAAACTACAGGAAACGTTTGACCTCTGTAACTGCAAACAAAGGCTACTGTACCAAATATTAACATTGATTTTCTCAGGTGTTCAAAAACTTATTTGCAGCTGTATCATACAAATAAATAGTTAAAAAATCATACATTGTGATTTCTGGATTACAGTGGACATGCACCTACGATGACAATTTCAGACCCCTCCATGATTTCTAAGTGGGAGAACATGCAAAATAGCAGGGTGTTCAAATACTTATTTTCCTCACTTTATATATATATATATTGGCAGCGAATCAGATGTCATGCTGACATCAGGCATGGTAAACAACTGCACCTGACTGTATCCAATGTCAAGCCGGGGATCTTCAACACGACATAATGGACGACTCTCGTCTCATCATCGAAGTTGAAAAACTAAAAGTTATTTATGACCCACAAGATGTGATGTACAAGGCTATCCAAGTAAAAGAAAGAGCATGGGAGGCAGTGGTTGTGCTTGGTGTGGATGTTGAGTATTACATTTGATCTTTTGATAATACACAATCTAACTAATGAGTAAAGACAGGAATAAAGACATTGCCTATTATATTTTACACATACCACGTAAGTCTTTGATGTAGAGACATTGAAAGTGTGATCCCCCCCCCCCCCCGGTGTTTAAAACGTTCACTGGTTTCATAGACGTTTAAAAACTAAATAACAGAGCTTACACTTGCGATTTTCTGCAAATTGCTGTATATTAAAATTTGTCACAGTTGTCCCTATGTTATTATATGCGTTTGCATTTTAAGCACACATCATGAACAGGTGTGCTATTGTGCTATTGCTAATATCCTGGTATATATATATATGCTAGTAAATCTAACATGAACCTTACGTGATGCTAAATATTCAGTTTTTAATTATGTATGTCAAGGTTGTATAAATAGATTGACTATTTTGCTTGACAAAAACATAAAAGGCTTGTCATTATCTTCTAATTATTTTTTTTCATAGCACATGGCATTTTTTGTTGACAGATGATACATAACAATTAAAAAAAGTATTTTATTTTCTTATCAAAGAGTAAAAGTGAATCAATTGAACGTTTTGTAACAAGCTTTAACTATCAAACAGTACAATCAAGCATATAAAAGAGATTGTATATTATGTATGAAACGTTAATACTGGTTAAAATATATAGCAGAAACTAAAGATTATTAGATGTCATATAAAATAACTTGATGAGTGTTCTCTCCGGTGTTGGTTGACTGGGTGCACTCTTCATCTACGTTGTCTCCTTTTTCGTAATCTCCTTAGCAGCAAATAAAGCGCAATTGCCTTTCTTCTATCTTCAATACGTCCTACACGCAATCCAAGAAATCCAGTTTAATCTAATAAATCCAGTTTTATTAACTTCTATTAGAAAAACAAAACAAAATATTTTGTAAAATAAGATAAAGGGATGCAAACTTACCCATGCTGTAAACAAGACGCTGTTCAGATACGCACTGTAAACGCTTCAGGTGTGAAAGGAAAATGGCGACGCGCTGCTCCTGCTCTGCCTACGTACTGCTCACGCGCTGCTCACGATCTGCTTACGCGTGCGGTATGAAACCGGCGTAAGGCTCTGTGACTCTGTGATTCTGAGATCTTTTAAAGCGAAGCTTCATAAACTACATATCAGACATTACATGTAACACATCTCATTTGTGCATTTATTGCTCTCTGTTAAATAAAGTTTAAGTAATCTGTGCACGCTTTCATTTCTGTCTCGTCTCCTCTCAGATGCTCTGCTACAATGGTCAGGGTATATTCTGGCAAACTGTTTCCCGATCACATTTTGCAATCGGCAAAGCAGATTGTAGCACACGCCTTTTACCAACACACGATGGATAATTCGCAAAGCCCAATGTTCCTTCTTGTTTTCGCAGCACGATCCCATATAAAGGAGTTTAAAGTACGAGGTGTTGAATTAAGGGGCCGACCAATAGTTAAACAATTTCAAAGTTAAAGTTCGGGCAAAAAATATTAAACAAGTTTCAGTCAAATATTTATGCTTTGTAGGAAAATCCAGTGTTAAAGTAGAGTGCAAACAATCATATTTGGAACATTTTTCAGGAGCAGATTCAGTGACGTGAACGAATGCTGCTTTTAAATGAACATGAATGATTTCTCATCCGCCCAACCACAATTAATTATTGAAACGTTATTTACTTGTTTATTTTGCTACCCGAGCTGCGGGTATCTGTTTGAAAATTTCAAAGTAAAAGTTTAAGTATAAATGAAAATTTTACAAATCTGCCGGCTAAATTGTCACGTTAATAAACCATAAAAATATAAACTAAAGAATATGGGCAATTCCGTTAAAATTTCAACCTTACCATTAATTTTTTTTTAGTTTTACCAACGGTTTTTATTATGCCAACAGCAAAGATATCAATATTTGATGGTTCAAATACCCATGTGAGGTCTCCCCAAGTTTTAAAAGCATTGGTTTAAGTTTTAGTACATGATTTTTGATAGTTGGGTGAGTGCCATTTTCAGGATTGTGACATCCATATCCCTAGATATTCCTAATAAACGGACACAAGACATTTTAAATAAAGTAACTATTTGATGTTCTATAAAGAGGCATCCCTTCTCCATTCATTGGGTATTATTGCTTAAGGATTGTGCATTTTAATTCAAAGAAATCCTTCAAAGTTTGACGTCTCCCAAAAACTGTGTCCATTTTTTTGTCACATCGATATAACGCATGTTTATATCCTTTTTTTAAATGAAAATTTTTATTCATAGACTGACACATGCCTGATTTTTAGACTATCAACAAGAGTTTAGTAAAACATAAACAGATGGTTCTATATATTCGTAACAAATAGATTCTCTGAGCATTTTTTTATCACATCCATAACTCAAAGTGTCGGGTCCACAACGCTGGAATTGCCCAAATATAAAACTATCCAGTGGTATAGGATGATGGCATATGGCATTACGTTCCTAAAAACGGAACACTTTCAGTTTAGACATAGTGATTTTTTAAATGTCCATTAATATGGATTTTAACCAAAATGACTTCCACATGCCGAATAGGGATGATGAACCCAGGAGTACATTTGTGCATTTAAGCTGAAGCGTAAATAATGATGAAGTTTTCAAATATACCTATGAACCCTCATTTAACCTCTTTATATAATAATTGAAACAACTGTAATCTCCCTGCCTAATATATACTATGTACTGCTAAAAAAAATAGGGAAAACTTATAATCAGCAAAGCATAATACCAAGGATGCATAACTGATAGTTAATCAGTTTCAATTGCGTATAGCAAATAAAAGTGACAACAGGTACACTAGAGAGGCAACAGCAATGGTTGTCTGTGCAGGACTATAAGGGGATGAAATGCTCAGATCTGTTGTAAGATCTTTTGCCTTGGGGGATCTCCTCTGTGACTTGGATTTGGATCAGAGTATAAGTGAGCCCCTTGACAGTCTATGGTGTTACTTGACAGCTTCGGATATACGAGATCACAGAGGGTCTCAACTGGATTTAGGTCTGGGTAACATGAGGGCAGTCAATGGCATCAATGCCTTCATCATCCAGAAACTGTCAACAGACTCTGGTCACAAGTGGTCACAAATTTCATCCCCATAGCACGTGAGGTCTGTGTGACGCCCTAAGGATGGTCCACCCCAGACCACCCGTGCGGTTGACTCTCCAGTATACCTGTTGTCGCTTTTATTTGCACCAAAAACTGTAAAAATGGTTCACAATCACTTATGCTGCAGTAACAGATTGATTGATATTCCTGAAGGTTAACTGATTTGGTGTTATACTGTGATGATAAGCGTTCCCTTAATTTTTTTGAGCAGTGTATATATAAACACTAAAACGTGCTGGGTTGTTTTTGACCCATGATTAAATATTTGACAGAACACACTGCTGGGTTAAAATAAGCCATTGCTGGAATATTTAAATAAAATTACATACCCCTCATAGAATTTGGTACAGATGAACCTAAAACGTTCACAATTAAAAAAAAATGTGATATTAATCCATGCATCTGCCTTACGATTTAATGGTTAAAATAAAAGCAGGATTGTGAACATTTATGGTTGTATATGGTTTCAGATTTTTGTTATAATTACTGTTCTTGTAATTTTACACTTTTATGTTTCTATTTTACTGTATTTCAAAAGCCTAACCATAGACTGGGGCTGCAAAATTATCCATTGGCTAGAAGTCTGTGTGTAGAGCATCTGTAATGTTATCCTGCATTGTTCCTGTTGAATAAACACTCAAATAAATACGAATTAACAGAGGATACCAAGAAACAAAAACTCAGACCTTGAAAAAAACGCAGTCTTTGGTATCCTGTAAATGATTTAGTGCATTTTAAAAACAGAACGTTGAAATTAATAGAATTAATAGAAATAAAGTTTAAATTTAAACCGCCAATAGGTGTCGTTGCTACCGAAGTAAGTCATATGTGAATAGTGGTGAGTCATTATTGATTTCATTGAACCGATTCAAACAGCGGATTCATCTAGGAATTATTTTAATTAAGACAACCCGACAATATTATATCTAAAATATATTTCGCAACAATAACTTGTTGTATAAAATCAATTTTACTTAAGAATTGGACATGCTGGTATTGCTAAAAAAACATAATCTTGTGCTTTTGCAAAGTGATGGGCGTGGTGGGATAAACGCAATAATTATAAGAGTGCTTTTTTTAAATAGCCAGAAGTCTAAAACCTGTACGACAATGGTCATCCAAAATAAAATTACAATAATTAAACAACATAATTTTCTTAAATTTCTCTTTTGAATTCCCCTCTGCATTCCAAGCTCTATGTGTATCTTTGTGTCCATTTTCCTACATGGTATTATAAGGTTTTATACGTTTATAAACTCATGGTAACGTCTGTGTCGAGTTAAAGATATGCTCTCTGCATTCAGACTGGCGCGCGGGTTACCTTACCTATATTGACCAATCATGTGCGGTTTACGTTCGAATGTTTACAACTTTTACTTTGAAATTTTCAAACAGAGACCCGCCTCTTACGTCTCCAGCTTCTCGTTTCAAATTCGAATCGATAGTGTAGCGCTGGAAAATCAGACACGAGCGATTTGCTTTGCGAATATCCATCTCGTGTTGATAAACGGCGTGTGCTACAGACTGCTTTGCCGATAGCAAAACGTGATCGGGAAACAGTTTGCCAGAATATACCCTGACCTACAATGACGGTCCTGCACGCAATTCTCTAAACATCCACAAGATGGCGATGCTTATCTGTGAATCTGATATTAGAAAGCAGATATCCGATGATGGGAGAAATGTATTAAATATCAGGAAAAGTATCAGGGAAATGATGTATCACTGGATCTCGAGTTAATATCATCAAAACAGTTTATATTAAATATTTCCAGCATGATGTTCATTGATAAAGTAGAGATGCTTTTGTTAGTGATTACTGAATCAAGTCAATGTTATCACGAAGTAATACCATGTAAAAAGTTTGAAAATCGTAATTAAGTCTTCTGAGTTTTGTTGATGTGTTTTCTGGTTTTGACTAGTTACTGTGAAACAAATTTTTAAATGAAGAGGGTATTATTTTAGTTACTTTGCTTTTTTATGGAATACATTATTAATTGAATCACTTTAATCGCAAACCGACACTATCAATATTGATATCGGCCAGAAGCACTCTTAATAACCCGCTCTCTGTATCGGATGAGAAATTGACTATCAGTGCGTCTCTTGTTAATTTACAATTAATATTTTGGGTGTACTTGTCAGAGATAGATAGAGTTAGATTTTGAACATGTATACACTGTAAAAAGTGCTTCACTGACAACGTAGGTTTTATTTAATTTAAATGGTTTTAATCTACTTAATTTTATTTGTTTTATACTAAAACGTATCAAAATACTTCCTCTTTATTTAAAATATATCAGTTTTTTATAAAACAATATATTTTAAGTAAAACTAATTCAATTTATTTGGGTAGTTCTTTTTCTGTGGTTATTGTGTACAAGAAATGTTATAAAAGTGAGTTGACGAAAACAATTTATTGATATAATATGCTCAAAGTCTAACGCCATCTTTCTTGATCAAATACACTAATATTATCGAGCAATTTTACTCTCAAACATATTGTTTTACTTAAGAAGTAGATTTATTAACTTCCTGGAGTTGTTTGGATTAGTGTTGACAGGTAAATACATTTTTGGAGATTAATTTACCTGAGGCTAAATTATTTATGGATTCAAATTCATTGTATGTTTTACTATTTTTTGAGTTGATAATTCAAGATGATTCAACAGTCAAGAGCCAAACTCTAGGAAACACTAAACTCTATTTGGGTGATTTCTTATTGTTCAGGTCTTCTTTTGTGATTGTGCTTGTTAACACCAGGTGTTCTATGGCGAGCCAAATTAGCTTTTTATCATTCTCAGGATATGAATTTTGATAAAAACAATATCATTTTTACTAGTTAAATTGAGAATTATTGATATCAACAAACACGCAATCACTCGCAGAAATCAAGAATATACATTATCACTAGTAACCACACAGTTATTGAAAAACAATATGTTTTTTACTAGTAAGAATTGCATTTCTAACTTTTAACACTCTTTTGTGTGGACACATAAGAGTACTTAATAGTGACATCAAATTAATCTTGTGTTCATTGTCAGAAAGGGGTTTTGTGGACATTTGTTATTTGATCGATAAAAGCAATTGATGTGATCTCCTGTTTCTGACCATTTTTAGGTAATTTCAAGCTTCTCTGAATAAGTCATATTTAGTGTTTAATTGTTCAATATTTATCATTCATAAAAAGTAGATGAACTGTTGTCGGTTATATAAACTAATATTACTCAATTTTTATAAGGAATTAATATTTAGAAATATTAGGTAGACTTTATCTAATTTATTTTATTGTGTCACTACAATACTTCTCATATCTGATACATTTAGGTACTCTTTACTTAAAAACATAAAATAAAATCTACTCAATCTAATTGAGTGGAAATCCTTGCCTCAATTTTATTGAGTAGATTCAGTAAGTTTGCATATAGTTTACTTTGCTACCTAGTATATGTGAGTAAAATTTATCTGATTTGCATGAGTAATATTTACTAACACAGCAATGTTGATTTAACACTGGTTATTTTACTTTGTTATATATCTTATATTACCATGAAGAAAAGTCCATAATCCGTTAAAGGCGGGGTGTCCGATTTCCAAATCACGCTTGTTTATACAAAGTCGGGCCGAGTACCAATATTACCTTGTAGCCAATCAGCAGTAAGGTGCACAGTGCACTGGATGGACATTACTCGAGCCGAGTGTGAGGAAAGAGATACATGGGGGTAGGGGTGTGTCTCTTTTGGATATTTGAACATCAACAACGGCTATGAGAAATCGGAAAACCCGGCCTTTAATCATATACACATTATTATTGCAGCATTACTTACCATTGTAGCAAAAAAAGGGATAGGCATTGTTGCACGAGATATCATGAAACTTCTCACTTTTCATAAATCCACATTCCTGTTTTCCATCATTGTTGTTCGGCTCTCGAGGATACCAATTTGAGAATGTCAAATACTCATCTTGATAAGACCACCGCCAGCTACTGATGTCATTGAAGAGTCCAGTCCAGACAGCTGAAGTTAATGCAGGTTGAACTGCTCTCTGTACATTTTCCCAGTCTTCACTGCTTTTAACAGTGACCAGGTTTCCAATGTGATTCTGTCTGCAGTAATCTTGTGCCTCATCCCAGGTTTTCTGCTGCTGGATCAGAACATACTCAAACGAGATGCTCTGGGTGAAGAGTCCTGTTGACAAAAGTGTACAGAAATACTAATGTTAGCACTATGTTAGACTTTATTTGATGTGCTTTGTTAACAATTAAATTTATACATATTCAGGACACAATGTGTGCAGTACATGATGTCTATTTAGTTTGTTTAAAAAAAATATCAAAATTGAAATTTTGTCTCAACAGGCAAAATAACACAACGTGAAAATTTTGGTAGCAGGAGTCTTTTACGTTTTATGAATACGATGTGTCTAAACATGTCACTAACAAAGATTTAATTTTGTTGATATTCAGCTGTGTCAACTTGGTGAGTAAAAAAAAATCAGTACTGCATTCCTGAATAAAAAATAATTGCCTGAACATTAAAAAAATTGATAATATCTTGAAAATCTTACTGCATCAGGTTGCCATATTTAGATTTTTCTCAACAATTTATTTTTTAGAATGCAGTTCTTAAAGTCAATTGACAAATAATGTGTCCACCAATGCATGAGATTTTTGTTTAACTCTAAAGGTGGGGGGTTACAAGCTATTTCATGCATTCTGTTTTTGTGACCCTGTTAAATGTGTTAGCTCCTCATGTTTAACATGGTAAACTTTTCAAAAAACAAAATAGACGTAGGAAGTAGTATCTCTGTGCTCAATAAACTCTGCCAGTGTTCGTACAGATAACTCAATTTTTTCTTACTTGAATTCTCATTTAGTAACATGGTTCTTATTTGGGGTGGGCCGATCCCGAAACACTGGATAGGTATCGCATCGACACACACACACGTTTTTGCTGGGTCGTGTATCAGAAGTGGCGAGATTATCCAAAATCCAATCCTTGGCTAAATAATGTTGTAACATCACGAAAGTTCCCAAAGACAAACAGGCAAACCTTTTTTACAGCCTAGTAACAGCTATTAGGAGGTGTCACTAATCCACCGAACGAGAGTAAACTACAAACGAATCAACAAGTAGTAGAAAAATAACAAAGTTCTAGCCTGTCAATTAAGTGCCCCAAAACGAAACTGATACGCTTCCCTCCCTTGACACCTCTGGACACTCCCACAACAAAATACCAGGAGGTAACACTGTCTGTGTCTCACTGTACCTCCCCCCCTTAAGTTTTCTTGTCCCCAAGGAAAGGTAAAATCCACAAATTTTGTGGAGGACAAATCACGGTGTTTCGTCCGCCCTGTAGAGAGTAGGTAGGTAGCACAACCCCAAGGGTGGGTATATCCTTGGTCTCCAAGACTCGTCGGCTTCCTTCACTGCGTCTTCGCACCCTTCTGCAGTTCTGGCCTTCTAAAGGATGTGGATGTTCAGAAGTCTGGCGGGCACTTCCACTCCCGTTAGGCTGTCGGTCTCCCTGGTATGGGGCTGTAGTGGAGTAGGCGGGGCAAGACCGTGGTTCAAGACCGGTGAGTAATTGTTAAAGGGCGCCATCTGTGCGCGCACAGGTCTTGAATCACGTAGGAGATTTGGAGCATATAAATGAACGAGCGACCGGACCGTCAATGAGAGAGGACCGGGCCCGAATATGTTTGTATATGTCTTTATGTTTTACTTCCGTGTTTTTGTTTTGTTGGCCTGCGGTCGGCCGTGAGGGGCCGCCGGCTGTTATCATTTATATTAAAACAATGTTTAAATGTTTGCCGATTCCCACTCCTTCCTTCCTACTTGGAATCTTTCTACAGGGGCCAACCCATCCTGGTGCAGAACCACAGTCTGTCCTTCAGGCTTCTTCCTGATGCAGTAAACAGTCACTCCAAGTCTCTTCACAATATAACAAGGTCCTATCCCGGCACAGACCCAGACCAGTTTCCTTGCGTAAAAATCATGTCCTCTGCAGTGATCGTCTCATGCCCATTCTGACGAGCACCTGCCTGCTGAGCCTGGCTGCGAGCAAATTCATGAGCTGTCCAAGGGGGGGTGGGCTGGTGCATCTGGTGGCTGACCCATCACCAGTGATGAGGGATCCTTAGTTCCCAGCATGAGGAGTGCTGGTGTACAGCCATTAGTCTTCTGCACCACACTCCGACTGGCAAGCAAAATCAACGGCAACTGAAGATCCCAGTTCTTCTGATCCTGGCTCACGTATAGGGCCAATTGGATTGCAAGGGTTCTGTTATGCCGCTCCATCAACCAGTCACTCTGGGGATGTTGGGGAGTTGTCCTAGTCTTTTGGGTGTCAAGCTGCCGTCAGACCTCGAAGAACAAACTCCTTCCTTGAACCCTAAACACTTCAGCTAAAACCCCAAAAAGGAACAAACATGCCTTCCAGCAGTGCGTCAGCCACCATCCCAGCCTCCTGATTGAGAGTGGAGTAGGCTTCCGGCCACTTCATAAAATAGTCCAAGGGAACCGCATCAAACCGATTTCCTTTTGGGGTCTATGGGAACGGTCCCAACACATCCACTGCCGCATGGTCCATGGAGTGGCCGACTTGATCCTGCTGAAGAGATGCATGAAACTGCACAGTTGGCCCAATTTTCACAGTACACTTTTCGCATCTTTGACAGTAAGACTCCACATCCCTACGACAGGTGCTCCAACAGAACTCCTGCCGTACCTGCATCAAGGTCTTATTCACTCCAAAATGTACCACCCCCGGTGGGCCATGCATGGCCTCCAACTCAAACCAACGCCAGGCCTTAGGCACTACTGTTTCCCATTTCGGCATGCCAGTAGCAGGCTCAAAAAAAAAATTTGCAGGACTCCTGAGTTCAATGCTCGGCCATCTAGCATGGCCCATATCCCCTTTACCACCGGTCCGAACTCTTGCCTCCACCTTCCAGGATTATTACGCTGCGCCACAGCCCATGCTACATTTGAATCTGGCAACACTGCACAGCATGACACTTTATTAATCTCTTTTTGACCCCCGTCACTCTGCTGCCAAGCTGCCGGGCATACGTGTATCGACAACCCATCTGCATTGTGATGATTTCCTCCCTTCCGATGCTGGATAAAAAAAATTAAAAATTGAAACTCCTGCAACCTTTTCATCCACCATGCGACCTGTCCCTCTGGCTCCCAAAAAATACAATAGCCAAGGGAGGCATGATCTGTTCAGATCCTGAAAGGAAGTCCACATAGATAGTGCTTAAACTGCCTCAATCACGGCCAAAAAAGTTATTGTCGGGCTACACAATAATTGTGTTCTGCCCTGTCAAAAGCTTGACTGTAGTAAGCAATGACCCTCTCCCCTTCTTCTCCCTCTTGGGAGAGGACAGCACACAAACCCTCATTACTGCCGTCCATGTCAAGTAAGAACGCTAACTTTGGATCTGAGGCAGCGAGGACTGGCGCTTGAAACCAAGCCTCCTTCAAATTGTCAAAAGACTATTGATGCTCTTGCCCCCACACAAACCGTTGTGCCTTCTTCGTCAACTGATGGAGGGGAGCGGCAATTGTAGCGGCAGGCGTTACAATGCCAGCTCATAACTGCCTATGACTGCATGGGGCTGGCAAGTTGAGAACAGCTGCAGTCTTCTGATCATCAGCCACTCCCGACGCAATCAAATGATGGCCTAAGAAGGTCACAGCTCTCTGGATCATCTAACATTTATCAGGGTGTAACTTCAGACCAGCCTCAGTAATCATGGTCAGGACAAAGTAAAGGGCACTCAGGGCCGATTTAAAGTCTTTCTCATGCACTACAATGTCATCAATATAGACCAGGCACAACCCCTTAGAAATGCCCTGGAGCACTTGCTCCATTAACCACTCGCATGTTGCCAGAACATTGCACAGACCAACGGGCATGGTCCGGAATTACCAAAGGCCTGTTCCCGTTGTAAAAGCAGTCTTCTGTTTAGAGTGATCTCTAAGTGCAACCACTTCGTAAATCCAGAGGTCAAAGTAGCAAACACGGTAGGAACCAGGAACCTCCATAATTCCTGCTGTTGCGATTCCGTCAGGTCCTGGACACTCTTCTCCGAAACAACTTGAGCTATCTGCAGGGAGGTTGGACTCTCATCTTCCTGAGTGGGGCCTGTACTGTGAATGACTGAACACCTCGTTGAACAGAGGCAGAAACTAAGTCCAACAACTCAAACCCCCCAAACTGCAATCAATTAGCCGCCCTACTCCCCACAAACACCCACCCCCAATCAAAGTCACTTAGTGCAGCTATAACTTCAAACTGCTGTCATTTGATGTAAGTTTAGCATTAAAAAACAATTAGTGTAAATGTGTGATTAATGTTATAGTAGTCTGTCTTTGCTCTTGGTTGTGGATGGAATTGTCTGAGCTGGAATGGTCCGATGGTCGCCTTTCTCTTGGGTGGTGATGGATTTGCCTGAGATGGAGCTGGGAGGGTCAGTCAGTCCACAGCAGTAGCTGGCATAATCTCAAATTGAGGATGGGCATATGACGTTCATCAGGGCCTGGGGAAATCTATATATGATATAATACTTAATGGGTAACCAGTGAAGAGATGATAAGATTGGGGTTATTGAACAAACTATAGGTTGTTTATGATGATGCAGGTCAACCTCTAAGTAGAGGTCACAAATGCATGAATGAGCTTTTCTGCGTCAGCAACACATAGAATATTTCGTAATTTGGCAACATTTCTAAGGTGGAAGATCACTTTTTTTTACATTTGAGAAGGGATTTTTAAATGAACTTCAGAAGAAGCTTCGTCAAGGCGGGTGTATTAAGCGCATCATTCTGTGCCTGGACGTGCATAGTATGTTTAAATAAGACAAGGAATGAAGCACTTCATCTAGGTCTAAGTATGGGCAATATGTGTGGTGAAGCAAATTCGTTAAGGACATCATTGTGCACCCGGGATGGGCTTGGGCCCTTTTGTGCCACTTTTCATTAGAGCAGAGATGTACAGTAGTCTACACTGATCAGGAAAAAGCAGGAATAGTATCGGATCGGGATTGATATCAGACGATACTTACAATTCTGGTCTTGGAATTAGATTGTAAAGGAAAAACTGGTATAGGCCCACTCCTAGTTCTTAGTCCCTTATTGGACGATTCTCCTGGAAAAGCACGCCCATGCGTCAATCAGTGAGAAAGACAGAAAGATCACGCCCATTAATGTACTTCGTTCTTTACGGAAGTTCAGCTCTGTTATTTTGTTTCACAGCATTGAATGTTGAACATGGTGATGAATGTTTTATAAACGGAGGATATTATGTTAGATTTGCAGATCTCGCCTTCAGGTGCTTGCCTGTTTTGGGAAATAATCGTACAGCTATGTTCGTCTTTTATAAATGTGATCAAATTCATCAATTTTCGGAGATACAAAGTATAAAATACTACCCTACACTCAAAATGGAAGTTTGGTTGACCATGATTCAAACATGTACAGTGGTTCCACATGTTTGAGTCATGTTTTCTCAACATGGAATTAACCAAGCAGCCTCAACATGAAATGAACATGCAGAAGAACAAACCACCATTATTGTGATCAGTTTTTGCTTAAGTTGGTGGACTCTTCTTTATAAATCGGCTGAAAACACATCTCTTCCGACTGCACCTGACTGATCATTTCTGATTTCTATATCTTTTCTACAATGTGCCAAAAAAAGCATGCTTATTTAAGCTTGATAAACAAAATTTGGCTCTGTACACTATAGTAGGTTTTGTGAGACATGTTTTTATTGCTCTTTTGCTTTTTGTTGTACTAATGTTTGACCCAACTTGTAAGACGCTTTGGATAAAAGCGTCAGTTAAATTACTAAATGTAAATGTAATTCTTGTGAGGACAATATGATATTTTTGGATTACTATCATTGTAACTTTATGTGATTTTCCAGAATAAAATCATGTAGCTGAATCAATTAGAAAGGAAGAATCAGTGTATGAATCTCAACAATGGTAACAATCAACAAAAGAAAGCTTCATGCCGCAATGCATGCTGAGTAAAATCATAACTCAAAATTTAGGCATGACTCCCAGCATGCATTGCAGTTGATCGGTTTATCAGATTTTTTTCATGATTGTCAGCATTGTTGAGGTTTGTATGATGACTATTGATGACTAAATGTGTTACTAAAATATTGTGCTGCTGAATGTGTGAAAGTAGAGAGCAAGATTCACCTGTTTTTAGACAAACATGAATTATATAAATCTTCTTAATGAATTACACACATAATCGTTAGAACCGTTTTTAAAAAGTCTCAAATACATCAGGAGTGTATGAACCTCAACAATGGTAAGATTAAACTGAGAAGCTTCATGCTTCAATTGCATTGCACAGTGAAGTTTTCATTCTGCTGATTGTCACCATTGTTGAGTTTAATATGCTGATTCTTGATGTATTTGTGTGTAAACCATTTGTTGTAATATATGTGAGCATGATTCATTTTAAAGACCTTTGAAAAATCTGATCGTCTCAAACCAGCAGAATCTCACTTTCTACTATCACACAAACTGAGTTTTCTCATCAGCATTTACATATGATTATATTATCATCCAAAACTCCTTTGTTATAACTCGATATAACAAAAGTGATCTACAATAGTGCACACACAGTTACAGCAGCCAGAGGAAGAGAAGTCAAACACTGTAGAGTCAAGAGTTCAACGAAAGCAAACACTCTTCATCATAAAGATGACTTCACATGACAAACCAGTCACATCTAAACCTCTAAGATCACAGTTTGAGCAGACAGTGAGTTTGATGTGAGGTTACATTTTGACCTCATCGTGAGTTTCTGTAAACTCATGGTGACATCACTGTGAGATTGCTGTAACATCATCGTGTTGACTGGGTAATAACTTTGTTGACTTTTTAGTCGACCTGTCATAGACAGTAAATAGTAGCATCTACTGTATGGTGTTAGCGGTACATATAAAAAATCTATGAATTCATAATGGCGGTTTAAAACTCAACAGACAGTTACCTGCTTTAATGTTAAAACTGTTATATTAAGAGTGAATCTATAAGGATTTTGGCCATGAGCACTGTTACTTCTGTCCAGTACCGGCCCTACCTAATAAGCGATTTATGCCGTTGCATTGCGCCTCCGTGGCCACTAGGGGGCCCCTGCCGTCCGTGAAAATTAAATTTACTTGCTCGTTGTTTCAGTGTCAATCATCATGTGTGTTAGATTTAAACTGTGCAAAGATTAATGAAAAGGCGGCACTATCAGTCTGTTGCAGAGAAGAGGAAGAAGAGGAAAGAAAGGATCAAGAAAAGGGTAGGTGTTCAATTAAAAATGTAATCAATTTTAACAAGACACTCTATATAAAACATTGAAAATAAGCTGTGAGTACTTGTAAAAGTTTTGTAAAAGGAATATTCGCTCAGTAAACATACTAAACGGAGTTTTATTTTTAAATAAAATATGCTTAATGTGTTCTGTGAGGGTCAGTGTGGAAGGGGACAGAGTCATTTGAACAATGTGTGTGTGCGTGTGTGCGTGTGTGTGTGTGTGCGTGAGTGCGTGCGTGTGATTTGCACATTAGGGGCACTTTTGAAGTCTTTTTTAAAGAATGAACTTACAGCTGGTGAAAATGCAGGTCAGTTAAATAACTTTCTTATAGATCTCACTTAACTGAAATACAACCACAATAGCCATTTTATATTAATAATACTACATGTACAAAAGGTTAATTAGGAAAACATATTCTAAAATATATTAAAATCAACACAAAAATACTAAATGATCATAATGAGCGATCAAATTTACTTCTGTTTTTTCCATCTATTTTGTGCAGCAGCTGCCTCCTCCTCACATGACAGTCTTGGCCCTGTCTCAGCCTACATTGGCCTTGCTTCCAGCTTATCTGTTGCCTCCACCACATCCTACAGTGTCCATTTAAAAGATTAATTTACTAATTAAAAAATACAGTAAAACTGACTCTAGTGCATGTTATTACTTTTGATGTTCTGCACTGTAAAAAATACCCGTGAAGTTTACGGTATAATTCTGTTGTTTTCAAACAAAAAACCTGTTATCAGAAAGCGTCCGTAAAAAATATTGAAGAACACTGTAAAATTGTCTGTAAAATTAACAGCAAAGAATCCATCGTTTTTACGGAAAAACCCTGTTAAAGTGCTTGTGAAATTAACAGTTAAATTCTGTAGTTTTCACAGAGAATACTGATGTCAAAAAGCGTCCGTAAAAATACGAAAAACATTGTCAAATTCTCTGGGAAATGAACAATGAAATTCCATAGTTTTCACAAGGAGTTTTTTTTAACTCCACAAACACTTTTATCACCTTCACTTACAGACACCACTGTCACTTTATTTCTGTTGCACGTCTACAAAAGTTCAAATTGAGAATTAACACAAGTTTATATGTTAATGGTTTTGTTGAGTCACCATTATGGTTTTGAGTGTTTGCTTTAGTTGGGATCTTGACCCTTTGCTTTCCATGTGAAGATGTCTTTCCCCATTTTTGATATCTTTGTGTTGAAACATAGACCGAAACAGGCAGGTACATTCTGTGTAATTAATGCAGCACGTGACTTAAAGTTTACAGAACAAAATACAAAGAAACATGATAATAAAGCAGCAAACTGCTTCTAATGATGAAGAGAAAATACATAAACACTCAAATTAATTGGCATGTGATCATCATGATAATATGGTGTTTCAAATGCTTCGTCGAGTCTTTACCTGTATAAAACACAGTCCTGCGCAGCTGCTGCAGGTATGAAGACCTGATTGAAAGGATGCGCAGTAGCAAACAAAGGCAAACAATGCCATTTCTATTTAGCGCTCCGTACTTATGCATAAGTACATTATGCAAAGGTAAATGTTAACAATGTTAAATGTAAACAAGCTAACACATGACGGCATGTTTGTCCTGTGTCAGTTGCCGTAGTGCTTTTAAAATGAGAGAGGAGGGATGTAATGAGTAGTTTGTGTCAATTCGCAGCCTCACCATTAGATATCCCTAAAATCTCCACATTGCTCTTTTATTGTCTCTTATAATTTACAAATAATTACTCTCTTAACTGTTCTTTTCAATTTCCAAATATTGAACCTTAATTGAATGCATAAAGTCTAAAACAAAAAGAGCACAACCTTGGAAAAAATAAAAAACGTGATCATCTTGGTTGCTTTATTCCACAATCATGTCAGTACATAGATGGATCAGTTTGATGGTTCAGCAGACATCCAGTTGTTAAATTCAGGGCCGAGTAGCAAAACAAACTTGTAGCCAATCAGCAGAAAGGGGCGTGTTTGTGTTGTTGACGTAGGGAAGAGAGCAAGCAGGTTTTAGAAAGACTGTAGAAAGGGTGATGTATTTTTACATAAAATTAAAGGGTCCGTGGATTTTAAGGATAAAAGTCAAGCAGGAGCTATGGAACCAAGTACATAGTATAAAGACTTTCCAGCGGAGACGTGTTAGGACCCGCAGTACTATGTCAAAGGGTTTAAGCAGAGATATGCTAGCATCCGCGATACTGTGAAGGCTTTCCAGCAGAGAGATGTTGGAAAACAAGATCATCCCAAAATCACCCCTCAGTAGGTTACTTTTATTTACATTTGTGAGTAACATTGGTTTTGCTGTCGTTCAGAACCAATAAATGCTGTTGTTGTTGTATTAGCTGTGCAACTGAGCAGTTTTGACTGTCATTGTTTATCTGGAACCATTGTGCTGCTTGTATATACCTGTGTCGTTGTCGTTTTTTTAATTTGCATTATTATTTGCGTGGTCTAAGCTGCGATAAAGTTAAGCTTTTACAGCCGTGCGTTGCACAGCACTTTAAAGGGTGTGGCAATGCAGGAAAGGGCATGTTCCCTTTACACAGTATGTTTTGTTGTTGATTTAAAATAACAACAACAGTCCAGAAGTCCATCACCCTGCCTTTAAATGTGTGGTGTTGTGATCTGTGGGAGTTATGTGTGTGCTCCTTTCTATCTGTCAAAGACTGGAATCGGCTATAGTCATAGGATAAAGTATTTAAAGGGGTAGATCACCCCAAAATTCTTTGTTCTGTTGGACACAGAGGACGGTATTTGGAAGACTGTCAGTAACCAAACAGATCTCACCCCCCATTTACTGACATAGAAGAAAAAATATATGCTATTGGAGTCAACGGGGATGAGGTCTGTTTGGTTTAGGTGAACTATCCTTATAAGTGTGTTGTGTCCAGTCCTTGAATGTTTATTGGTTCTCAACTGGTTTGGCCATGGGACCCACATTTTCCCATGGTCATCAAGGCCACCACCCACTTTTTGGGATGCATGACGTCATTTATAGTTTGTTTAAAAAAAACGAGTGACTAATAGTAAAATACTAACTCAAATTTTTAAGTTAAATGAATAATGCTGATGAATGAACAGCCCATGAGTTAAGGTTAAGGGTATTAAATAGCAGTTTTAAACAATTTTTTCCATCTTTTTTTGTTTGAGCCGCCATACATGTATACATGTAAAAATACATGTACATGCACAAAATGACAGAAAGCAAAATTAACATGGCATACCATTGTGAATACACAATATTAACATTAACTGTTAATGAAAGATGAATATGAATATCATACCTTCATGTAAATCCTTTCGAGCTAACACAGGAACTAGGAGTTATGTGATTTTTATATTCTTTACTTTTATTTCACACGATGCATGCCATGCTCGTAGTTTCTTTTGCGCTTCAGTGACAGCACGCGCCGTTGCATTTCCGTGGGTATAGCACTGTATAACATCTTAGAGGACAGGATAGTTTGTTTTTCTGAGGTGAAAGACTTTTTATTTTGTAATAATAACGATAGAATAACGACATTGACATTCAGCCTGACCACACTTCACCTAAACGCAGATATGGAATTGGGTCAGTGAGCGCTCACTCGCTCAGGCATCTACTAACAGCTTTCAAGCTTGTCTTTCAAAAGTCTTGCATCAGAAAAACATTCAGAATTACTTTTATTGTTGATGTTGTTTCTTAGACTGTAAAGTCCTCGAGCCACTCAGAACGGTGTTGCAACCCACTATTGGGTCGTGACCCATCAGCATGAGGTACTAATATTTACAGAGAGCAAGAAAATGTGAACAACAATGTGTCATTGAAAAAATGAAAAACTAAATGAAAAACTAAAGCATAAATCAAAGATACTACAATACATAAAAAAGCAAACTGCTTGACTGAGTAAACAGACTCATTTTGCAAGAATTTTGGCAACTGTTTTAGCAGGTCAAGCTGGAAGATAAGCTGGCTCTTCATCGTAAACCAGCTGAACACCAGCCTGGTCGAACTGGTTTTCCAGACTGACCAGGTAAAGAAGTATCTGAAACCCCCACAAAAACTGGCCCTCTTAACCAGCTACAAAACAAAGCTCTGAGCCCCGACATATACGACAAATAGAAAAATATAAATAGTTGGCTTCAATAAAGCAAAAACACACATAGACTCTCTCTCTCCCTCAAAACACTGATTGAGTGAATAAAACGCTCCCAACTACTGTGAACACTTCAACAGTCATTACTGAACATTAGACTTGTGTAAAGTTAAACACTGACCTGAGAACAGCAGCACATGTATCAGTCTTTCCATTGCTGATGGCTTTTACAGTATGAAATGAATCTGAAACAGTAAAAATATTGAATACAAAAGTAAATATGATTTCAAGTGTAAGAGGCAGTACAGTACAAGTCACACTCTGATAAATGATAGTATGAAGCCGTTCAGTTTACCTGTAACAACAGTCAGAGGTGAAGATCAACATGAAGTGTCTCTGTTTGATCAAATCTTATATATTTATTTTGTGTAGGTACGTCCTTCATTGCCTTCATTTAACTACACAAATGTTAATGAATCATCCTTATGCAAAAGTGTTCCCAGTCTACTGGAACAGAGGCTGATTTCCATTAAAACTTTGTAACGTTATTTGAATGAAATTCCTCGAATCGTAAACAGCGAGTGGAAATATTCACCTCTGCACACACATACCTCAAAGACGTGTCTTAAAAATAAGCTTTTTTGAAATGTGTGCAAACATTTCATTAACATCCTCACAAAGAGCACTGACACGTTTCAAGAGGACGATAAGGAAATGTAAAAAAGCAGTGGAGTAGACAGGAGTTTGTAGAACTGTGTACCCGATAACCTTGTGTGGTGTGGCCTTGTGTGGTGTTCGGATCTGTGGGTCCTTTATCTATGTTTACTCAAATAAAAATGATTGGATTGTTTTCCAGCCTCGTGTTTTTTAACCCTGCCTCGTTTTCAATGAAGAACATTTAAATAAAGTCCTGATACTGTGCACCCCCACAAACATGAGTTTCTCTCTTTGTTTGTTTTAAGCTTGTATCCTACTTCTGCTTAGATTTATTACTTTATATCCATTCCTATGATGGGCTGACAAGATCATGATCGCCCTTAAATTTAGGAATGAAAACACACCGAGATTGTTCTAAGAAAAGTTAAGACGTCAAAAAAGGCAACCTGATGCTAGCCAGGTCAACCCAACTGAAACTTTGTTATATTTTTCGGTTAAACACAAGTCAAGAGAAAAACAATATCTGAGTAACTGCTGCAAACCATGCATGCTCTGTTGACCAAGCTGCAAAAGCAAATGTACTTCCGCATTTGTATACCACTTTGCCTAAAAGCCTCTGCAAGATGATAAGATGCAAATGTATGGTAAAATGTTCAGAAAAATAAAATAAGAGATGACTAAATGTGCTCCCCGTGACCCGAGGTAGTTCGGATAAGCGGTAGAAAATGGATGGATGGATGGATGACTAAATGTAAAATTCACCTGATTAAGACAATACGTTAATATTATTTAAAAAGGCATGCATTTTATCAGCTGGAGGTCTGAGTCTGACCGTGGCGTAAAGCTCCCTAAAACTGGCAGTGAACACTGTCTGTAAGGAGCTTTAAATGGTACTGGCTTACATCATATACCATCACTGTAAAAAATGACATTTATTACATAAAAACAGCCTTTTCTGATATTTGTAGATTTATATTTAGCTGATAATATGATAAGATTTCCTGTAGCTCAGTGGTAAGAGCATTATGTCAACAATGCAAGGTTGTGGTTTCAATCCCAGGGCATTATACATATAAATGTATAGGATAATGCAATGTAAGTCGCTTTGGATAAAAGCATTTGCCAAATGCATAAATGTAAATGAAAGATATAATTAACTTTATCTTAGGGACCATTTAGTCTCACGTGTCTATTTTCTTCCCGTTTTTAGTGTGGCGAAAGTTAAGTTTCATAACACCATATATATTTATTAGGGCTGTCAAAATTACCGCGTTAATAACGTGTTAACGCAAATTCATTTTAACGACACTATTTTTTTTAACGTGCGATTAAGGCAGCGCGCATTTTCTGGCAAATGGACATGCAGCAGCAAACAGATATTGGAGAAAGAAAAATTCATATATTAAAAGATTTCTGATGGTTCTGTCGACAAGATAAAAGTTATCTGCATTCATTGTCGATATGAATTAAGTTATCACCGCAGCACGTCGAGTTTAAAATATCACTTGATGGCGAAGCAGACAACTGATGCAGAGAGCTCTCCGCCCCCGCGCCAAATTCAGACAACATTAAGATTGTTTTAGTGATGGGAAGTCCGGCTGATGACCGGAAAGCCAATGCATTGCAACCGATTCGATTTTGTGACTCAAGATTCTCTGCGAGAACGATTCAATCCGCTTGTTTCGTTCCTGTGCATGATAACGTTGAGATTTGAATTATGTTGTTTAAAAATGAAATAAGATATGTTCATGAAAATACCATGGATTCAACATGAAACACATGAATGTGTAGTTTAGTTTTACAAACTGATAGCCTAGGAATTGTTTTCAATCTTTAAGGTAATTATAAAGCAAAAATGCACAACATTAATGTATTTTAAGCCACGTTAACATATTAATAAAATACAAATAGTTCTGACAATTATAAAGTGTGTTCCCTGTTAATGTTTTTATGCTGTAGATGTAGTTTCTTATATGTATAGTATATGTTTTGTAGGTAATTGGGGGTGGCAGAGGTGAACGTGGTCGTAGTGTCCATAGGAGAGCTGTAGCTAGAGGTAGAGGCAGCTGATTTGGCAGATCGCTGGTCAACTGATCAGAAATAGGCACATGCATTTTGTTATAGTTATTAATAGTTTTACTATTGATTTCCTCTATTCCTGTTGATTTGTAATGAACAAGAACATGTAAATAAGTTAAAAAATCAATAAAATATCTACCATTTCCTGAGTATTACTGATGAATTGATCAGAAAGTAGGCTACTGTTCACATGCGTTGTACTACTGTAAAGTATAGTAATATAGTTATTATTGAGTACTCTCTCCTGGTATATAGTTGGTTTCCGCTTTTCTGATCATTTGGAATGAATAAAAAAATAAAATAAGTTTAGACATCAATTAAATATCTACTCTTTCCTAAATATTATGAAATTCAAGATGTCCGTCCCTGATGACGTCATAATATGCAAATGCAAAATACAGATGAGTATATTTCCACCCCACATAAACTTTCGTTCATGCCCAACAATTTTTTTATTTACAGAAGATCTCTATCTTTAAGCTCATTCAAGTCACAACCTTTTGAAATCTTGATGTCAAAATCCAGCATGTTTTAAAAAAAAAGGCGCCTAAAGGGTTATTAATATGAATAATGGGAGATGGAAACACTTTTGCCAAATAAATTCCTCTAAAAAGTCGCGTAACTGCATTATTATGGAATTCCAAACCGGACTTAATTAAAAATAAAAAAATAAATCCATGATGGCTTTTACAGTATGAAATGAATCTGAAACAGTAAAAATATTGAATACAAAAGTAATTATGATTTCAAGTGTAAGAGGCAGTACAGTACAAGACACACTCTGATAAATGATAGTATGAAGCAGTCCAGTTTACCTGTAACAACAGTCAGAGGAGAAGATCAACATGAAGTGTCTCTGTTTGATCAAATCTTATATATTTAGTTTGTGTAGGTACGTCCTTCATTGCCTTCATTTACCTACACAAATGTTAATGAGTCATCCTCATGCAAAAGTGTTCCCAGTCTACTGGAACAGAGGCTGATTTCCATTAAAACTTTGTAATGTTATTTGAATAAAATTCCTCGAATCGTAAACAGCGAGTGGAAATATTCACCTCTGCACACACATACCTCAAAGACGTGTGTTAAAAATAAGCTTTTTTGAAATGTGTGCAAACATTTTATTAACATCCTCACAAAGAGCACTGACACGTTTCAAGAGGACGATAAGGAAATGTAAAAAAGCAGTGGAGTAGACAGGAGTTTGTAGAACTGTGTACCCGATAACCTTGTGTGGTGTGGCCTTGTGTGGTGTTTGGATCTGTGGGTCCTTTATCTATGTATCTATAAATCCATGAAGAAATATAAGAAAGCTGGAATATTTATACTTTTATTTCCTATATTTTTTCACGTTTGTTTATTTTTTCATGTATTTATTTCTACTTTAATTCATGGATATATGTATTTATTCCTACATATATTTATTTTCACATTTATTTATTTATGTATTTCTTTGTCTGTATGCTAATGAGGTGACGTGTTTCATCTCAGACATTAGCATTCGATCGCAGAGCGGCAGTGCAAAACTTTGAGGCCACAGGGACACCTCGTGTTGTGACCAAACGAAACGAGTATGACGAAGTTGCATAGAGAAGTCAATCTAGTCATTTAATATCACCCTAACTTTACGTAGATAAGGTTACCACAGAACGCCTACATACTCTTTATCAGGGACATGGGCGTAAACATGTATCTGGTCAAGATTTCTAAAATGTCTTTGCACATATGAACAGAAACTGCACAACAGGTCTGCTATGAGACACTTGAAAGAATACACTTGGACATGAAAGCATGTGAAATTATCCACAAGTAATCACATTTAATGTAAAAGCGCTGGATGGAGCTTGACTCACACAAACCAGCTCAGAACGGTTATATTTCAATTAGACTGGTCAGTATAGATCGTTTTATGATAGTTTGAATTACAAAGAAAATCCGCTCTTTGTAATTCCGCACACATTGCTTTAGGTTTGTATATTGATGATTGTGAAATATGTAACCCTTTAGGTACTTAAAAAAAACACAAGCTATGTGGTGTCTATTGGGTGATTGCTATTTTACCCATTAAATACAGGTCTTCCCTCTCCTCTATCTATCTTGCAACCTTGTGTTACAGCAGTGATATCAAAACCTTTGGATATGAAGTCATTTTAGCACCTCTTGTAAAAGATATTGAACTGCTGGAAATGCAAGGCATTTATGTACAGACGTTAGGTGCAAGTATAACTGGTACAATACTGCATGTGTCATCTGATAACTTGGGAGCACACTCTTTAGCTGGGTTTCAGGAAAGTTTTAACACAGAGAAATGCAGCAGATTTTGCTTGGCAAGTCGGACAGATGTTTAAAAGCATGAAGTCAGAAGTGAAGTGTTCCCACTTAGAACCCAAAAATATATGGATAGTTGTTGGGAAATGTTGATGGCATAAAGAGGGACTGTGTGCTACACAAACTGTCTTATTTTGAGACTGCTAGAGGGTTCCCTCCAGACTTCCTGCACGATTTATTAGAGGGCATAGTTCCTGTTGAGATAAGCATTTGTTTACATGCTTTCATTTCCAGCAAATTGTTTACACTGGATGAACTGAATTCTGTGATTCAGAAATGTCCTTATACATTTTCTGACAAACTTAATCGACCTCAGAAAATACCATTGTCATTCCATGCCTAAGGGACAATTGGGGGAAACGGTCATGAAAATTGGACTCTAATGCGCATGCTTCCCCTCATGATTGGCCATTTGGTGCCTGATGATCACAAAGCATGGGGTGTTCTCATGGAAGTGAAAGACATTGTTGAAATTTTGTCAAGCTCAAGTTTCACAGATGAGTCTCTCTGCTACCTGGAATGCAAAATTTCTGACCACCGGAAATTACTCAAGGAGTTTTTTCCAGATTTTAAGTTCGTCCCAAACACCATTATATAGAACACTACCCACATCTTGTTAAGGTCTTCGGTCCTGTGCTGGATATTTGGACTATCCGTTTCGAAGGCAAACATAGCTTTTTATAAAAAGTTGTACGGGATGTTAACAATTTTAAAAACACTCTGTTAACCCTTGCCTCAAACCATCAGCTACTAGCTTACCATTTGGATATGCCTACCATATTCAAACTAGCATTGGAAATCACAAATATTACAAATGTTTCTCCGGACATTTTGGAGTTTCTGTCAAAACAGCTGTTCAAAGGAAATACAGTGGTGTGGAGTCTGTTGGCCTTACTTCAACTGCTTGCTTGAATGGAACCAAATATTCTGAAGGCATGTTTGTGTCTTTTGGCCTAACCAGTGGACTGCCAGACTTTGGAAAAATAATGAAACTGCTTATTGTAGCTCAGAAAGCTAAGCTACAGAAAGCTACAATAAAGGGTACAGTACTAGTCATTTCACAAACCATTCGCTAGGGTTGGGCGATACAGCAAAAAATGTATAATTGATATGTTTCATATTCAATATAGATAATTATTGGTACATTTTGAGAGCCTTTATTAAAGGAGTAAGTTCAGCCTCAAAATCATGTACTCACCCTCTTGACATTTCAAACGTGTATGACTTTTTCTTCTGCAAAAAAAGATATATTTTGAAGAATGTGATAACCGAAAACCAGTGGTCCCCATTGACTTGCATTGTTTTTTGTCCATAAGGTTGAAGTAAATTGGGACCAATGGTTTTTGGTGATCGACATTCTTCAAACTATATTATTGTGTGTCGTGCACCCAGAAAGAAAGTTATACAGGTTTGAAATGTCAAGAGGGTGAATAAATGACGACAGAATTTACATGTTTTTTTTATTTACACATGGGTTGTTTATATGACAAAACTTCATGTCTGTATACATGTAAAAATGATAATCCTGTCATCATCTATTCACCCTCACATGGAATAAATGTCTTTGTTTTGCTGAACACAAAGGATGAAATTTGGAAGAATGTCAGATCTCATCCACCATTTACTGCCATTGTAGGGGAAATAAATACTATGAGAGTCAATGGGGGAAAAGATTTGACAATCTTCCAAATATATTCATTTGTGATCAGCGTAAAAAGAATCAATACAGGTTTGGAACTAATATCGGATGTAGTTCACTTCAATGTTTTATATTTTATTCAGTTTCTAAAGTATATATTTTTTTCTTTTCAGTACCCAGACAAAACCATGCTATTTAGAGTGATCATTACCTCTGATGACATCAGAAGAGTTTCAGTAGAAAGCCTCCCAGGAAATGTAGATGAGCTGGTCAACATACTTCGGCAAGAACTTTACTTGCAACGAGATTTCATTCTGCAGTTTGAAGACCTCAAACTGCAGAATGAGCTTTGCAATTTGTCCAACATGTGAGACTTACCTCAAGGGAGAGCAACTCTAAAGGTTATACAGAAGGGTGCTGTGGTGACAGCCAGTGGTAATCAAATCTCAGACTCCTCCATTGACACTAACTTGCCTCACACACCTGCCCAACATACTCAAAGATGGCCGGATCCATTTCCTGTGCCCACTCTCTCGTCCAGCACTGAACTGCAGCTCAAGCAAGGGAATGATGCATACTCTCAAAATGGTTCTCATTTGAACATCACCAGAGAGATGAAAAGTGAAATTCTTGATAAGCTCATCGAACCCATGACCTTGGCATTGCTAGCGCCATGCTCTAACCGCTGAGTCACATGAAAGCTTCTGCATGTCCTGATGGAAGGCCAACCATCTGCGGGTGTGTTTAGCGTAACCTCCACATCAAGAGTGGTTCTTTAGAATTACGTTTGTGTTGGATACTCTCGAAGGGATGGCAGCCATTCACATCCATTTTATGAAGCACAGAGGGCTACACATTTTCCTAAAGTTCTCTGTAATTGTTCTGCTCAAGGAAAAACGTCACCTACATTTTGGATGGCCTGGGGGTAAGAAAATAAACAGGAAATGTGATATTTTGGGATGAACTATCCCTTTAACCAATCCTCAAGCCACAGCTGGCTCGCTTTGGCCCAAGGTACTCGGTGGAGATATATGAAGATATAAGAACACTGCATGGGTCAATATATAATTGAGGGAGTTTTCATGTCCATGAGATTTATCTCGCAAACATGCTTATTAAAATAAAAGTTTAAAAGTCTTCAGTTTTCTTCATGATCTTGTCTTTACAAACTCCATAGTTAATTATTATGGAAATAATCATTTATTTATAAAAATTTACTAGATATCCCTAAATGTCAACTAAATAACCGTCCGAAATGAATTATAACCACAATCTCATTACCTAAAAAAACATTTAAAAACTTATTCAAAAACAGTTTTAATTATATTATTTACATTAAGTTGAGGTAATTGTGAAGAATGTGTCTTTTTGGGCAATATGTCACATTTTCAATAGAAATTGACAAATTGAATATATGTCCGAGAAGTCGCTGTCATCTAAGTTACCCATAGCAAATACACCCCTCAAGGAAGAGTGTGTTTTCCAAATCACATGACCTGCTCTACATGATGTCATTTCCTCCTGAAGAGAAAACTAGCAAGACTCCAAGGTATGTTCTCCCTCCACATTTTCAGTTATTTCACCTAAAGTACACCGGCGGCGCCAGGGGGGGTCTTGGAGGGTCTCAAGACCCGCCCAAAAAACGCCTTGACCCCCCATTTGACCCCCCACCCCCTCCCTGATTAAAAAATATTTAATTTATATAAAAATATATATATCCGGGATAAAGTTTGAACAATGGTCCTCTTCAAACTACGCAGAACAATAATAATTTATAATTTATTCGAAATATAAAAAAATATAAACATAAGAATCACTGCGACGCCCCATGAACGTTGCTGCCGCTGCGCCTTGCGTCATTGCGTTCAAGGCGCTGCCGCGAGCCCGCAAGTGCTCCAACGCACTTTATATCTTGACGCTTAAAATGGATCGCTTCGTCATACCTAAAAACAAATTGACAGCAGACGGAAATAGGACTGAAAATATACCCGTTGCAGTGGATGGCGAGCCCTGCTTGATCCTAGAATTAGAAATAGAGGACACCGAGGAATTGGAAGATGTGGAGGTGGGACCGGAGCAACTCGCATATGGAAGCATACGTGTTGCAAAATTCAATTCAATGCAGTATGTAAATTGACAATGCAATTGTGTATCTAAATATCCATTTCAAATAACGTATGTGCAACATTGAGTGCAAAATGAAAATAAAAATTCAATAATATCAATTACATTTGGAAGTTCCTACACGGGTTTTATGATTACAAATGTAATTGATATAATTGATTTTTTATTTTCATTTTGAACTTAATGTTGCACATACGTTATTTGAAATGGAATGGATTTAACGGGGGATTTAAGCCATGGCCCAGCCGAGAAACCAAGACAGCCTAAATTAAAATCATAACCGTGTCGTTCTTTTGGATCGCAGGGGCAGCTAGCATCCAGGGGGTTTAGTTACTCTTGGTTCAAACAGTACCAGTGGTTGGAATATTCTGTCAAAAGACGCGGCTTTTTGTTTTGCCTGTCGTCACTTTTTTCACAGTGTGCATGGATCTGGTTTTATTTGTTTAGTAGCAGTAATATGCATTTATTAGCCGTGTCCACTGTATTTTTTTTGGTTTTCATGAGACCCCCCTTGAAATGACCAAGACCCCCCATTGCCCCCCCAATCAAAATTGTCTGGAGCCGCCACTGCTAAAGTAGTGCTTGGGGCAAATGTGTACTTATCATATGTCAACAATGTTACTACAATGAATTCATAAATAACTTTGAATTTCAATTTTCCTCAGTTGTACATATAATATTTAGAAGAACCTCTCCGTAAAATGCCATGTGGTGTCTGGTGCTAGGCAACCATTTTGATTTTATCCCTAAAAACAGCAAAAATGTCAACTAGGTTACCAGTCACCTATGTCACTCAGCAAATGTAACTGAGTTGACCAAGAGTAACATAGTTGACATTCATGACATGTTCTTATAGTTTTCAGGAGTTCATTTAATATTCTAATTGTACAGTTATAATATTTATTGCAAAGTATTTTATAGTTAAAGTAAACTTGTTTTCAGGCAAATGCCACGATTATCTGCTGCAGAAAAGCAGCGCCGTTACCGTGCACGGCGAGATGCTGATCCTGCAAAAAGGGAGGCATACTTGGCAAAAGGCGGACAGAAATGGAGAGAAAAGAGGGAGTAAGGTGCATACTATAAGCCCATATGTGAACAGAGTGAGAGGGAAAAACATGCAAAGAGAAAGGCCTGGAGAAGAGCCCAGGAACAGAGCAGACGCAGAAAGAAACAGCCTTCTGCTATTGTTACCCCCACCACTTAGTCCTGACAGCGAGGAACAACCAGTTCCACAACCAGGAAGGTTGGAAAGTACCTTAAACAGAACAATGTCTCATGAAAAAGTACTTGTTAGATTATAATGTTAGATTAAAATGCAAAATTACATGGTGGCATGGTGACAATTAATTTCAAATGCTTTAAGTGACACCTGCAATGTTAAAAAATAATTAAAAAATGTCCTCATATAATTTCAGACAGAGAATACAAGGAAGAAGGACTAGAAGAAGACGGTACCAGAAAATATACATTGAGAATCACAAACTCAAGGAAAAGCTTAAAGCTCAAACAAAAACTTCGGACAAATACCATAAGCGCTATGAACAGCTACTGTGCAGTGTCGACTCTCCTAGCAAAAGAACAAAAAGGATGCTCGGAACAAGTCCAGTCAGTAATGATATGCGGAGAACTCTGGTCTATCATCATGCACTTGTGAAAAGCCTCAAACAAAAATTTCAGTGTGCAGCAAAAGAAAAGACCAGGAACCTAATCGCCAGAATCGTATATGGAAAAATATTGAAAAAATACAGGTTCCAGAAAATCATTCATGACACATAATAATAGCCTGTTTTGCCAGGAAGAAATACATATCCAAGATGGCGGCACGTGAACATCGCGAGGCTCAGCGTCTCTCCAGTTTTAGCATTTATATAGTGCTTTTCCTGCTCATCTCGGGCATGTTCGTTCAGAACAGCTGTGCATTCACATCGTACACCCAGCATGAGCTTTTGGATATCGGTTTGCGCATTCCCGGAAGTTATATCAGCAACATTCTTAGATTAGATTAGATTAGATTCAACTTTATTGTCATTACACATATACAAGTACAGTGTAACGAAATGTAACATTCAACTCGTCCCTGAGATCGTCAAAACACCCGATGCTACGCACCCCACACGGCCAGACGGAAGTGCTCGCCGGCGGCGTCGAGATCGTACACAAAGGCGGGGAAAACGCGGAGGGCTAAGAGCTAAGCTAAAGCTAACACCACACCGGCTCTCTTTACCCAGCATTTTCCTTGCTAATGTACGATCATTAGTGAACAAAATGGATGAGATTCGACTCCGCATCATCAACAACAAAAGAATTTTGCACTGCAATGTCATAATCTTCACGGAAACATGGCTACACAGCGGCATACCGGACAATGCTATTGAGTTAGCGGGCTACAACACACACCGGGCGGATAGAACGGCAGAGGAATCCGGTAAGACAAGAGGAGGTGGCCTGTGCATTTATGTCAATAAAGCTTGGTGGACAAACTCTGTTATTGTCGGTAGACACTGCTCGGCTAACCTTGAGTTTCTCATGGTTAAATGTAGACCGTTTTATCTGCCACGGGAATTCACTTCCACCATTATAACGGCAGCTTATATTCCACCGGATGCTGATGCCAAGCTTGCTATGAAAGAACTTCATGCAGCCATCAGTAAACAACAGACTGCTCACACGGAGGCTGCATTTATTGTTGCGGGAGATTTTAATCACTCTAATTTAAAGACAGTGCTCCCTAAATTTCAACAGCATGTTTCCTGCCACACAAGAGGAAACAAAACTTTGGATCATGTCTACACAAACATGGCTGAAGCTTACGCCGCGACCCCCCTCCCCCACCTGGGTCAATCTGATCACCTTTCTTTGTTCCTCACCCCCAAGTACTCACCTCTCATTAATCGTGTGAAGCCATCAGTGAAGACCATCAAGGTGTGGCCTGCGGGGGCAGACTTCACACTCCAGGAAAGGTTTCTACACAGAGACTGGAGTATGTTGGCTTCTCAGGCAACCAGTGGCTCTCACACGGACATAGACAGCTACACCTCCTCTGTAGTGGACTACATCAATACTACCATTGATAGTGTCACAGCTCAAAAGCAGATCACCATATACCCCAATCAGAAACCATGGATGAACAAGGAAGTCAGCCTCCTGTTGAAAGCACGCAACACTGCCTTCAGATCAGGTGATGAACATGCCTACAGTACTTCCAGGGCAAATCTGAAGAGGGGCATCAGAAAGGCCAAGCACTGCTAAAAGTTGAAGCTAGAGGAGCATTTTTCCAATTCTGACCCTCGACGCATGTGGCAGGGCATCCAGGACATAAGTGACTACAAACCAAACCACTCCATCCCCATAACCACAGATGCCGCCTTCCTGAGTGAGCTTAATGACTTTTATGCACGCTTTGAGAGAGACAATGAGGAACCCGCCACCAGGCTCACACCTTCTACTGACCACCCAATCATCACACTAAATTCCACAGATGTTTTCACTGCACTAAGCCGGATAAACGCGCGCAAAGCTGCTGGCCCAGATGGCATCCCTGGTCGCGTACTCGGGGCATGTGCGGAGCAGCTCGCTGGGGTCTTCACGGACATCTTCAACCTGTCCCTCGCCCAAGCAGTGGTTCCAGCATGTTTTAAATCCACCTCCATTGTGCCCATCCCAAAAAATTCCAGCCCGACATGCCTGAATTACTACCGCCCTGTAGCACTCACACCCATTGTTATGAAGTGCTTTGAGCGGCTGGTCCTGTCACACCTAAAAGACTCTTTACCATCCACACTGGACCCATACCAATTTGCCTACCGTAGCAATAGGAGCACAGATGATGCAGTGTCCATGGCGCTGCACTCCGTGCTCACACATCTGGATAATAAGGACACTTATGCACGCATGCTGTTTGTAGACTTCAGCTCTGCATTCAATACCATCATCCCTTCCAAGCTAATCATCAAACTTGGAAACCTAGGCATTAACAACTCAACCTGCAACTGGATTATGGATTTCTTGACGAACAGACCTCAGCTTGTTAGGTTAGGCAACATCTGCTCCACCACAATCACCCTCAACACTGGTGTACCACAGGGCTGCGTACTGAGCCCCTTTCTCTACTCCCTTTTCACACTCGACTGCAGGCCTGTGAATGGATCTAACTCCTTCATCAAGTTCGCAGACGATACAACAGTGATTGGTCTCATCAGCAACAACGATGAGACTGCTTACAGGGAGGAGGTCCGGCACCTGGCCACATGGTGCCCAAACAACAACTTGCTCCTTAACACCTCCAAGACAAAGGATATCATCGTGGACTTCAGGAAGACGAAAGGAGGTACACACGACCCCATCCACATTAATGGGATGGCTGTTGAAGGTGTTTCCAGTTTTAAGTTCCTGGGACCCATATTTCGGAGAACCTGTCCTGGACCACCAGCACCTCATGCCTGGTCAAGAAGGCTCACCAGCGTCTCTTCTTTCTGAGGACACTGAAGAAGAACCAACTGTCTTCAACTATCCTGGTGAACTTCTATCGCTGCACGATTGAGAGCATCCTGACCAACTGTGTCACAGTCTGGTACGGGAACTGTTCTGTTGCTGAGCGCAAGGCACTGCAGCGGGTGGTGAAAACAGCCCAGCGCATCACAGGAACTACACTCCCTTCCATTGAGGACATCCAGAAGAAACGCTGTCTGCGTCGAGCTCACAGCATTCTCAAGGACTCCTCTCACCCCGCTCATAGACTGTTTACTCTCCTGCCTTCCGGTAGGCGCTTCAGGTCCCTCCGGACAAGAACCAGCAGACTAGAAACAGCTTTTTTCCCAGAGCTGTTTCATTTTTGAACTCTGCCCCCCTCTGATTTCACTACCCTCATAACTTTAATGCTGCTATTACATTGATTACATTGCACTACAGGGCTGCCATGCATGACTGAACTGTACACACCAGTTCTTCATGTATCTGCTCTTCCGGACTGTTTACACACACACACACAGCATCATTTGCACTCTATATTGTTCACTTGCACACCAGGAATATTATACTGAATGCTCATTTGCACTAATGGACTACTCTCATAACTGCATTACCTCATCTACTGCACTGTAACTTCAATAACTGCACTAACTCATCTACTGCACTGTAACTCTATTAACTGGATCTACTCATCTATAACACCATAACTTCCATTACTGTATTAGTAACTCAGGAACTCTATTAACGGCATCTACTCATCTATTGCACTATAACTTCAATAACTGCACTAACTCATCTACTGCACTGTAACTTCAATAACTGCACTAACTCATCTACTGCACTGTAACTCTATTAACGGCATCTACTCATCTATTGCACTATAACTTCAATAACTGTATTAGTAACTCTATTAACTGCATCTACTCATCTACTGCACTGTAACTTCAATAACTGCACTAACTCATCTACTGCACTGTAACTCTATTAACTGGATCTACTCATCTATAACACCATAACTTCCATTACTGTATTAGTAACTCAGGAACTCTATTAACGGCATCTACTCATCTATTGCACTATAACTTCAATAACTGCACTAACTCATCTACTGCACTGTAACTTCAATAACTGCACTAACTCATCTACTGCACTGTAACTCTATTAACGGCATCTACTCATCTATTGCACTATAACTTCAATAACTGTATTAGTAACTCTATTAACTGCATCTACTCATCTACTGCACTGTAACTTCAATAACTGCACTAACTCATCTACTGCACTGTAACTCTATTAACGGCATCTACTCATCTATTGCAGTATATCTTCAATAACTGCATTAACTCATGTACTGCACCGTACCTTTAATAACCGCATTAACTCATCTACTGCACTGTAACCTTAATAACTTCACTAACTCATCTACTGCACTGTAACTTTAATAGCTAATGTCTGTAATTAATGCACACTTAAGTCACTTGCACTATTTGTCAGAAACTACAAGGGAGACAATGCAGGGAGAACCCAATTGCAGGCAGGACTCAGGGATGACGGGGTTAACAGATAATTTTTATTAAAGGTAAAGAACACTACAAAACAGGCAAAACAAAACCCACGAGGGGGAAAACAATACAGGATCAATAATAAAGTTAACAAAGACACTGACTGACTAAACTAGAAAACAAACACTTGAAACAAACACTTGAGACAAACTCTAAACTGAACTAAACTACACTTACAAGACGTGGAAACAGGAACTCGGGAGACAAGGAACTTTAAACAGCAACACTTTCACAGGAACAGCATCAGCACAAACAGCTACAGCAACAAGGACCAACAGATACAGCTACAACGAAGCATAACAGCAACAATGCACGAGCACAGGACAAAGAAACATGAGCACTCTTTATTGGGAAAGAAATTAAGAGGGAACAGGTGCAGGGGATGAACACTCAAGGGAAGCTAATTAACACAAACTAGGAAACAGGAGGGTAGGAACGATGACGCAGACTAGAGAAACAAAGGATCCTGTATGATTCCACCTCAAGACCAAGAATTACCTAACAAGAAGAGGTGGAATCATGACACTATTGTATAGTCTAAATTGTTATCTGTTCATAACCACATGTACATTAATGTTCACAGTATATATCCTTCTGTATATATTGTCCATAGTACAAACCGACTGTCATATTGTCATAGAACATTTGTATATTATTCCCCTAATATTGTATTCTGTATTTATTCACACTATATATCCTGCACTTGCTAATTGCACTTCTGGTTAGACCTAAACTACATTTCGTTACACTGTACTTGTATATGTGTAATGACAATAAAGTTGAATCTAATATCCACACACTCAAAACTGCAAGACCAGGATGTTGCCTTTTACACCAGGGATGACGTAAGTCGTTCAACAGCAGGTAAAAAGCAGACCGTAACAAAGGGAAAAGTAAAAAAGCAGAAGCGGTTTATGACTGACACCATGAAAAACCTCCAAAACATGCCCAACAGTGTCAATTATCCACTTTTTCAGTGATGGTCCCTGCTCACAATACAGGCAGAAGGGCAACTTTTACATGTTCACAACTGAATTGTACAACCAGGGCTTCACAGCGGGCACTTGGAACTTTTTTGAGGCCAGCCACGGAAAGGGTGCCCCCGATGGGGTAGGAGGCCTTCTGAAGAGAACAGCTGACAGATTGCTGAGCCAAGGTGAAGACATTTCCACTGCTAAACATCTTTTCAATGCATTGGTAAACACCAATACAGCTGTCAAGATCTTCTAAATTTGAAGAGGCTACAGTGGAAAAGGCCATACAGCAGATGCCACAACGACTCCCCGCTGTACCATGCACTATGCGGATTCACCAGGTCATCACGCAAGCACCAGGGAAACTGACATACCGTGATGTGAGCTGCCTGTGTTCAACAAGGCAGATTCTGCAATGTCAGTGTTACCAAGCTCAGGCCTTCGACTTCAAAGTCAACTCTGCTGTTCCTGCATTGCACCAAGGACAACCAGACCTTGAAGTACAGTGGGATAGAGATGACATTGTTGGTCAGTGGTGTGTCATCAGATATGACGATGAGGTTTACCCTGGAACCATTGTTGAAGTGAGTGTGACGCGGAGCTGACCTGGGCAACAGCCCGGCAGCTAGCGCTGATTGCGCTACACCTGCGCTGGATTAGCTGCCGGGCATAAAGGCCGCGTGCAAAGATTCCTCGAGGTCCTGGGTCGAGAGGCCGCAACCGCTGTTCCCATTTCGCCCCAGAGATGAAGACGGAAGGACAGCGAGGGGAGTAGAGACGAGGATCTGCACTCACAAGCACGGACAGGCCTATTATTATTTATGAGCACCCCGAATGGTACCTTTTTGGACCGTACATTTTTATGTTGTTTATTAAATTCCCCACGGGGGTTGCTTTTACTGTTGCTCTGTGTCTGCCGTGTCTCTTACCCCGTCACAGTGAGTGAGACACATGTTCATGTTAAGTGCATGCACAGAGTGGGACACAATCGTTACTACTGGCCAATGCGAGAGGATACGCTCTGGTATCCATTTGAGGATGTGCTCAGGTTGATCCCTGCCCCACAGCACGTGACAGCACGTCATGTTGAAATAAAAAGAGATGTGTGGGAAGATATTGCCAAATCATATCTTCATGGCTAAGGACATGCACACACACACACACACGCTAACAAACACGTGGCACAAGCACACGGTCAAGCACACACATATAGACACCAGACGTGTATAGTCCAGGTGCCAGAAAGTAAAAATCCAGCCATGTTTTTGAATCCGCCGCTACATCTAGAACAGGTGTTTTCACTAATGAGCTCATCTTCCTGGTAGAGGAGCTGGTTTAGTGATGGTTGGAACAGCTGCTGGCAGGATTTCTACTTTCTGGCACCTGGACTATACACCTCTGATATACACACACGCACAAATAAAGACACACACACACACTCAAAGATTACTTGATTGAGCTTGACAAAAGTCATTGAAAAACAAACCATAATTGGCCATCTTCTTGGGTTAGAAAATGGGGAGTGTGTTCTGTCTCCGCCGGTTTCATGGGTGCCTGGAAGTTGGAGGCTATGCCAAAGTTTTACTTGGGTTCTTACATACACGGCCGCATTAACAATAGGGCTAGGCGGGGCTAAAGCCCCGGGGCCCGAGCAAGGAGGGGGCCCGTGATTGGCTGTGTAGCAGATTGATTACTACTAGCCTTCTGATTGCCAAAGCCTTACCACGCCCCCCACAAAATAGCCCTGTTATTTAGTAGCGCTTTGCCGTATATTCCATGAATTATCATGGAATCATTCTCATTAATATTATTAACAAAATTGCGCATTCGCGTTATGATTGGTCAGGTCGCATGTCAATCAAACCCCCTTGGGCAGCAGGGCACGGTGAATTGAAACGTCACGTTTGAATTTGATATACCAAATCAAATGCATTTATTTTATATACAACAATTCAGCTTCGGCCTATCAGGCGATGGCCTACGCATCAACCAATCAATCGCCTCCACTCTTCACTTCATTCTAGACTTTTCTTAAAATTGTCACGCAAAAAACAGTCTTCGTCTTCGACTGCTAAAAATGTCATCTTTAAAAAAAAAATGTGCGAGTGGGGCTCAAAAAATTATATTTTTAAAAGCTAAACAGCAAAGGAAACATGAGCTGATCAGTAAAATCCCAAAACTATCGGGTTATTTTACTAAAGCTGATGATCACGGAGTGGTGGATGATAACAGCGTCATCATCGACCACACCAATTAACTGTTAAGTTTGATCATTAACTTGATGAATGTATGATATTGCTTTTTGTGTTTGATCAAACTATTCGCCTAAAGGGCTGGCTGTGGCGATAGTGCTAATGTGTCCGGTAGAAATATGTCAATTGTGCTGCGCCATCATCATGATGTAAATTTATAATTTAAACACGTATTTAAGCATTGTGGTATAGATACAAATTATTTTAAACTGCTCAGTCACAATAAGCAGCAGGAGAGGATTCATTTAGTAAATGCTCGTTTTGATACCATGGTGAACTTGAGACGGTTCTGCACAGCGCACTTGGTCTTAAAGTGACAGGAGCTGCTAATAAAGCTGCTGTTGCCATTGTGTCAATAATGTTAATCAAACATCAGAAAGAAAGTCATTTACTGTCCTTGACTGAATCACTTTAGTAAAATAAATAAGAATGGATGTTGAATTTATATTGAAAGCTATGTATTGAATATTTGATAACTTTATACAATATTATTCAGTGCTTAAGGTTTTTCAAGTAGGTCGATTTCTTATGTGCCTTTGTTCTATTATTATTTGTGATTCTTGTCATCAGTAAGCTTGATATCCATTTCTTAAGCTACTATTATTTTTTGTGATATTGAAAATTATCACAATAATTATGAAATTTTAGTGCCATTTAAAATGAAGTATTAAAATTAATATAACTTGACTGTGAAGTATATTGTTCGATAAAATGACTCCGTATGATGATGTAGGCTAACATTTAGCCCATCACCCACCCCTATATATTCAAGACATGTTGACAGGTTAGTGTTAATCTAACAGCATGTGTAAAGATGTGTTTCATGCTTATCCTAACCAGATCACCAGAAACATGAAACATCAACATTTTTTAGAAAAAAGCAGGTTTTTTTCTCTTTCTCTGTAGTTGGTGACCTAAAGTGGTGGGGGGGCCCTGCAGTAACTCATAGCCCCGGGGCCCAGTGAGCTCTTAATGCGGCCCTGCTTACATATGAATGTTTTTTGAGATACAACTGTTTGCACTATTAAAATTTTGATCCAATGCAGCACACTTATTCTGTTAACCAACAGAATAAAACACTATTTGGTTATTGTTACTTATTGCAGTGCACTATTATTTTTTGTTCAATACTATTGCACTACTGTATTTCATTCCACAAACAAGATTTTCAAAATGTTTACATGGTGGAATTTTTGTGTAAGTGCTGTTTTTGATACTTTTGTTTTTGTTGTTTT